>PVIU01001808.1:0-195083 GCA_004026605.1 Ondatra zibethicus
TACCATCACCACCAGCCCACCCCCTCTTCCCACACCATCACCGCCAGCCAGTCTTTTGGGTGGCTCCTGTCCAGACTACACAGACAGGAGAGCAGGACCACCTGCCACTCATCTCTACAGCTGTTCACAGTACCTGCTCAAGCAAGAAATGAGTGTGTGTTGCACCCCAGGCAATAACGAATCACAGGTTAGTCAATAACTAAGAAAGATTCCTCTGCCTCGAGGCACTAAACTAGACTGAACCCCATCTAGATCCTTGTTCCCAGCACCGTTTTCTGGCTGTGTCTTCCCTCGCATGCTGGGTCCCAAGTCTGTGGTTTGGTTTCCTGTCTCCACTCATCGGCCTATAGATGGTTGTTTCCCTGGGACCTCCTGTGGGAAACCAGGGGCTTTAAGAGCATCACAAAGGCGTCTTTCATGGAAGAGCTGGCCGTGGGAAGAGACCATAAGTCCTATAGGAAAACCCCTCATTCCTAAGGATGGGCACAGAGGTCTAAGGACACGGCTCAGAGGTGCAGAAACCTCACCCAGGTGCCAGGGCTTATGTCTCTGTCCCTAAGGTGATGAAAGTCCAAGAAAGGCCAAAGTCACCCTGAAAGTGTTACAGTTTCAGGATGAGAGATGAGCCTACCCTGTTCCTTATGGACCACAGTAGATCATGGCATGGCTCACTATCTTTTGCCCCTCTCTATGTTCATGCCCTGTCCCATAAATTTTGGAAATTCACTCACTAGAGTGGCAGAGAATATTTTCCAGCTCTTGACTTTGAGTTTGGCCACGGGACATGCTGCAGCAAAGGGAACAAGGCCAAAGTAGCAGTGCCCCAGTTCTGAGCCCAGGCCTAAAGAGCTGTTGCTTCTTGTCACTAACCCTCAAACAAGTCTGACATTCTTTGAGAAAGACTATGCCCACTCTATCCCACTGGTTCCAGAGCAACAGTGAAAGAAGAGAATTAAGCTGGGGCAGCCAGGCCTAGAATCTACCCCTTTTCAAACTCACATACATGAAAGCATCTGCCAAGGTATAGTCGAATGCAAGCAACCTTCAGGTGACTTGCACATCTGTAAGAGGAAATGATTGGCACTTTGTGCTGCTGATCTCCCCCTACCCCGCCACACACACACACACACACACACACACACACACACACACACACACACACACGCGCGCGCACACATACATGAGGAGGGGAGAAGAGAAATACCACCCTCTGAGTCCATTCAGTGTTCAGCATTACTTATATGTGTATGTGTTCAGTGCTAACCATTTGAGACTAGATAACCTCTTAAGGGGTTCATACATGGAGAAAACTTGAGTCTCCCTCTCTTAGCAGCCATTAATCACCCACAGCTCTTCACCCTGGGGTAGGGCCTTGTTTGATTGCTTCCATCCATGTTGGGATTTGCGCTGGTGCTGTCTTATTCAGGTGACCATATCGGTAAGATGTCACAGGTACTACTATCACACCTTGGGTTTTTCTTGTCATGCTTCAACAACACTCTTGAAAGGTCAGCAATGGAAGCAACTTATGCCAAAAGTGCTTTCCTGACCACGATCTTTGAGTTTTCCATCTTGCTACACAGAAAGCACAGTTCACAAATGGCTAGTGAAGGTGCCAGGACGTTCCTAGCAATGCTTAACCGCAGATCAAGTGGATATTTTCCTACCACATGAGGTCTTCTACGATCCAAAATAAACCCCAGCATTTACAGTCTAGCTCAACATAAAAAAGAAACTCATGTATTTTCCCTAAAACGATTTTTTGGAAGACATACCTAAAATTAAAATGAATGAGCTGATAATTTATGAACCTTCTTTAAAATTGATGTCTCTAACTACCCCGGGAGGCTCTTCTCACTGTTAAACAGCCCCATTATCCACTCTCTGAGTCTAAAGCAATTTCCTAAGCTTAGGAAAGCATGTGCTACTTGAAGCCACCACTTCTTCCTGAGTAAAACCAGAGGCAATTAGCATCTAAGACGCTGGGAGAAGTGTTCATGTGTGTGCACTGGGGGCGGGGGCTGGCATGCTCCAACTAAAGAAATGGAATCTTAGTGTGGTTTTTTCCTTTGATGAATAAAATATTATTAAACACCCAAAATTAAAGTGTGGGGACCAAGGGACAGTGGATGAAGTGCTCGTCATGCGGGTACGAGGACCCTCAGTTTGTTTCCAGAACCCATAGGAAAAGCCAGGCTCGGTGGTGTGTGCTAGCAATTCTAACACTGTGAGGGAGACGGATGACCACAGGGGCTTGCCTGGCCAACCCATCTACATGTTCTAGGTTCCCAAGGTCATAGTGAGAGAAGCCCGCCCCAGAAAACACGCAGTACAGTTCCTGAGAACGATACGTGTAACATTGACTTCTGGATCCATAGGCACACATGTGAATGCACACTCCCTTACACCTACAAACACACAGAAAAGCGACAGTGACATAGCACTGGAGCCAGGCATGGTGGGACATATCTGTAATCCCAGCAGTCTAGAGGCAGGTGAGGTGCAGAGGCCAGCCTGGGCTACAGAAGACTTTATCTAAAACAAACAAACCAGCAAAAGGACAAAAAGGTCCCAGGGGTGTGTGTCATCACTGGTTCAGGCAGGGTAAGTGCCCGACGAAACATTTTCCACAGTACCGTGAATGCCGACAATTGCTTTGAAAAGTGGCTATACGTCTAGTGGAGGGGGTTCCTGGCTCCAAAGCTAATATAATCTTTCAGAAGGCGTGTTACAAAAGGAAACCATTGTCTGACATGTGGTTGACTCAAGACAAGCACCACCATTCTAAAGCCTACAATAAAAGGCTGGCAAAGGGGAAACAGAAGGCTTTGGTGTGGTTCATCTCTAGCCGTGGGGGATTGGCGGACTATGGGAGGAAGCCCTGAAATAATAAAAGAGACCGCTTGCACTGGCGGGCCCGCTGCCCCCTTCCTTCACCCGTCCTGCTTCAGAAACCGTTCCGCTGCTAAAACAGACACCACGGTTAAACGTCAGGGCAAGAGATGAGAGGAATCTTCACATAATACTATCTTAAGTCACATGGGACCAAGCCAGAGGTCAAATGCTGGTGGTTTCCCATGGTGCAATGTAATACAATGTAATTAAAGTCAAGTCCCCTCTCAAGACACAAATAAACAAAAATTATCAGGAGCAGTCCATTGTGATTTGGGGTGAAATTGCACACTGAACCCCAGATAATCCCTCTGGTAGTATCTGCTATTAAAATTGTGCTTTTAACATACATTCTAAAACCAACTCACAAAATATCCCGTACTGCTTACCCTTTTTTGCTTGGGGAAATCTGAACTTCTAGGCTTCTTGAAACAGCGTCATGAAAGGAACAGCATCGTGAGAGGAACGGTGACGTACCTGGAAAGCAATAGTTTCCCCCGAAGCTGCAAGTCGGCCGCGCAGTCCTCCGATCGGCAATTCCTTTCAAAAACTGTCTGCGGGAGAAAGAACGGGAAGGTTGGCACAGAATCTAAATGAATGAATAATGGCCAACTGTCTACTTCCAAACCAGGCAGGTCTCTTCCTCTGAGCCCTCCAGGCACTCTCCTCACAACCCCAAGAAGCCAGCTCCCTGGCATGTGGAGGGGACTTTCTCAGGGTTCCAGGGAAGCCCTGTCAACAGTGGTCCCAAGGCCATGAGTACATCCCTTCCCTGTTCTCTAATTCTCAGCTCACTGAGTGTTTCAAGCAGTTCCTTCTAGAAGCAAGCAGGAAGGGCTAGGGAAATGGCTCAGTTGGTAAGAACACTTCTCGTCCCAATCTCAGGACCTCAGCTTGAATTCCCAGGTCTCTCCAGCCATGGCCACACGTGACAGGTGCCTTTCAGCTCGGCTGGTCTAGGAATCTTTCAGATGCTCTCAGATATCAGTGACCAACCCTCATGTAAAGCATCCTGAGACATCAGGCTTCTCGGTTCTTCCTTGGGAGGAAGAAAGTCTTTCCTTGAACAATTTTCTGCATGAGCCATGTTGAATTATTAGTCTCAGAAGGAAATGTCAAAAGGCAATCAGGCCCCCGGGCTGATGATGCAAGAGGACAGGGATATTTTAGCAGCCAGTGGTAAGCAGAAAATGTCACTTCTCTCACCAGGACTGGGCCTCAACAGTCAAAGCCCCACTCAGTGCTGGGGCCTGAAGTTCAGTGTCAAAGATGGCTTGGGTTCCACAGATCCAGGGATGAACTTGAGTGAGTATGGGCTGGCCTGTGGAGTTTGACTATGCAGTGGGGAGCTGCACCCAAGTGTGGGCTGGCCTGTGGAGGATGGCCATGCAGTGGGGAGCTGCACCAGAGTGTGGGCTGGCCTGTGGAGTTTGACCACGCAGTGGGGAGCTGCACCCAAGTGTGGAGGATGGCCATGCAATGGGGAGCAGCACCCGAGTGTGGGCCTGCCTGTGGAGTTTGGCCACGCAGTGGGGAGTGGCACCCGAGTGTGGGCCTGCCTATGGAGTTTGGCCTTGCAGTGGGTTTGGCCACTGGCTGAGGTTGCAACTCCTTTTCCCTGGAGTACAGGAGGATGTGAGCATTTGTCCCTCGTGGTCTCCATCTCTCTGATGTTCTGGTCTATGAGAGCATCCTCGCTGTTCGACAATGGAGAAGTTTCACAACCCCAAGAGCGTTATTGTTGCAGTAGAATTTGGAAATTGCCCTTCATTAGCTGTAATTTCTCAAGCTTCAAACTCTGTTGAGGACATGCTCAGTTGGCAGGTTTTCTTCCCCCTCCTACCAAGCAGAGTTCAAGGTGACTTGTTTTCTTCTCAGACTGTCAGTCCACATGGCCTCTCAGGGGGCCAGTGTGGACTCCAGCAAGCCCATTGGCTAACAGAGAGTCTAGACTCTACCAGACAGGGTAATTTTGCTCATGGAAATTCATAATCCCATGCCACATTTCCAAAAGAATAAAGTGTCCTAGCCAACATTCCCTTCCTTGATTATCATGGAAGTCTTGGGGAAAAAAGCAACTTCCTGTGTTCTTTTGGACCCTACAGAAGCAAGGAGGAAAAAAAGCCAAATTCCAAAGTGACTTCAATAAATGTTTTCTCTGATGTACCATCACCACCACGGAGGAAACAGGGGAAGAGGGTGTGGGGGCTGTGCAGGTGTCCAAGGTGAGAAGAAAGGAAGGCCCTGTGTGCTTTAGGGCAAGGAAAAAAATGGAGGCACCTTCAACATCTTGATGGAACTTAGGCTTGAGAGTTCATCGTGAGCACGGCCCTACTGAGTCAGCCTTTGAACTGACTTTACATGGATAATTTTACATTTTCCCCATTTTTTTTTTACATTTAGATTCATCCTCTCAATCTTAAAATGTCAGGTCCTCAAAGCCTAGACCCATTTCTAATCATGTATCTTTCACTTTACAGGCAAGTGAGATAGACATAGGATGTTCCAATATCAGATGCCTATTTATTATCAACTTGGAATTTGCTTGTTGTTTGGAACCTTTGTTGCTGTGTGATGACTTCCTTTATGTCTAGAGACAGGCTGTGACTCCAAGTCTACTTTCCTGATACACAGGGATGCTACCCCAGGTTTGCCTCATAAATGCTACCATCCACAGGGGCACCCTTGATTGAAAATGAACTTTATTTATTTATTTATTTTTAATGAGCTTTATATAGAAAGCATGGGATGACCTATGGTAACGGGAAGAGACAGGATTAAAGGTGTAACTGTGGATGGGGAGATGCTGTGGAATATTACTTTAAGGATATAAAGATGTGTTACATTTGTTTAGGCTGCATTTGTTTAATGATGTAAAGATGTGCTGCTTTGCCTGCTGTAGGCACCTGATTGATCTGACAAAAAAGCTGAATGGCCAATAGCTAGTCAGGAGAGGGATAAGCTAGGTGGGGCTGGTGGGCAGAGATAATAAGTAGGAGGGGAAATCTTAGGGGAGAGAAAGAGAGAGAGAGAGAGAGAGAGAGAGAGAGAGAGAGAGGAGAAGGAAGAGAAAAAGGGAGAAAGAGAAGGAGATGCCTGGGGCCAGCCAGCCAGCCAACTGTCAGTCAATCAGACACAGAGGAAGCAGGAAAAGTAGGGTATACAGAATGAAAGAAAGGTAAAATGCCCCAAGGTAAAATATAGATGAAGAAAAATAGGTTGAATTAAGTTATAAGAGCTAGTGAGACAAGCATAAGATAATGCTGAACAGTCAGAATTAATATTAAGTCTCCATGTCTTGATTTAGGAGCTGGTTGGTGGTCCAAGAAAGTCTGTTGGAGGAGGAGGGGGGATGGGAAGTGGTGGGATTGGAAGCAGTGGGATTGGAAGGGGTGGGATGGGAAAAGGAGGGGATGGGAAGAGGAAGAGATGGGAAGGGGTGAGATGGGAAGAGGAGGGGATGGGAAGGAAGGGGGATGGGAAGGGGTGGGTTGGGAAGAGACAGGATCAGAAGTGGCGATTGGAAGAGGTAAGGACTGAGGAAAGAATGCGATCTCAATCCATCTGTGACCAGCAAACTTCAAGTTTTGGGTCCTGTCCTGACCTCTCTCAAGCCAGCTCTCCCATGCCCTAACCCTCCCCCCTTGGAGACCTCACATATTTTACGGTGTAAACAAGTGAGCACCCCGAGACTTCCTAACTGATGGCAAAACAGCTCTAAATGTGAACCGGCTTCAGGGTAGATGAAGTCGCTTTTCAAGAATCTGTACCGAACATCTCCCAAGCTCCTTCCAATGACATCAACAACTTCTCCCACAGAGAAGCACAAGCTAATGGCTGCTTCCCTGCCACCCAGCAGGGTCTATGGCTATTGTGAAAGTCGTTACCATGTGACTTTCCAAGCCAACTCCATAAAAAGCAACAGAGCTTTCTCCTAGTTATTTGTTCTTGGAACTTAGCTTCTCTGAGCCAAGGAAATCCCAGCTTTCTGTAAAGGGGTCCCCATGTGATCAGGCTGTCATGGGAGTGGGGCTCCCAGGGGCCTCAGAGCCCCCGATCAGAATCCAGCAGACATGGACTCTGTGCAGAGAGATGAGGTGGCTTGACCGAGGCCTGCCAAATGGAAAATTCATGAACAAATCCGCCATTTCCCCCATTTTCCTTTCTGTTACTGATATTTAGTTTCATTCCATTGTGATCAGAAAAGATATCTGGTATGAGTTCAAGCTTTGTTAAGATTTATGATTTGTGATGATTTATATCTTCACATGCATTCTTCCCTGGAGAACATTCCTTGTGCATTGGAGAAGAGTGTGCGATCTTCTGTCGTTGGGTAGAACATTCTGTGCACATCTATGGGTCCCGCTGGTCTACAGTGCTCTTCAACCACTGCTTCCTTGTTGCTTGTGGTCGTTTGAATGAGAATGACCCCCATAGGCCATCTGAATGTTTGGTTCCCAGTTGGTGGACTGTTTAGGAAGGATTAGGAGGTGTGACCTTGTTGGAGGAGGTGTGCCACTGAGGATGGGCTTTGAGGTCTCAAAAGCCCACAACAGTTCCTGTCTCTATCTCTTTCTGCCTAGTGCTTGAGGATCAGATTTAAGCTCTCAGCTTCCACTCCAGCACCATGCCTGCCTGCCCACCACCATGTTTTCTGCCATGGTGGCATGGACTCACCCTCTGACACTGTAAGCAAGCCCCCAATTAAATGCTTTCTTTTCTAAGTTGAATTGATGGTGTCTTGTTACAGCAACAGGACAGTGCCTAAGAATTAGTCACTATTCTTCTGTGTATGGTCTCTACCCATCGTTGAAAGTAAGGCACCAGGATTGAATTCTGCATTACTGTCAATGTCTCCTTACAGATCTGCCAATATTTGTTCTACATATGCAATTTACTGGTGTTGGGAGCTTACACACTGATAGTGCTTCTGTCACTTTAATGACTATGTAAAGATCTTTGCCCTCAGAGGCAGCTCTTGCCCTTAAAGTCTACTTTAATAAGTTCACATGTGTGAGCCACTCTTGCTTTTTTTGGTTAATGTTCAACATACGTTTTTCCTACGTATGAGGGCTGTACACTTATTGGTCACAAGTGAGATCCTGGTAGACAGTTTGGCTATCTGTGTATGTTTAACACATTCCATCATTTCATATCTGTTTATCTGCAGGAATTTAGTCTATTTACAGTAGTTAAAGATAAGGTTACTGTCTTTTATTAACATGTATGTGTGTTAGTACATGGGTGTATGCATGTTCCCATGTATGTGTATGTTGAAGAGTTGGTTATACTCCCATGCTGATTACAGCACTGTTTACAACAGCGACAATATGGAAACAACATATCAATAGGTAAATTTAAAAAGAAATGATGCAACATACAGACATTCCTCAACTCCTAACGGGAGCTGAATTCCTCAGTGACTTCTCGTGTAGTAATAGATTTAACAATCTATTACCAACCTAATAGCCTTCCTTAAAAGGGTGTGGTGGTTTGAAAGAAAATGGCCCCCAAAGGGAATGGCACATTAGGAGGTGTGGCCTTGTTGGAGTAGATGTGGTCTTGTTGAAGGAAGCATGTCACCATGGAGACGGGTTTTGAGGTCTCATTTTTGCTCAAGCCATGCCCAGTGAGACAGACCACTTCCCGATGCCTGTGGGTCAAGATGTAGGATTCTCAGCTCCATCACTATGTCAGCCTACACACCACCATGTTTCACCATGGTGACAATCGACTGAACCTCTGAATTGTAAGCCACCCAAATAAATGTTTTCCTTTATAAGAGTTGCCATGGTCATGGTGTCTCTTCACAGCAATAGAAACCCTAAGGCAGTCGGGAACACTAAAGACAGGAGTGGGATGCACAGCTTAAAACCCTAGCTGAATCAAGCCCCTTAGTAAACTGGGAAAGTAGCTGCTTTAAGGGTAAATTAAATGGGATGTGCAATTAAATCAAGAGACCTGTGCCCAACACTAGTGAGTGGTCTACACACACACACACACATACCTACACACAAACACACATATACCTACACACAAACACACACACATGTCTACATATGTGTATGCTGAGGTTGAAATCTGATTCCTGTGCCTGGACCTGGATGAAGCTCTTCTGGGAAAATGGCCAATTTGTTTCCTCAGAATTGACTCTGGGAGGCAGGAGTGTTGGCACATTGCGGCTTCAACATGTTGGATGAGGACAGTTCCAGGAATAAAGAAAACTTCTTAGCATGAAGCACAGAGAGGATGGCTTTAAGGTAATGGCCCAGCTCCAGATGTTCTTCCCAGGGAACAATCCTAACAGCTGTAAACTTGGTCCCTGAAAAACTTCTCCAGTTACTTTTACCTGTCCCCAAAGTCTTCTGGGAAAACCCAAGTGCGGTACGTCACAGAGACCTGCCAAACTCAGCTTGGCTGCAGTCTCCCCCTCGCCCGCTAGCCTCTACCTGCTGGGTTACACAGCGCTGCCGCTCACTTCCCCAGAGGCAGCTTTCCTAGCCATGAGAGCGGATCCCATTTCTCCTGGTTGCAGGAAGCTAACACCTCTTTCGGGAGATAATCACTTCCTGCCTCAGGCTTCTGAAGGCTGAGGAACGGGGTACCAGCATCCTATAGCTCAGGTTTCTGTGCTGGCTTCTTCCTCACCCGGCTCTTCACCCTGGATACTCCTGGGGATTACACTTGCATTAAGAAAACCCTTTTTCTTATTTCTCACTGAATTCTTACTCTATTTTGTTTTTAAGATGGGACTAGCAATTTTTAGCCAAGGCGAATGAGATAGGGCATCTTTGAGCTTGTGGCCAGTGTGGTCTCTCTTATAACTCATAGCTGCATTATGCAGTAAAGTGGCTGTGGACATCACAGGAAGGGATGGGCATGCGTGTATGCTGACAGCCTTTTTCTGTTTTCATGTGTGTATGCATGACTGCATGTGTGTGGGCATACATGCAGAGGTTGGTGTTGGGAATACTCTTCAGTCAGTCTTTCACCTATTCTTTGAGGCAAGGTCTCTTGACAAACCTAGACTACAATGATTGGTCTCCCTAGACAGCTTCTTCAAGGGGTTGCCTGTCTATGCCTTTGAGGGCTGGAAGTACAGGTGGGCTCCCAATCCCATGCAGAATTTATGTGGGTTCTTGGGGTCTGAACTATGTTTCTCAAGCTTGTGCAGTAAGCTTTTGGAGCTACCCCCTCACCCACTTCCATGGCACTCAGATTTACACTTGACCCCAGGCCATGGCTTGCTGACTACTGCTGTATCATATTTAGCTAATGAATTCTTCACCACCTTTGGGCTTGGGTTTGGAGATGGATGAATCTGGTTCTAATGGCACCTCCCTTTGAGGCAGAGTTGTGTGAGCTTTTCCCATGGTGCCAAAGCAGTAATGGGGACATGGGACTCAGGGCCAGGAAACTTAGTGGATGCCCCAGATGCTCAGGCCTTGAGGGACCCATTTCTATGGGGACCCATCACACTTATATGAGAAAACTCTTCCCTCCTCAAGTTACAGGACGAATGAATCTTAAAATGTGTTTGTTAGGATCTGAGAAGGGCCAGTTTCTCAGACATGGTGATGCTTTAAATTCAACTGCAATGTATGTGGGCTGTCACTGTAAATATGGTTACTAAGGCAACCAAGTCCCAGGATGAAGCCTTTGAAAAGTACGATGATTGGGTTGGGTGGGAGTAAATGTGTTTCAGATCCCATCCACGGGGGCTAATTAAGAAGGCTCTATTTAAAGGAAAACAAGCAAGATGTATCCCAGTATGCAGTGGGACTTCACATGGCAGCATCCTTCCAGGACCCCAGAAGTGACATTTATGGCCTGGTATTCCTCCTCCAGATGTGACAGCCCCATCCATGAGCTATTTGCGTATGAACCCAAGACACCTGGTGTCTTAATCATTGTTCTACTGACGTGAAGAGACACCATAGCTAAGGTATTCACCTGGGGGCTGGCTTACAGTATCAGAGGTTTAGTTCATTATCACGGTGGCAGGGAGCATGGTGGCCTGCAGGGTGCTGGAGCAGTAGGTGAGAGCTACATCTTGATCCATAGGCAGAGAGAAAGAGAGAAAACAGGACCTGGCATGGGCTTTTGAAACCTCAAAGCCCACTTCCCAGGGATGTACTTCCTCCAACAAGACCACACCTCCTCTAACAAGGCCACACCCACTCTCACAAGACCAGAGCTCCCAATCCTTCTCAAGTAGTATTACTTCCTGATGGCTAAGCATTCAATGATATGAACCTATAGGGGTCATTATTCAAACAACCACATTTGGCATGGTATTTAGTATTTAAAAAATGGGTCTAATTGCCCTAACCTGAGAGTAGGTTTCTCCATCCCAATTCTGTTTGTATTTTATTTTAACAAAACCCACCGTGGCCTTTCATGAGGAGTGTTGCAAGAGTACAGGGCAGTCTTGGGAATTTCAACCTTACTTCTCCTATGCCGTGATGGAGGAAGGTTGCTTTTGGTTTTGCTATTGCTTGTTTCGTTTTGAGACAGGGCCTCACTATGGAGCCTGGACTGACCGGGAACTCTATGGAGAACAGGTTGGCCTGGAACTCTCTAGGTAGACCGGGATGGTTTTGAACTCACAAAAATTCACCTGAGTGTTGGGATTACAAGTGTGTACTACTACACATGACACCCCCCCTTTTTCTTTTTTAATGACAGGATCTTCTCAGCCCTGCCTTGAACTTTCTATGTAGCTAAGGATAACCTTGAACTTCTATTCCTCCTGCCTCCACCTCCGAGAGCTGGGGTTCTAGGCAGCACCAACTACACTTGGTTTACACAGTACTGGGAGTGAACCCGGGGCCTCATCCGTTCTAGGCCAGCACTCTGTCTACCAGGCTCTACCAACCCCAGTGTTGATCTCTTTCTGTATCAGTCACCTCTTCATCGCTGTGACAAAGCACCAGAGAGGAACGGCATGAGACAGCCAACATCTTCTCTTTTGCCATCACTCTTTCCTCTACTTTGTGCTTTGAAAAATAGACTCAGAAGCATGCACACATCCCGTGGCAGAAGCCACTGTGAACCACAGGGCACACACTGTCCAAGGAGGGATTTCCAGAGGGAGCTCACAGTATATCCCATTTCCTTAAATAGCCTTGCAGAATGACACAGGCCTTTGTTCCTTTACAAGGGCTCTTTCAATGGAGATACTAGGCCAGGTTTTGAGGTAGGTGTTGGGGAACTCATAGCTAATGTGAGAAGACAGATATCTATATTTGCTGGGCTCCACTCTAGTGTGGGAAGTATATAAGTGATTGAACAGAATCCACTGTGGCAAGGCTCACGCCAAACAAGCAGCTGAGTTGGGGGAACTGAGAGATGGTTCTCTGACCTGAGGAAGAACCTTCAAGCTGAAACCTCAAATACGTAGGCTGGCCTTGAGAGATGAGCAGTGTGGAATTGTTCACAGAAGAGGGGTCAGCAGGGCCCAAGGCCAGAAGAACCTGGTAGGTTTGAGGATGGCTGGAATGCAGTATGTGGGTGACCCTGGAGAGTGCTAGGGATCGGGACACCATCTTGCAGGGTCCTGGGACTCTAAGAGGAAAGCTGTGGCAGGGTTATTCAGGGACACAGGTGCAAGGCACAGGTTAGGTGACAAGCCGCATGGCCAGTCCGGGAGAATGAGGACAGGCAGAGGGAGAGGGAAGAGTGTACTGTTTATTTGAGCTTGTGGTGACAGAGATGGTTCCTGAGTTCTGGTTAAAATCAGCTCTGCTTCCTGGAGCGGCCCTCGCTAGCAGCCCATTGTTCTTCCCTTTGAACAGAACCGTGAACAGAGCCAACATCTGGAGGACACATGGAGGGATGGCAGAGATCATTAAACTGACTCAATTTTGTTGTTTTTCATAATCAGGCAAAGAAGAATAAGCAAGAACTGCTTCCCTAGAAAGAGTCTCAGGCTCCTGGACTATCCTTCCAATCTAAGAACAATATTTTTCTTTTATTTTAATTTCAACCGGGGAATGACATGACTGAAAATGTAACCCTGCCCACTCCACCACATCCATCCCGTACTGCGTTCTCCGAAGGGAAAAGCAGTTACCTACGTCTGGTCATCTTTATCATGGCGATTATTTTTGTGTCTCTAGAAAGCATATTGATATGACGGCTTTATTTATCAGATTAATGTGTTATCCCACTGGATTCCTGCCAGCACAGGTTAGGGTTGATGGCTCCTTCCCATCCGTCCCATCTCACAGGCAAACCAGCTACTCTTTGCTCTTTTCCTGCTGTGGGTCCCAAACTGGCTGTGTCAGGCTCAGTGGTCAGCTGATCAAAACACACGCTAGCCCATCTCTGATTTAATGTGTCTAGGTGGGTCCGAGAACTTCCTTTTCCTTTGTTAATGTTAATTTTCATGTGTGTAGGCACACTCATGTGTGTGTGTGTGGGGGAGGCAGTAGGGATGCTCACATGTGGGGGCTCCAGGTTGACCTGGGGAAATTTTCATGTGTGTAGGCACTCAAGTATGGGGTAGGTAGGGATGCTTGCCTGTGGGGGCTCCAGGTTGACCTGGGGAAATTTTCATGCGTGTAGGCACTCATGTGTGGGGTAGGTAGGGATGGGGGGGCTCCAGGTTGACCTGGACAGTCATCCTTGATTACTTTTATACCTCATTCATTGAGGCAGCGTGTCTTAACAAACCCAGAGCTTGCTGATACGGCTAGTCCCTCCAGCCAGCTTGCACTGTGGGTCCCATCCACCTTCTCATGATTGTGTGGCAAATCCGTCAGTCACTAAATCATCTTCTTTACTTTCGAATTTTCTTACATGATCCCAAGAACAACTGGGGTTTCTGGCGTGGGGGCCACTGAGGCCAGTATATTCTACTACTGGCCTCTGCAGTCTTAAGTAATGGACAGCTAGTTTTTGTTTCATCGGGTTCTGCAGTCTCTCTTGGCTTACCAATTTAAAAGAGCTATTAAGAGATTAGGATATTAAGAGAACTATTACTCGTTTACATCTGCCCAGTCAATCTGATGACATCTGTGTTTTATGCTGTGCTGTAGCTCTGATTGTGGCTTGGCAGCAGAGACTGAAGCTTGTAAGCAGTGTTCATGTTGTTCTGTCTACACGATTCCACAGCAGGGCCCAGGTCATTGTCTGGAGTACATGTCCTCCACAGGGGCCACGCTGAATCCAGGAATATGTGACTTTAACCTATAGGGAATCATCTTCTAGCCAGGCCTTTTTCTTCCTTGTACTCTCCCATTCACTCCCAATCCAGTTTAAATTGCCTTATATTTGAGCCATGGCATTACTGGGCATGTGGCTTTTAAAGATTTTTATTATTTATGTGTATGTGTGTGCATGTATGTGCACATGTGTGCAGGTGCTCTCAGCGGCCAGGAAAGGGGACAGATTCCCTGGAGCTGGAGTTACAGGTGTTTGTGAGCTACACAGAGTGTGGAATTGGGAAGCAAACACCTTCACTCTGGGAGAGCTTTTATAGTCTCCAACAGGGTGTGGTGACAGCCACCTCTCATCCCAGCACTTGAGAGGCTAAGGCAGGAGGACTACGAATTAGAGGCCAGGTTATGCTACATGCAAGTTTGGAGGTCAGTCTGGACTATGCAATAAGACCCTGTGTCAAGAAAACAAAATAAAAATTTATCATCTCTTTTATTCCCTGAATAGCCTTTCACCTTCTAAGTCAAATATTTTGTTTATTTTCATTTCAATTGGCCTTTCTTTTTCATGTCCACATTTCCTCCAAACTCAGTTTTTCTTGGTTGCCAATTCATGCTAAGGGTCAATCACTGATTGATGGGCTATAGCCATGTTTAGGTGGAAGGCAGGATGGGAGGCTGGAAGCAGGGTGTCCTCTGGGAAGACCGGCTCATACGCATGCCTCAAACAGTTCCACTGTTAGTCGGCTCTTCAGACACAATGCATCAACTGTCTGGCTGACCGCTAATTCACATGCCTGGAGTGACCAAGAATGACATCTCCATACTAGTCTTTCCCTGTATCTCTGGCTCAGATAAGATCATTGACTGCCCTAGTCCATAAAGGTTTTAAGATGTTCTTCATCCACTTCTGTGCTCAGATCCTGTAGGAATGAGGGTTAGGCCCAGGGAAAGCCTGCTCAGAGCTAGCAACACCGACTAGAGCTAGCAACTATCCCCCTGCTCAGGATGAAAGCTCTGCAGACACAAAGGGCGCCAAGATAAATCCTAACTCACCAAGTGCTGACCTCTAGGATACAAATGTGAACAGAGGTGTTTTTTTGTTTTGTTTTTTTTTTTTGGATAGCAAGATTTCCCCTTAGGGAGCAGAGCAATGCTAGGACTGGGAATTTATTACTAGGGGTTACAGAGTTTATCATGAATGTCTGTTCCTTGTGTGCCTGGTCCCTGCGGAAGTCAGAAAGGGGCATCAGATCCTCTGGAACAGGAGTTACAGGTGACTGTGAGCCACTGTGTGGGTGCTGGGAATTGAACCCAGGTCCTTCACAAGAGCAGCCAGTGCTCTTAACAGCTGAGCCACCTCTCCAGTCTCTAGCCCCCAGAATGTCTGATTCTTTTTTTTTTTTAAGATTTATTTATTTATTATGTATACAGTGTTCTGCCTGTGTGTATGCCTGCAAGTCAGAAGAGGGCACCAGATCTCATTACAGATGGTTGGGAGCCACCATGGAGATGATGGGAACTGAACTCAGAACCTTTGGAGGAGCAGCCAGTGCTCTTAACCACTGAGTCATCTCTCCAGCCCCTGATTCTTAATACAGAAGGCATCTTACTATTGCTTTCTCCTCTTCTCCCTGGTGCCTTGTTCTGAGTCCAGGTGACCAGCAAAGCTTGCAGGCTACCCTTCCCACCCTTCCCACCCTTCCCACCCTTCCCATTGTGCTTTAAAAGGGAGGCTCATGCTTTAAAACAAAAGGGAGCCTTGCCCAGAAGTGTGTATGTGTGTGTGTGTGTAGTGTGTGTGTATAGTGTGTGTGTGTAGTGTGTGTGCATGTGTGTGTCTCTGTGTGTGTGTGTAGTGTATGTGTGTGTAGTGTGTGTGCATGCATGTGTGTGTGTCTCTCTGTGTGTGTAGTGTGTGTGTGTGTGTAGTGTGTGTGTGTAAGTAGGGAAAGCTAGTTGAGTGCTGACCATGAATACATATACTCATTCTCTCTCTCTCTCTCTCTCTCTCTCTCTCTTGCTCTCTCTCCCTCCCACCACCCCCTCTGTTGTTCATGGCAGCTGTCATGTGACTAGCTGTTTTAAGTTCCCTCCTTGACTTCTCCGCAGTGATGGGCTGTGACCTAGAACAGAGGGCTACGGCCAACTCTTGCTCCCTAAGTTGCCTCCTGCCAGGATTGTCTATTGCAGAGACAGAACAGATTCTAACCTGATTCTTCTGGGCGATCTTCTGTCCCTTCTTCCAGCGTAGCACTGGGGTCAGGTCCGGCAGTTCCCGCTCCTCCTCGCCAGTCTTCTGCACAGCCAGGCTGTAGGCAGCTTCAAACACGATGGGGCTGATGACGTCCTGGACCCTCCGCTGCAACCGCAAACAAGAAGGAGCATTAATGGTGAGCATCTGTGGATGTCAGGGCAGCATCCCACCGTGCACAAAGACTGGTCTGTAGGGCTGCTCACCTCAGGTGGTCCTCATACCACCCTCACAAGCTGAGACATCACCGCTTTCGTCTTGCAGGCAGGCTAAGTGAGGCCCAGGGCAAACATCAGCTTGTCCTGGTCTCTGTGGACAGGCAGGGATTTCTCAGGTTACCTTGTATGGTACTAAATCATCTTCTCCAGAGCATATGGAAGACATTATCTGTCACCCATGTGTGCTTAGATGCCAGTTGGTGGCTGGGACAGCATCTGGACTCGACGTTAACCCCCTTTGCGCTGAGATTACAGTTTTGTATCCGGGTAGGGCACCCAACAACACTGACGTGAATGGTTTCTGTGGCAGGTTAGCCATCGGTGTAGCCAGATGCAAACTGCGTGCTCATTCTTCTAGAATTTCAAGGATTTTAAAGCCCCAGGCAATGTTCTACTGGTAGCCACAAGAGGGGCATGAAAGCTGTGTTAGGAAATCTCAAAGCCCCACTCCCTGTGACACACTTCCTCCATTAAGGCTGCACCTCCTAAACATTCCCAAACAGCATCGCTGACTGGAGACCAAGTGTTCAAATACAGGAGCCTATAGAGGACATTTCTCATTCCATTCACTAAGGAGGGAAGAGAAGAGGAGACACATGGTCTAACAAGATGCCAGGTCCATGCTACGGCTTCCAGAAATGAACAGCACTCCATGCCCTACCACCGCACAGGAAAGGACCCAGGAAGGGACAAGGCTCAGTTCCACAGGACACAGGCCTGGTAATTAACAATGCTGATCTTTTCCACTTGTAGGTTCATGGTCTTCCTGCACAGTGATACTGCCTCTGGGTGACGCGAGGCCCCTCACCCTCACAGGTGAGAATTAGAGGCGAGAGTTGGTAACTAAACTTGCATCAAGGGCCAGCACATCATCTGGGGTGGTCTCCCTTAGCATGGCAAGGCTAAGAAGATCATCACCCACAGCCAAGTCTCTCTGTTCTGTATCCACCACAGAGAGTATACGGGTGTGGCACAGGGAACTGAGAAACACTTTATAAGGAACAAGAGAAACTGGACAGGCAGAGGCCACCCTAGGAGGCCTGAACACATAGCCCATGAATCCACACTATTCTCTATGAAGTTTGGAGGAGTTAGGATAGGAGTCTCATTGTGTTCAAAATGGTGGAATGGTCCAAATGTCCCAGGAAGCACCCAAAAGAGAGCTTTCTCCAATGCTTTATGATAGGCAGTCTCCTCTCACAGAGGCAGCCAAGGCAGCCCTTGGGAACAACTGGGGACAGACTCTCATCCAGTATGAGAGAACACAAGCCAAGCATCTTGGCTCTCAAATGTCATTGCCATCTCTGTGCTCAGCACGCAGCCTAGGTGATGTCAGAGTCCTTTGTAAGGATGCCCAGCTTGTCACTAAAAGGATAACAAATGGGTAGAAAACATGCTTTCACAGTGAAGGGAAGTGGCCAACCTAAAGACTATTGCAGAGTTCTCAGGAGAGGTCTTGGTTCTCAGGATAGAATTTTGGCTCCCTGGGAGTGGGGCAGTCTGGCTAATAAGTAGGGGTACCCCAAAATAAAGCCAGGTGAAACAGCATCTTACTGTCTTGTTTGTCAGTTCTGTTTTCACTTCAGTTGTGTCTGAAAAGTGGGGAGCAGTCCCAGGTTTAAGGGACCACGACACCCCATGTCTTCTCACAGGTCTCTTTATGATAGGGTGTTGAGTGGAACACACTCAAAGGTGCTGGATGCCGGAGAATTCCTGGGACAGTTCTGGGAAGGACGCAGTGGTACTGAGTGGGATGAGATGGGAGGCAGATGTGGCAGATGGGAGGTAGGGTGTGGAAGGCACAGCAAAGGGATACAGGGACATCAGAGGCTGATGCCTGGACAAGAAGAAGACAATGTACAATTGTGTTCAGTAAAAAGCCCACCTGGGAAAAGATTCAATTCCTCAGCCTAACATAACAAAACCCCAGGACCTCTGCAACAAAGCGATGGAGGCACCTTAGGTAAAGGGTTTCTAGAAAGTTCTCTGGAGTTCTTCGTCTTAGAACAGATCTTTAAGACCTGAGATCTTTCCAGGAGCAAGCCATGCACCTAGGATCCAGATGTCCTCCAGCCTGCTGTCTCTAACCGGAATTTAAAGATGGTTGATGGTATGGAGAAGAGTAGGTGAGCAGATGCCAAATTCACACATTTGCAAATGCATTCTTTGTGTTTCTTTGAGGATGGCTAACTATTTCAAGATTTTACACTAAATATTACATGTTAAAGTAAGTCCACGACACTGTTATTCTGGGCGCAGGGGAAGATGAGAGTGGGGGAGGGGCCGCCAAGAAGAAAGCTCTTAGTCACGCGTGTCTGAGTTTGGACCATGAATACAAGGGAGCATCTAGTTAGGTAGAGGCTATTCTCTGGAAACAGCTGCAGGAGCCCCAAGTTTGAAAAGCAGCTTCTTGTTTCATTTTGCAGTAGCTTGGAGCAGCAGGGAACTCAAACCACATTGAATGGCGGGCGGAGACAGAGGAGGGGACTGTGCCTGAAGCCCAGCCCCTCCTCCTGTGGGGCAGGTCTGCTCCAGCCCCTCCTCAGGCCGGACTGGTCTGCTCCAAGCTGCAGAGGGAAAGTCACAGGCTATTTGGGGGTTTCCCCATCGTTTTTGGAAGTTTTGCTTCCTTCTCTTCGGCACCACCATAAGAGGAGGAACTGGCCGGGAAAGAAGTCTGTGGCTCTGGCACTTTGCCTCAGTGGCTCAAATTTTACTGCTTAAAAAGTCACTACTACAAGCTGAATTTTATTATTTTTTTCCCTTTCTCTTTTTCTTTTCTTTTGAGGCGAGGTCATATATATCCCAGACTGGCCTCAAATATAGTCAAAGATAACCTTGAACTCCAGACCATTTTGCCTCCACCTCCAGAGTGCTGGGATTACAGGTGTGTGTTCACTGCATTAGGTTACAAACTGAACACTCATTGAGCCTCCTCAGTAGAGAGACCAGAATCTTCCTTTTCCCGCTAAAGGTGTTGGGAGTCTCCTACTTTGAAAATGAAAGGCACGCTCGAGGAGGACACCCAGGCTGGTGGCAGACCTAGCCATGACTGGCGTTTTTTTTTTTTTTTTTGTTTTGTTTTTTATAGGGAATGTAACACATGCTCCATTTGAAATTTATTGGGTGCTTGCTTTATGCCAGGCAGTGTGCTGGGTGGCAGCGAGACAGACATAAAAGACCTGGAGGTTGTGAACAGTTTCAGAGGGAAAAGTCGAGCCATGGCAACGTCATACAACATGCACCAGGGCAAAGGTGGCTATGGGGACACAAAGGAAGTTCACACCAGATACTTATAGGTCTGGCAGGTTTCCCAGAAGAGCAACTGCTGGGATGAGCTGTAGGACAGAAGGCCGTGCGCCAGAGGGCAGGTGTAAGGCTTAGCAATAGGTACAGCAGCGCACAGAAAGTTAGAGGCTTTAGTGAATCACATAGACTCAAAGACACAGAAAGCCACGCTGATGGACAGGCCGGAGTGACCCCTCACTAAAGGTAGGGAGCACGGGGACAAAGTTAACAAGATGCTACAGGCTGTGTTCCTGAAATCCTTCCAGCTGCACCATGATGGCATTGATGGCAGCAGGGCTCGGGAGAGGCTGAGAAGGTGGCGGCCAAGGTGATTAGACAGACAGATCACCACTGTGGGGGGCCCAAAGCCAGGACCCAACAGAGGGCCAGAGAGCGAGGAACCCCTTTCCTGGCTGGAAGAAGATACACACATTACAGTTCGGGAGGAGCCGAGTGTGACTGGGTCCCGCTTCTCACTCCACGGCCCAAAGCTGGGTTTGATCATCACCATGGCACCAGCTGGTTAGCCACGTGACTTGGAAATCTATCCGAGAGCTGCTTTTCCCCCACTGGAAAAGAAAAATACAGCAACTCGGTTTTTTCCTTCCTTAGCTCACAGTGGCAACAAATGAAATAAAAACAGGAAGGGTTGGCCTGACTTTAAATTTGCAGATAACACAGAAGTTCAGCAAATAAGCAGTTAGCAGTAAGTCAGATTATTGCCTGGGAGAAACTCAGCTAAGTGGGTTTCACTGTTGTTGTTTGGTTTTTGTTTTGTTTTTGAGACCTCGATGTTTTCCTTTTTCAAACATGTGATTTTTATATGCCTCCTCCATCCTGTATCCGCATGTATTCTCTGAGTCCGACCCTCTCCACGCCTGCCTAAGCCAGTCTCACAGACCCCCTTAGAAACATGGAAACCCCAGAAGCAGAGACTGCCGTTTCCACATCTCTATGCACGAAACAGCCAGACTACATCACAACACTGTCATCAAACCACACAGACTGTATCACCGAGACATCAGAGACATCCTGGCGGGTGTGAGAACACTGCAGTATTGCAACACCGAAAGAAAGTATCCTTCTCCATGTGATGTTATCGGAATGACAGCTGAAAGTGCTGAAGGTGATTTTAAAATTCTCCTAAGCTTGGAGGTTGGTTTAAAAGGAAACAAAGGATTTTCTGTGTCCAGGAATAACGGAGTAACTTACTAAAACTATCTCCTCCCACTGACAACTAGGAAAATCTGTCTCAGCTACTTCTTCATTGCTGTGATGAAACACAAAGACCAAGGCCACTTACAAAAGAAAGTGGTTAATTGGGTTTATGATGTCAGAGGGGTGTAAAGGCAGGGTGGCAGGAAGTGCCGAGAGCTCACATCTGGATCCATAAGTAGGAGACAGGGTGCCGAACCTGACAAGAGTCTAAGCCCCACCCACACTGACACAGCTCCTCCCACAAGGCAAGGCCTTCTAATCCTTCCCAAACAGTTTCACCAATGGGGCTAAGTATTCAAATGACTGAGACTTACAGGGGCCATCTGGTTCAACCCTACAGTTACTAATATACCCTTTAAATGATTGAATTGTACAACCTATGAATTAAGCCTCAATAAAGTTGCTACCAAACTTTTTAATGCCAACAATCCCCCTGCCCTACTGCTAAGCGAATCTTTATCAGGATATATGCACAGAGCAAGCGCTATTTTCCATTTTATGAGAAAATAAACCGAAGCCAAGTGTGGTTTCACTTGCAGACCTATAAATTAGATGACAAATAGGCAAAATTCAAAAGCATAAAGGAAATTCTATAAATAATTCTAAACAGAATGTGACGAAAGTCTTCCAGGACAAGATTTACACTGGGGAGAGACAAAACTTTATCATCAGAAGGATTTGGTTATAAACAGCAGCCAGTCAGAGCTCCGAAAACAGAGCCCACAGAAATCACTCAAGAGCAGGAAGCGGTGAGCAGGTCAGACATCTTGTTTCCGAGCATTTCCCTACTAGCGCAGAGGCTTTGATTAAAGCCATACATCCCTCTGTGTGCAGTACACGGCACTAACAGACAGCATCGTCCGTCTGATGTGTGTGAGTCCTTCCACAAGCACCAGGGCTCAGAAAGTAAAGAAAGCATTGATTCACCTCCAATTAATATATTTTCATAGAAAGCTCTAGTCACCTAAGAAAAGTCACACACAGTGCTGATGAAACCAACAACCAGCAGCTGGGGATTTGAAAACCTGTTCATGTTGTGGTGTCCCACCCTCACCCCACCCTGCTCATGCGTTTGAACAGTTGGCTCCCGGCTGATAGTGTTGTTTTGGGGCAGGGCCTATTTGGAGGAAATGGGGATGGGCCTTGAAATTTATAAACACATCTGCTACCCTGCTTCAAGTTCCTACTTCCAGTACCACGTAACCAATTACTGAAGCATGATTAATAGAAATTCAGAGAGAGAGAAATAAGGGTTCAACCTGAAGGTCAGAAAAACAAAACAGCTAGTCACTGGCTCTAACCTCTACCTCAGTCTGAAATGGCGATCCTGCTCCCAGGAATCTCAGAATGAGACTGTGTCTGAGAGTCGTCTTCTCCTGTCTTATAGTCCTCTCTGGGGCTGGGAATGAAGACGTGCACCACTAGGATTAAAGGCAGGCACAGCCCAGGTGCTGTGGCAATTTATGTGGCTACTGGGATTAAAGGTGTGTGTTACCACTGCCTGGTCTGTAAGGCTGGTCAGTGGAACTATTTTATTCCCTGATCTACAGGCAAGCTTTATTTATTAAAATACAAATGAAATGCCACTGTAAGTCACCCCACACGCCTACAGCCCTGCCTTCCCTGCCGTGATAACTGCACCACCAAAACACCAGCAAAAATAAATCCTCCCTCATGCTGCTTCTTGTGAAGTATTTGGTGACAGTGAGGAAAGCCGGCAATAGTTCGCTTCTGTGTTAGGGTTTACAGAGAGGGAGGGGTAGCACCTGGCTTTGGGAAGGGGATCTAAGCTCTGCTGTGGGCTCCTCCGGTCTCCTGAGAAGCCCTGTCTGAAAGGATGGGAAGCAGTGTCTGCTGGTATGGGGCAGCCAAGCCAGCGCTGCAGGGGAGGGAGGAGGGTGGAGAGGATGAGTGGTATAGAATGCAGGATGTTTGGCTTGATCCTCGAGAGAGCATCAGTGACTTCATGCCAACACTTGGGTTTTGTGTGCCTGGTTCAAAAAGAGGCACGGGGAAGCAGAGAAGAGGCAAAGAGGAGATGCGTGAGCAAAGACCAGTTACGTAGAGGAGAAGGTGACCAGTAAGAACTGGAGACCAGTGAGGGAGGGTAGTTTCTGATCGACGGGAACAGGAATAGAAGTATCAAGAATCCTTGGATGGAGTGGGGGGAAGTGGGTCAGAGGTTGAAATACTTGTCAAATAAGCATAAGGGACAGCATTTGGAAAACCACATAAATGCCACACAGGCATGCAGGCCCACCCCTAATTCTAGCCTTGGCAGGGGATCCCCACAGAAAGCTGGCTAGCAGGACTAGCCACATCTGTGAGCTCTGGTCTGACTGAGAGACCCTGCCTCAAGGAATAAGGTGTGAGAACAATTGAAGATGGTTCCCGACATTACCCTCAGGTCTCCACACACACACACAGATGCACACACACACAGATGCACACATACACACAGATGCACACACACACAGATGCACACATACACACAGATGCACACACACACAGATGCACACACACACACATACACACAGATGCACACATACACACGTGAAGAATGAAGAACAAGGCAATCCTTGGAAAGGAGGTGTTCCTGGAGGGGAATTAAAGATCTGCAAGGACCACACAGTCCACACTGCAAGGACCAGCTCCATCTCTTACAAACTTCGATCTAGGTCCGTTCACTTACTGTCTCTGAACCCACCTTGTGTGCAAAATGGATTGAGAGAATCAATTTTGCGTGCCTTTGTGAAGAAGAGACACAGTTGGGTTTGGTAGCACAGCCTTGCCATCCCAGCTATTTAGGAAGCTGAGACAGGAGGATTTAAAGTTCAAAGCCAACCTGGGCAAAGACAGTGTTGGGGAGTTTTAAAATGCGGTCTGGAGATGAAATACGGTGGCAGGTTCAGTCTCCAGGGCTGGAAAAATAAACAAAGGTGGGTGAGAGAGAATGAGACACATGTGCAGGGAAGACCTTGGCAAGAGCCTGGCAGGGGGAACAGTGAGTAGCAGCACCATGACTGCCACCTGGGACAAGCCTTGCAGAGCAAGACCAGCAGCTGAGGGAAAGGGAGAGATGGCAGACAGAGCGGAAAGTGGCCTCTCCTTCATCCTACAGCAATCAGGACTGTCACAGATGCCCGAAGGAAGCAATGAGGGAACAACCCCACAGCAATCAGTACGACAGTGTGAGGATGGCTCTGTGGAGCCACCGCAGCTAGCTACTCTCTGGACTCTATCTGCAGACAGCTGATGCCACTGCCCATACCTTTGAATAGTCCCCTCGTGGGTGTGGGAACGGCTGAATGTTAGTGGATGTTACTACTGTGAGTCTGTTACACTATATGGCAAAAGCACAGGAGATTTACAGATGTAATTAAAGTTCTGAATCAGCTGGACTGAGTTCACCAAATGGATGGTGATCTGGGTGGACCTATTCAGGTGGCCCCTCACACGGTTTCTTGCGGACCTTGAAGAAGCAAGTTGTTATGGTTTCCATAGTGACCACAAATCAATTCCACCACAACTATGAGAGGTAGGAGGGTGACCCTCCAGGAGGATATCCTTCAAAGATGACCTCCAGGCTCCCAAAAGACCTGCTCCAAATCTTGATTGCAGCCTAGTAATACCTCATTCAGAAGATGGAGCTAGGTTGTGCCCAGATCCTGGACCACAGAAACTGTGCGATAACATGTATGTGTTGTTTTATGGTGTGCTGGGAAACTATGCATGCCCAGGCTCTCCTGGTTAGGGGATGCAAACGGATAAAAGCCCAGCCCCTCTTTGTTGGGCAGGATAAGCTATACACCAGAGCCCTCCCATGGGGTTTGCTTGGAGTTTGACTCAAACACCTTACTTAGCTCTCTCTTCCTTTCCTCTCCCACTCTGTCTCCCTCATTTTGACAACAGTCTCCCAATGAATCTCAGACCAAAACCTCCATATTTCAGGCTTTTCTTCTGGGACACAGGATGCAGAAGACCATGCAATAAGTCCTGTCTTAAGCTTGTTGGTTTAGATATCCTAAAGAAGAGAGAAAAGTTAGATAAAGTGTGAGAGTGACCTTGGTTAGAGCTAGCCACTCACAAAGTGTGTCTGTGTGTGTGTGTGTGTAAGAGAGAGAGAGAGAGAGAGAGAGAGAGAGAGAGAGAGACAGAGAGAGAGAGAGAGAAATAGAGAGAGAGAGAGAGATTAGAGATTGACAGACTGACAAAGGGAAAAATTTGTAGAGAAAACAGCAGGCAGGACAATGAACACCTCACACCCAAGGAGTTACAACACAGCAAGTAAATGACAGACTTTTTGTTTCATTATTGTTAACCAAAATTACATCCTAAATCAGAGATTATTAACCTAGAGGGAGAATTCAGGAGGTCTGTGAGGCTTTATAGAGGGGAAAATGTTTATTTTTTTATCAACTTTTCACAAAAATTTAACATTTTTCTCTCACCAAAAATGAACATAGCTTGAGAAGACCTGAGGCCTCCATCAGTGGCTATCCAAAAACTTAACACATTATGTTAAAATGGCAGATACCTTGAAGAATTGTTTACATTTAACAATTTGAGGTTACAGATCTTGGGTGGGGAGATAGCTCAGTCAAGTTTTGCAAGCAATGAGGACTTTAGTTCAATCCCCAGAACCCATGTTGAAAGAAAGAAAGAAAGAAAGAAAGAAAGAAAGAAAGAAAGAAAGAAAGAAAGAAAGAAAGAAAGAGAGAGAGAGAGAAAGGAAGGGAGGGAGGGAGGGAGGGAGGGAGGAAGGGAGAGAGGGAAGGGAGAGAGAAAAGGAGAGAGGGAAGAAGGGAGAGAGGAGAAAGGAAGAAAGGAAGGAAGAAAGGAAGGAAGGAAGGAAGGAAGGAAGCAAGCAAGCAAGCAAGCAAGCAAGCTAGGTTTGGTCACATATGCTTTTAATCCTAGCCACAGGAACCAAGACAGGTGGATTTCTAGGGCTTGATGACTGGCCAGCGTAGTCTACTAGGAGAATTCCAAACCAATGAGAGACCTTATCTCAAAAAAAACCCAAAAATGTGCAGCACCTGAGGACCGCCACCTGCTACCTCCAGCGTGCACCACCCAGCGTGCACCACCCACCACATGAACAAGCATGCACACACACATACACACCAGCAATTTTAGGTCTTATTATACAATACATTAATAAAAAGAATCTAGATGATCATATTACAGATGTGGTCTAATCATTTTTATTTGCATTTTAATTGGCTTCTCAATATAACTGAATTTCTCTGTGGCTCCATGTATCTTAAGTGCACTTAAAACATTCTTCTGGGAAGGGATTTATATGCATCTCCCAGCTCCCCAGAGGGGCTTGTGCATAGAATCAGTGAAGAATTCTGCCTTAATAAGGCAGGATGATGAGAGACCAGCCTGTGGCTTCTGACATGCCTAATATGCTTTAGAGTTTCAGAACAAGCATTGTGTTGCTTTAGTCTTTGGGGGACATAGGAACAAACTGGTCTCAGCAGTTAAAAATATACCATCCATTATGGTTTATGACAGGTTTGGAGCCTGGGCAGAAAAATCACCCTGGACCCCTGGGGTTTTAAGAATTTGGTCCTGAATAGATGTTTCAGGGCTGGATGCAGTGAGGACACTTGGATGCTGGGAATTAAGATCAAGCATCTGCTTCACTGTGTGAGCCCACAGGAGGGGTGGGGCAGGGTGGAGAATGCTGGCATCTTTTACAGAAGGAATCCTGACCCCTGGGGCAAGCCTGCTGCTTCATGATCCCAGAGAGGATAACCAGAAAGCTGAGATGCTTCCCCTAGACCTCGGTGATGTGCAGAACTCCTGAAGCATGACTGAATGCAGGGGAAAGGCAAATACTGACTTTACAGGGTTTCTAAGTTACTCAAGCCACGGTGGGACCTGTCTGCTCAGCTTGGGGGTCCAGTGAGCATGGACCACCGTTCTGTGTGACTTTCTGTTTAGAGTGAAGACGCACGCTTCCCACAAACCTGCCATAAAACAAGGTCATCAGAATTCCAAGTATCTTATCAAACAAGGCACACTGAGGCCTATTCTGTTCTTCTGCCATTCCGCTTTGTCTGGCTCTATGGAGTCACCAATGGCTGCCACACTGCAAGACCCAGTGAACCTTCTTGTCTTTGTCCTCATCTTTCTTGACTCCTATCCATCCTTCTCAGAGTGGAATCTCTCCTTCACGCTCATTCCTCACTAACCTTGATGTCACACCTCTTGCCCCTAATGTTCCTTCTCCTTCTGGGGTGGCAACTCAGTAGAATTCCCCTCTATCCATAAGGCCAGCTTACATTCACCTCAGCATGCCAAGTTTTGATCATGGTACATGGAACAGAGTGTCAGCTCAATAAATATTTGGTCAGATGGGCTGCAGTGGACAGTAAACTAGTTGTGGGTCATTGGCAAATTCTGAGAGCACTCTTCCTAAAAAAGGCAGATTTAATAGATCTTACATATATAGTCAATATATAATGTATGGATAAACCTTTTACTGATCACTACCTGAAGTTTTATCTCTTTGTGCACCCCAACTTCTTTCTAGAGTTGAGAAATCCACACAAATCCCCCTCCTTCTTAATTTTGGCAACTTAAAGCAATTTTTAAGGTCAAAAGAGGTCACGTCAACTAATTGCCAGGTACCACTTTTTCCTCAGTTACCTCTAGTTTGGGGGTTGACCAGATAGCCTGGCTAGTTTATGTCAGCTTTATATAAACTAGAGTCATCAGAGAGGAAGCAACCTCAATTAAGAAAATGACTCCATAAAATTGGGCTACGGGCAGGCCTGTGTGGAATTTCCTTAATTAGTGATTCATGGCGGAGGGCCCAGTCCCTTGTGGTGGCACCACCCTTGGGATTAGTGGCCCTGGATGCTTTAAAAAAGCATGCTGAGCAAGTCACGAGGAACAAGTCAGTAAGCTGTACCCCTTGATGGCTTCTGCATCAGCTCCTGCCTCAGGTTCATTCCATTTGAGTTCTGGCTTCCTTCAATGATGAACAGTGATCTAAAAGAGCAAGTCAAATAAACCCTTTCCTCCCCAAGTTGCCTTCTGGTCACGGTGCTTCATCACAGCAATGGTAACCCTAAGTAGGACAGAAGTTGGTACAAGGAGTGGGGCATTGCTGTGATTGGCCTGACCGTGTTGTCTTAGAGAGGATTGTGGAAGGACTTTGAAATTTTTGGTTATAAGAACCTTGAGTGTCCATAGCTTGGTGAACTCTCCAACGAGTGCTTGGAAGAGAAATGTTTTAAGAGAAATGCAGACAATGGAGGCCTGGCTTATAAAGTTTCAGGGGGAAGCAAAGAGTCTACCAGACTGTTTGTGTGAAGAATCAGTTATGATGATCAAAAGGTCAAAACCACTGAACTAAAACCATCGTTTCACTGAGACACTTAGGTTGGTCAGCTGCAGCTGAGAAACTAGTGCTGACTAAGGAGAGCAGCACCCATGGTCTACGGTGTCCGGTCTCAGGTAGTCACAGGCAGTTGTGAGTCATGTGATGTATGTGCTGGGAACCAAACTCAGGTTCCCTAAAAGAACAGCAACCGCTTCACCCCTGAGCCGTACTTAGAAGGATGATTGCATACCATCTCTACTTAGAAGGATGATTGCATAGTCTCCAATACCTGTCTAACCTGCTCATTCATAGACTCCGTGAGCATGGTAAAACGGGGTTGTTTTATACCATCAGCTTGAGGATGGCTTGTTATGCAGTAGTACCTAGCTAAAAGTCTCATATTTTGTGGCATATTTATTTAACAGTGTCATGGGTTGGGGGACATGTTATTTTCCTTGGCAAGTATTCCACACTGTTTTTGATGCGATATGCTCACAGTGGTTAAACTACTCTCAGTCTCTCAACAAATGCTCATCTAGAATGTGCGCTGAGGAGAGCAGAGTTCACAAGGGTGGGAAGATGTCAGCAGCCTCCTAGAGACACTACTTTTTGTTTCTCTTCAGAGAGGACAAGATTTACTTGCAAATAATTCCAATTCAAACCTAAAAAGCACAAAGAATTGTAGGAATTCACAGGAAGAAGAAACCCTTCTCTGCTAAAGGACAAGGGGGTTCTCAGAATTAGGAAATGTGTGGGGAGAGGTGGGGATGGGAGCAGGAATATGGAGGGCAGATGCGTGGCATTCCTAGAAGGACAGAAGCAAGACAAACACCCGTGTTGTGAGATGGGCACGGGAAGAACCAGTTGCCATCCTAGCCAACGCTTTGTTTCTGTGTGGATAAAAACCCATCACTTGCTCTGCGGTGAGTCTCATATCTGGGGGGGTGTCAGTGTATACCTCAGTGGAACAATGCCTCTGGTTCAGCATCTACCACACCACTCCCGCCCTAGGGACTTGAGTTACAGTTTCTGCTTCAAGGGCCACCCTAATCTGAAGTTTTCAAGAAAACCTCAAAGAAACAAAAAAAAAAAAACTCTCTAGTTTTCTCAAATATACCATATGAGAGTCGGTCCTGTTTGCTGCCTGGAACAGCACCGAAGTCTTCAACTTGATGTCACAGAGAAGCACTATAAAAGCCTTTTACTGGACTAGAGAAACGGCTCCAAATATTCCAGTGTGGTACTTTCCACACCAAGGACACAGTCATTCAAGAGGGTTCACAAATCCTGATGGACCATCTGGGGAATGAGAGCAGCTAACTGTATAAGACACATCACACAATTTCAATGAACTGCCCAGAGTCTGCGCACTGACACTTTACATGTGACTACATCCAAGGACATCTGTCCTGTAGTCTTCCTGGATTGGGTCATTTCCTAGACGTTTTAGTTTTTTCCTCCTCCTCCCCCATTCCTTCTCCCTGCCCCCCTCCTCTCTCTCCTCCTCCCACTTCCTCTCCCCCATCCCTCTCCTCTCTTCATTCCTTCCCTTCCATCGCCCCTCCTCCTTTCCATTCATTCTCTCTTCCTCCCTGCATCGGTATCCAAACATGTCTTTTCTATTAGCAAAACATCTAACTTTAGGGTCTTGAAATAATGATTTATTATCTATTTCATCTTAACCTTTTAAGTGGGCAAATTAATAACACTTCTCATATCGGAAAGGAAAACACAAATGACAAATCTACCCTCTCTAACTAAGGAATCTGGCTGTCCTCTTTCCAGGCATACTCTGAAAACACAACTGATGCACACACTCCTACCCAGGCTGCTGATTTGTAAGCCATCAGCTCAAGGCTGTATCTTGTAGGGAAAGAGCTGGCTGCATTTCCAATAGTCACTGAAAGTCTCTGCTGGCTTTTTTATACCTTGCCATCCAGGCAGGAATAAAAGATCTTGAGAGGGGCTGGAAAGACAGCTCAGTTGTCAAGAGTACTTGCTGCTTTCATGCAGGACCTTGGTTCAGTTCCCAGCACCCATGTTGGGGTGACTCGCAATGCTTATAAGTCCAGTTTGGGGATCCAGTATCTTTGACTGAGGCAGGCATTGTGTGGGCACACATAAACACACAATTAAGTCTTTAAGAGTCTACATGTATGTATGTGTGCCCGAGTCCACATCTGTGCATTACACATACACAGGTGACCGCAGAAGCCAGATGAGGGCATCAAATCCCCTAGAATTGGAGTTACAGATGGTTGTGAGCTGCCATGCAAGTGCTGGGAACCAAATCCTAGTCCTCTGCAAGAACAAAAAGTGCTCTTAAATACTGAGTCACTTTTCCCAGCCCCCCAAATAAATCTTTTCTGCAAAGCCTTGAGACACAGCCACTAACGGTGAAGCTGGATCATGCCCATATTAGAAACGGTTCTCAGTAACCAGGAACTTTACAGAGAAGCATCAGCCCTTCCACTGGTCCACACCCACCAAGACTCCTGGCTGCTGACTCACACCTCACCCCCAGGCTGGGCTTCTTCTGGGCAGTGACATTGCATCTACTGTATCCCACACCTCACACTAAGATGGACAGCACTCAACTGCCAATCTGTGGCCTTTCCAAGTACTCTGGCCACGTTGAATGTAAAGTAATTCCTGTTATGCTGAATGTTAATGCTAATTCTGGGAGCCAGAACTTTCCAGACACGGGATTCTAAACTCAGATCCCACTTATAATTAAAACTCACGGTTATCCCAGTTAGAAATGGGCTGTCAATCCAGCTTCCCTTGCTGATTGAAAAGAACACTGTGGGCCCAGGGCTTTGTTCCCACACTGTTTCACCAGTCTGTACTAGAATAATTTTCAACATTTTCCTCCATATGATTAGGCTACTAGGGTTTGACCATAATCTATACTGTCTCTTAGTTCTAGAGAAATATGACAGCTCACCCACCCATCTATTCATCCAACCATCTACCCATTCTGTCCATCCATCCATCCATCCATCCATCCATCCATCCATCCATCCATCCATCCATCCATCCATTTATCCATCACCACCAAAGATCTGCTGGAAATACTCTTGTTCCTGGAGAAATGGACAAGCACAGAAACTCCTATAATGAGGACAAAGAGAATCACAAATTCAGATACTGGGGTTTTTTGTTTACTTTTTTATGTGTTTGGGTATTTTGCCTGCATATGTCTCCACACCACTCATATGTAGTACCTCAGGGGTCAGAAGAGGGCATTGGATACCCTGGAAATGGAGTCAAAGATGGTTGTGGGCCACCAAGTGGGTGCTCAGAATCGAAACTGGGTTCTCCACAAGAGCAGCCAGTGATCTTAACCATTGAGCCAACTCTCCAGCCCCCAGCACAGCTATTATTACCACCAAGCACATAGTTACAATTCCCCAGAGATCTTTTGCAGGCTAAGAGGATCTGAGCAAAAACAATCAAAAAGTGAAAAAACAAGAGCTTCACCCAAACATAAAAACAAAATGAAAAAAATACACAGACATTCAAGCGTGTATGCCGGAGGGACAATATTAGCCACCAAGAGTAGGAAATGACACATTCCTCCCTGGGGACCTACTGTCATCCACAGCTACAGCAACACACCAGAATGAGATCAAATGGGAAAAAGCAACAATTAACAGCCTGCCAAGACCACTGTAATCTCACAGCGCCGAGGCCATTCCCCATATCCAGCCAGCAGACAGTATACATTGCACATCCCCCAAATTTAGAGACACAGGTTTCTGTGGTGAGCTCGTTGGGAATCACGGGAATGCGAACCGATTCAGGTATCCTTAGGGCTCAAAGGAGATGGTCTTCCAGAGAAAAGAAACCTTCTCCTAGGGCTTTAATGTCAAGCACAGTGGCCACAAACCATGCATGGCTACTGAAGTTAAAATTCTATGATACGACTTGGAGTTACAGCAGCTACATGTCGTTACATTTATTTTCCTTTTGGGTTGTTATTATGAGTTATTTAATTCCAATTATGTTGAATTCTGAGGCCTTAATATAATAGGTAGGAATATTCTTCCCCACTCCATCATATGTGTGATGTGTACAGGCCTGAGTAGGACATGGCATATGTGGAGGTCAGAGGACAACTTTCAAGAGTTGGTTCTCTCCTTTTACCTTGTCAAAGCAATGTCCCTCTTGCTGTATGCTGCTAGCTGGTCCCCAAGCTTTTGGCCAATTCTCTTGTCTCCACCTCCTTTCTCACCATAAGAGTGCTGGGATCGTTGATGCATGCCATGTCGTCTAGCTTCTTTTTGTATGTTCTAGGTGCTGAACTCGGTGTGTTATGGGGCAAGTTTTTCTACATACTGAGCCATCTCCTCAAAAGCCACATGGAGCCACCGTGAACACCAGGAGATTTCACGGCTCATGGTTCTACTCCTTCAAAGGGACAGGTCTGGTACATTTCTCCACTCTTGGACATTCTACAGCTGGTCTCTGGGAGCCCCAAAACACTCCCGGGTGACAGGACAGCCAACAGCACACCACTGCTTACTGCTACAACAGAAAACGCCATTTGAAACTGGGGCTTTCCTAGCCAAAGGATCCTTCATGGCCCTACATGCTTGATAAAAGGCAGAGCTTCATTGTTCAAAGTCAAAATGAGTATTCCCCTAACAACACTGAAGCACTTAGGGTTAGACTATAGCATCCATCAGGATTGTAAGAGAAGATAGCCCATGACTACTGACTGGGTGCTAAAAGCCTGCGACCTCTTGTCATCAGGAGAATAACTCTGGGTGGTTTAATGGGCCTCTCTAGGCCTTCTTCACATCCATGATGCAATCCATGAATGAATCACTCACAGATGGGGAACAGAGACACATATCTAGAAGCAAGGCTCAAGCAGTCCAAGTTATTACCCCAGTAAATGGTTACATATCCATGACCACACCGCGGGATTCCTAAACCAGCAGCCCTCCCCATTAGAGACATTCACAGCAGCAAGGAAACAAAAGCATCTTTTAGCCCTGGGCAGTAATAAAACCTCACTCACCCCAGGGCAGCAGGGTAGGGTTCCAGCCTTACAGGGGGGTTCACCACCTCTCTATATGAATCCCACCATGGCTCGAATAAGCATATGATCCAAGTTTACAGAGGCTTTATGAATACGTACTCCTTCTAGAAACCACATGAGAAAATACTGCCCTTGTTTTATGAGGGGTGAACAGCTGAATGCCAGAGAGATCAAGAGACCTGCCCAGAAGGGCATAGTCATGAACCGGCAGAGGCAGAATTAGATGTGCTTCAGGGTCCAGGGGAGGGGAGGTGGTTTCTAGTCCTGCAAGCACCCTGCCTGCACTCTGGGCTCTCCCCTCTATTAGCTAAATCACAGTCCCTGCCCCCACACACTGGGTGGAAACCCTCCACAGCTTCCCATTGCTTATCTAACCGGCTTCACTCACTGAGCAGGGTTTGTCAGATTTGGCAGGAAGTGGTTCCATACACTTCCCCATCACTCACAGGCTTGCTCGCTCGATTTCTATCAACATGCAATGTAGATTTCCTTGTTGAATTTTCTTACCTACTTGGTTTTGCAAACTCCTCCTCCCAACCATCTCCCTCCACATCCCCACCTAAAATCTTCTTATTCCCTCACCCCCACATCCCCACTTCACTTTCAAAGAGTGTGTTCCATTTCCTTCCTTCCCCGTCTTCCTCCCCCAAGTCTCCTTTTCCTCCTCTCATGGGTTACTTTCTAACTTTCTCTTCAAAAAGTTTTCATATCTATGTGTACGTATGTGTATGTATGTGTGCGCAGAACACATATGTGTGTGTATGTAGACTATATTCTCCCTCTATGTTCCCTTTCCCTGCCCCACCCTCTCAAATAAGTCTTTGTTAGACAGTTTGACTTATACCTTCATGTCATGCACATATATGTGGTTTTATCTATATAAAATCTAGGATCCACAGGTAAGAGGAAACACCCACTACCCAGCCAGCCCCACTCCATAGAATCTAGTCTTCTAGACCTCCCTGTTGCCATGTGAAGATTTTAGTTATTTGTATGATGTTTGTGAATATGAGTGGTGTGGTGTGTGTGTGTGTGTGTGTGTCTGTGTGTGTGTGTGTGTGTGTGTGTGTGTGTGTGCATGTAGAAGTCAGAGGATAACTTTACAGAATTTCCTGCCATCTTAATGTAGGTTCCAGGGATAGAACTCAGGTCACTAGGCTTTGTGGTAAGTGGTTTCTCCCACTGCACCATCTTGCTGGCCCCACATGTCCAGTCCCACTATTTCTATCAAGTGGAAGGCCCTATCAAGATAGTTACCTGTTTCATGGACTCTCAAGAGTCCCTCCAAACAAAGGTCATCACTGGATGGACTAAAGTGTTCTCTAGGTTTCACAGGTGGACCTTCGTGTGTTCACAGAGGGGCAGGGGCCTCTCTCCTTACAGCGTTCCCTCCACTCTATGAAACTAACCCCCCTTTCAGGGGATTAAGAGGGTGGAGTAAGAAACATTGAACCCCACCAAAAGGGACACCTGCCAAAAACTACATCTTTTGGGTTTCTCTTCAATGGCCAGTGGAGAAAAGAGAGGGGACATTCAGTAAAGGTGAGTCATAATGACAGATGGAGCGGAACTCCAGGGGCGCGTGATTTCCCCAAAGTGACACAAAGCCTTCAGTGTGGAAACTCTGGTTAAACGTTGGCTCCCTGGGCAAGGTTTTCTTAATGCTTGGCTTGTGTGTCTGATTACACAAGGAACCCGTTTTTCTGCTGCCCTCCCATAACACATGAGGAGGGAGATATTCCCATAAATTGCTTTTAAACACACTGAAAGGGGCAATTTCATCTCCCAGAAACCTGCTTCTAGAATTCACTGGCTGGCTGGCTTAATCTAGCTCTGGAATGGAGCTTGACACAGCATTAGAAAAACCAAGTCCCTGAGAGCTTCAACTCCTCAGGACCCATGTCTTTCCGAACCCGTAATCTCTATTTAGCTCTTGGCTTCTCCCAAGTTCTTCTCCATTTAAAGCAAAGATACTTTAAGACTTGGATGACTGATATGCTGGGAATTGAACTCAGGACCTCAGGAAGAGCAGTCAGTGCTCTTAACCACTGAGCCATCTCTCCAGCCCCTATACTTCACATTTTCCATCAGGAATTACTCCAGACCTTAGAGTTTCACCATCTACACTTCAGCTATGTAATGTACATGCTTCTGTTACTGCCACAAAATGGCAAGGACTTCCCCGTATATCTGAAATTCCTAAAACAGTTGCTGCGTTACAAGACATCGCCACTCTCACACCAGCTGAATATACCAATGGGCCATAAAACAAAGACATTTTTAAGATCATGTTTTATGGCTATTTTCTACTTTTAGAAAAAGAAAGCCATCAACTTTGACTTTAAGATTCCACTTACTGGAAGAAATGTAAGTTTTGATACGTAACTAAGAATTCTGTTACAGACAGCTGACAGAGTTCAAGTCTAACATCAGAAATGGACTGACCTCACAGCTGTATTGATTTGAATTTCCCTGATGGTAAGGATGCTGAGCAATTCCTTAAGTCTTTTGGCCATTTGAAGTTCTTCTGTTGAGAGTTCTCTGTTTAGATCTGTAAACATTTTTCGATTGGATTATTTGGTATTTTGATGTCTAGCTTCTTGAGTTCTTAATATGTTTGAAGATCAGTCCTCTGTCTGATGTGGGGTTAAGTGAAAATCTTTTCCCATTCTATAGGCTGCCATTTTGTCTTATTGACTGTGTACTTTGTCTTACAGAAACTTCTCAGTTTCAGGAGGGCACATTTATTAATTGTTGCTCTCAGTGTCTGTGCTACTGGGGTTATATTTAGGAAGTGGTTTCCTGTGCCAATGCGTTCAAGCTACTTCCCACCTTCTCTTCACTGAGGTTCAGTGTGGCTGGATTTATGTTGAAGTCTTTTATCCATGTGGACTTGAGTTTTATGCATGGGATTAGATGTGAATCTATTTCCATTCTTCTACATGTCAACATCCAGCGCCATTTGTTGAAGATGTTTTCTTTTTTCCATTTTATAATTTTAGCTTCTTTGTCAAAAATCAGGTGTTCGTAGGTGTGTGGATTAATATTCAGGTCTTCGATTCGGTTCCTTTGGACCTCTTGTCTGTTCTTATGCCAATACCAGGCTGTTTACATTAGTATAGCTCTATAGTAGAGCTTAAAGTCAGGGATGGTGATGCCTCCGAATTTTCCTTTCTTGTACAGGATTGTTTTGACTTTCCCGGGTTTTTTGTTTTTCCATATGAAGCTGAGTATTATTCTTTTGAGGTCTGTAAAGAATTGTGCTGGGATTTTGACAGGGATTGCACTGAATCTGTAGATTGCTCTTGGTAACATTGCCATTTTTATTATGTTGATCCTACCTATCCAAGAGCATGGGAGATCTTTCCATTTTCTGATATCTTATTCAATTTCTTTCTTCAAAGACTTAAAGTTCTTTTAGTACAGGTCTTTCAATTCTTTGGTTAGCGTTACCCCAAGATTATTTTATGTTATCTGTGGCTGTTGTAATGGGTGATATTTCTCTGATTTCTTTCTCAGCCCTTTTATTGTTTGTATATGGAAGAGCTACTGATTTTTTTTTTTTAGTTGATCGTATATCCTGCCACACACCTGTTAGAATGACTAAGATCAAAAACACCAATGACAGCTTATGCTGGAGAGAATGTGGAGTAAGGGGGTACAGTCACTTTGGAAGTCAGTAGGCAGCTTCTCAGAAAATTGGGAATCAATCTACTTCAAGACCCAGCAATACCTCTCTTAGGCACATACCCACAAGGACATTTATATACTCATACCGCAAGGACATTTGCTCAGCTGTGTTCATAGCACCATTATTTGTAATAGCCAGAACCTGGAAACAATCTAGGTATCCCCTCAACTGAAGAATGGATAAAGAAAATGTGATGCATTTACACAATGGAGTACTACACAGCAGTAAAAAAACAAACAAACAAACAAACAATGACATCTTGAGATTTGCATGCAAATGGATGGATCTAGGAAATAAAACATTCTGAGTGAGATAACCCAGACTCAGAAAGACATACACGGTGTATAGTCACTCACAAGTGGATATCAGACATAAAGCAAAGGATGACAGACAGTCCTACAAGCCTATAGTCCGCGACCCCAGAGAAGCTAGGTAACAAGAAGAACCCTAAGCGAGACACACAGGGATCCCCTAGAGAAAGGGCATTAGATAAGTTCTCCTGAGAAAATTAGGAGTGTGGGGAGGGAGGGAGGGCAGAATAGGGAGAGAAGGGGAGAAGAACAGGGAGAAAGAGAACAAAAAGGAACAGGATGGTTGGGATGGCGAACGGACAGACAGAGAGGGAGAGCAAGGAAAGAAATATCTTGATTGAGGGGGCCATTATGGGGTTAGGGAGAAACCGGGCACTAGAGAAACTCTCAGGAAACCACAAGGATGACCCCAGCTAAGACCCTAAGCAATAGTGGAGAGGGTGCCTGAAATGGCCTTGCCCTGTGGTCAGATTAATGACTACCTTAATTATTATCATAGAACCTTCATTCAGCAACTGATGGAAGCAGATGCAGAGATCCACAGCGAAGCACTGGACTGAGCTTCTGGAGACCAGTCCAAGAGAGGGAGGAGTGATAACACGAGCAAAGGGGTCAAGACCACGATGGTGATGCCCACAGAAACAGCTGACCTGAGCTAGTGGGAGCTCACTGACTCTGGACTGATAGCGGGGGAACCTGCATAGGACCAAACTAGGCCCACTGAATGTGGGTGACCGTTGTGTGGCTGGGGCAGTCTGCGGGGACACTGGCAGTGGGACCAGGATTTATCCCCAGTGCTTCAACTGGCATTTTGGAGCCCATTCTTTTTGGCGGGATACTCTTCTCAGCCTAGATATAGGGAGAAGGGACTCAATCCTGCCTCAAAGTGGTGTGTCAGACTTTGTTGACTCCACTTGGGAAGCCTTACCCTCTGAGGAGTGGATGGGGATTCGAGTCGGGGGAAGGTGGGGAAGCAGGAGGAGGGGAGGGAGTGGGAACTGGGATAGCTATGTAAAATGAGACAAGACTATTTTTTTTTTAAAAAAAAACAAGTTTAATTAAAAAAAAGAAAGAAACGGAATCATCATTGCTTGTGTTGATATTCGGTGGATACTACCATGTCTGGAAATAACTCTATTCTGTCTGGGGAAACTGCAGAATGTAAATATCTCCTAGAGATCATGTGACATGATCTTGTTATATGCTGCTCTGGGGGAATCACTAATGGGGACACAAGCTCATGGAGCGCAGAGAACTACATCCCAGTTACCGCATCATGGGCCCCCGTCCCTCGCTGCTTTCTGGGAGCCACCTGAGTGAGTGCTGTCCTGGCCTGGGAGCTCTCTCCAGGCTGAGGACGTTCCTACTCAGGGGCCTCTGTGATCTGCTCTTATCACACTCTTCCTCCCTCCCGCTCTAAGACCGCGGAACACATGGAGTCTGCGGTAACAACGGGGGTGCTTAGAAAGATGCTATGGACGGGGGAATAGAAGTCTCCCAGGGAAGACAGAAGCCTGGCAGACAGCGAGCGAGCGTCTGTTAGTCCTACTCTTCCCCCCCCCCTCCGAGTAGGCGGGGAAGCTTAAGGACTCCCACAAAGCTCTGCTCTCTCTCCGTAAGACTGGTGTGGGAGATGGCTCATGGGTAATGTACTTTCCCCATGTAAGCGTGATGACCTGAATTCAATCTCAAGCACCCCTGGAAAAAGCTGTGAGGAGGGGCTGAAGAGTCGGCTCAGTGGTTAAGAGCACTGGCTGCTATTGCAGAGGACCCTGGTTCAGTTCCCAGCACCCACAAGGCGCTCACAATCACCTGTAACTCCAGTTCCAGGAGATGTGGCACTCTTCTGGCCTCCATAGGCCACGTGAACATATGTGATGTGCAAACATACACTCAGGCACACACACCCAACAAACAAATATTTCTGAAAACTGGGAGCAGTGGTGCCTGCAAAACTAGCATTGAGGAGGTAGAGACAGGAGAATTCCGGGGCACACTGGCCAGATAATCTTGCCAAACTGGTGAAGTCCAGGTTCAGCTAAAGATTCTGACTCAGGGAATAAGGATGATGGTGATAAAGGAAGACACCCAGCATTGACCTCTGGCTTCCCCATCTGCACATGCATGTACCCCCCATACACACACATACACACACACACACGCACCTACACACACACACACACACACACACACACACACACACACACATGCACACACGTGTGCACACACACACGCACACATACAACTAGTCTCTGTGATTGGGGAAGGGCTCTAAGAGCTCCATCATGGGTCCACGGGTAAGCCACAGAAATCTCCCTTCCATGACTAGTAACCGTGGACAATCCTTCACACTGCTGGATCCAACCCTTCTCTCCCAATGATCTCCAGTTAAGGGTGAAAAGGATTCATTCCATGAAGCTGGGAGTGTATGTGCATGCGTGGTCGAGGCTTTCCATCCCTACCTGTGGCACGCAAAGGAAGAGATACTGTGTGCAAATGAGAACATATGCCCCGCTCTCCTCTACTGCGGATGGGACACGGGGTCTCTCCTTCCTGCAGATGGGACACGGGATCCCCTCTGCTGAGGATGGGACACAGAGTCTCCACTAAAGCACTCTTGGAATTGTTATCTTACATGGCTCAGGTGCATAGATGTCCTCACACGGCTCAGGTGTGGAAGTGTCTCACACGGCTCAGGTGTGGAGGTAGTCTTGAGGAAGGCCACAATAAGAGAGGATGAAATCCCCTTGTTTTCCTGACTGCCTCCTATCACAGGGTTTGAAAACATAGCTCCCTTTCCCTCCTAGACCAACTTTCCTTTCTAAATTTCTAGTGTGGATAAATATTAATTCCTTGCTGTCTTTCAACCCTCAACTCTGAGATTATATTGTACAAAGACAGAGACGACCGTCTCTGTTACAGCCTGGGGAAGGGTGAGCCTATAGAGACCATGTGTTTCAAGCTAAACAATGATGACACAGAATGACTTTTGGGTTAAGAGAAGACCTTCGCTGAGAATTAATTATGCATTAGCCATACAAACAAACATCAGCAAATCCTCAAGTAGAACTGTGTGGGTTGTGAGTGTATGTTTTTCTGTGTGTACATGTATGCATGTAGAGGCCAGACATTGATTTTGAACATCTTTCCTGGTCACTCATCACATTATCTTTTGAGACAGGTTATAAGTGGCATTCATTTGTATTTTAATAAATAAAGCTTGCCCGGAGATCAGAGAGTAAAACAGCCACACTGGTCGTCAGCCTTACAGACCAGGCGGTGGTGACACACATCTTTAATCCCAGTAGCCACACTAGTTGCCATAGAAACCAGACAGTAGTGGTGCACACCCTTAATCCCAGCACTAGAGAGGAATATAAGACAGGAAGAGACAGCTCTCACACACAGTCTCATTCTGAGATTTCTGGAGGCAGGATCGCCACTTTTGCCCTGAGGTTGAGGTAAAAGCCAGTGGCTGGCTATTTTGCTTTTCTGACCTTCAAGTTGAACCTCAACTTCTGTCTCTGGGTTTTTATTAATCGCGCTTCAACAGGGTCTCTCACTGGACCTTAGCTCATCAATTTAGCTAGGCCGACTGGCCAATAGGCTTCAGGGATCTTCCTATTCCTGCCTGCCTCCTCTGTGCTTAACTTTGGACACAGGGTGCCACGCCTAGCTTTTGGGTGGGTGATGGAGAGCTAAACCCAGGTCCTCTTGTTTTACCAACTGAGCCATCGCTCCATCTCCCCAGAATGATCTTCTAAGATGGGTACAGCAATTCCATCTCTTCTCTTAAATGAAGGTGACAGTGAAGACCCCGACTTGAGGGTCTCACGTGACTCCAAAGCCCATATGCTCTGTCCTCAGCACACACCGACTTTATACGTCTTTCTACATAAGTATCTTAAGCACACGACATGGTCGTTCATTTCAAGAAGCAGCCTTAGCTTTCCCGCCCAACTTACTCCAGCCAACAGAGCTCATAAGAAACGGTATCATGCCACTTCTAAAACCAAGGACTTGTTGGCTTCTTCTCTCACCTGTAAAAATTAACCTAATCAGACAAAAGACCCACGCATAATGCCAGCCTATCTTCAGTACCCGAGTGCTTGTTGGCTGGCCCAAAACAGCAGGGAAAGGTTGGGAGAAGAAAACATCTCCGGCAGGTAGAAGCCGTTCAACCTTCCTGCCGAGGCAGTACAAATGAAGGGGCTTCCAGATGCCGCTCTGGCCCAGGCCGGGAGACAGCCAAATCACACGGTTAGTAGTCCTGGCTGGGGGCAGGGGTCAGATCATTTTGTACCTCCCCATGTAAGGGCAAAGAGAGTGTCCTTTAAAAAATAGGTGGTAGGAAAGTGCCCCAAAGTGTCCTTTCTCATGGGCTGGCAAGCTGCAGTGCCGCACCAAGAAAGGAATGGAATGGTGAAGTGGCCCTTAGAAGCTGTTTAACAGAGGGAGCAGTCAAGTGAGGTTAAGGCCGTTGGAGTCGGACTCCACTCCCACCACGCCGCTAGGCCACTTCTGACGACTAAACTAAAGAGACAAAGTAGCTGCGTTTACTTTGCTCTGTTTATGCTGCTCTGGCATTTTTTTGAATTGTGCACTTTGGACGGGGAGTCTGTTTGCTTTCAATCTTGGTTATTTTTTCCACAATGTTTGGATTCCGTCTGGGCACCTGCCATTAGAGATTGTTGCCATCTGCACTTTTGCTGGGATGCTCTCTTCTCCCTGTGTCTTCTCCCCGCTCGCCTGGCCTTTGCAATGCCAATGCTACTGTCTGGCCTGCTGCTGCTGGTACTGGCCACTCTGGCTTCTGACTCCACTGGAGGGCGGTGAACTTATCCCTTTATATAGGCTGAGCCCTCTGGAATCTTCTCCATTGTTCCATTTGCTTCTGGGATTCTGGGTTGCCCAAGACATATTTGGAGACTTGGTTACCTCCATATTTCAACATAGCTTTTCTTCCATCATGACATTGCTTCTCTTCCTGATGTTCCGAACATCCCAGATAAGAAACAGAGCAACAGTGTTCCCGCCCCTCTTTCGTGTCATCAAATGGCACTAAGGAACAAGACTCTAGGAGGCACACAGTTCCCTAGAGGAAAACATCTTCCACTATTTACTCTAAAACAGAGCCCACATGATTCAAAATTTGATGCTAATTTGCAGAAGACTGAAATGGCATAACCAGTTTCCTTCCCTGTGGAATAGGAGCCCCAAAGAGTTCCATTTCATGGCCCTATTAGCACTAATTGGCCTTAAATCTACCTTAGAATCTTACTCTAACATATTTCTCCAGCTCATAGGTCTTGCTCTGGCCTCCTCTTCTACCCACAAAAGCCCTTTGTGTACCGCAAACTCCATCAAGGAAACTGTCTTCACGCGGCCCTGAGATTACCTCCCCACTTGGACGCCTAGGATCTGCTGGGACATTGGATGACGCCGTGTGGAGCTGCACGCTGCTTCAGGCAGGCCCTCGGTTGCTTTACACCTTTTACCTCTCACTCACTGCCTGGCCTTAGAGCTCCGGATCACCAGGTCAGTGTTCAGCAAACTAAAAGGTACGTTGTGGGCTGCTGAGGTATCAACTTAATACAAATGTCTTTCAAAGCAGGTTGGTTGGGACTGGTAACTCCTGCTATTCTGGTCGCACCCACCGTATTACGTGTCGGGGTCTGCATTGAGCAGGGTACAGATGATGACTCATTTGGCTTTCCTTGGAGGGGAGGAGTCATTCCTGCTCACTAGCAGGTGGGAGACTGAAGCACTGTGCAGATATACAGCTTGCCAGGGTTGAACGCGGCAGTGTGACAAGCCCAGCCTTCTGGTATCTGCCTTGCACGACTGTCCCTTTCCCTTCCAACCATCAGCCCTTCTAATCCCTTCCATATTTCATGCAAATCCATGCAGAGCACAAACTTCTTTAATAGTGACACCCGCCGACCCGAAAACTTTGCGCTGTGCCCTACTGTCCACACTGCTCCCCAGTGTTCAATAGTCTGAGAGAGGTAGCCAAGGAGTTTGTTGATAGGTCTAGGAACGAGGCCACCGCTCTTCCCTTACTCTGCTCAGGGTCACCATAGGCAGACATGTGTCCCACCCTGTAGACACAGCAGTGGGAAGCTGTCAGCCTGCCGTTTATACTCCTATGTCAACCCCCACCCACAAAGCGTCTGTAAGTCCCTGCTCCAATGGCTGGCGGGTAGCCCAGATCTCAGGTGACCTCAGGCTTCTTGGCACTATTGGAACCTACGAGCCCATGGGTGGCAACAGCAAACTGGACTGACTGACCCACTGCCTCACTGGCCAAGTGGCTTGTAGCTACTGCCCCAGGCTTGGCCTTTGTTGGCTCCCCCTTTCTGGGAATGTCTGAGTCATGCCAGCTTTTAGTCCTTCTTGGCATTGCATGCCCAGGGTAACAGATCAGAGGCCAAAGAGAGGGAAGGGAGCTGCCAAGGACAGAATGCATCCTCCCCACCTGGGTCAGAAGGTCAGGGCGGTAGGCTCCATGCTTTCGCCTCTCTCCCAGCTCAGACAGGTGGCAGCTAAACCCTGGAAGGACATGCCTGGAGAAGCAAGCTCTGTGGCTTCTGTGGATGACTCCTGTGTCCCAAATTTGTCTGTTTAAGCTCCCCTTGTAACTGTGTTTGAAAACAGAGCCTCTGGGAAAATAAGCAGGTTCAGGGAAGATGGGATGAGATGGAATCTGTGCCCTCAGAAGAGCAGGTTCTAGAAGGTTCTCTTATAGGTGTGTTCCTTCCTACCCTCCCCACCCCACCTCCTTTCTCTCTTTGTCATATGAAGAAACAGGGAAAGGTGACAATCTATTTACCAGAAAGAGTCCTCATCAGAAACCAACCACGCTGGCACCTTATTCTCATACTTGTGGCCTTCGGAGCTGTGACAGTCAAATTCTGTCACATAAGCCACCCATTTCATGGTATGTTGTCACGGAGATTGAGCAGTTTAAGACGCCAGGCCACTGGTTATGTATTTCCCTTTGACTCTTCCGTGATGAGCTTTGTACTGGAAACTGATGGGCAGATCCTGTTCCACGGCACTGGCAGAAGGCAGGCAAAGTCATTGACCACCTTTTTCTATGGATTCCCATATTCATGGCACAATTCAACAGCACCAGGCCATGGTGGGCCACTGGCCAGCCCGAGCAGTCCTTTTTTTTTTTTTTTTTTTTTTTTTTGGTTTTTCGAGACAGGGTTTCTCTGTGGCTTTGGAGCCTGTCCTGGAACTAGCTCTGTAGACCAGGCTGGTCTCGAACTCACAGAGATCAGCCTGCCTCTGCTTCCCGAGTGCTGGGATTAAAGGTGTGAGCCACCACCGCCCGGCCCGAACAGTCCTTCTTTACATCTTCCCTCTTCCTGTCAGATCCATCCCCTGGAGGTGTACCATCATCCGCCTGTCTGCCAACCAGAGACCTCAGGGGGCCTCAGGACCACCTAGTTCCCTTAATAGGTCCACACACACTCTCAACCATTAAGCTCTGGCCAATCCCGCACCCCTGCCATCTCTTAAGGACGTCTGCTCTTTATTTCCTAGCCAATCTCATGGCATTATATGAATGAGCAGGCTGCCCAGCCTGAGCCAAATTTCCCAAGTTGAGGCCAGCTGTGGCCATGTGACTAATCTCCATTGATGGACAGTGAGCAGAAAGCATATGGGTCATTTCTAGGTGGAAGTGTGCCTTCTCCACTGTCTGTTCATCCTTCTGTCCCCAGGGAGCTAACGACTTTGAAGTCCTGAAAGAATGGTAGAGCCAGCAATAGAAGGAACATGGAGTTTCTAAATCCCCATGTGGAAAGCGCTACCTCCGGTGAGGAGTAGCCTGGCTTGACTGGCAACGTCAACACCAAACCACCTTGGCTGTGCTGGAACCTCAGACCTCGTTAAACGGTTAGCATTGTGCTAAATGGGTAAATACAATAATGGGGGTAGACAAGCGTGGTGAGCAGAAGGACAGTGAGAAAAGACACATCTCCAGTCACACAAGGAGAGGGGCATGCAAGACAGAATAAGGTTTTTATCATCTTCCAACTCGAGGGTGTAAGACAGGGACTCAAGGTGAGCTCTCTCTGCAGCCTACCTTATTCATCCATGACTAAAGTCGGGGTTTCAAAACCCCATCCATGTTTATTCCTCCTTTTAGAAACCAAGGCAAATTAAACTTCAAGCCCCCATGACTAAGAAATCCTCCCTTTCTTTGATCCCGGAGACAGCAACTCCCCATGGACAGAGACAAGGTTTCAGACTAGAAATCAAGGGACTTCAGGCCACTAGTCTGGCAAAGGGCGGCTCTTGAGGTCAGTCCTGCTGGGGTTAGAGTGCATGGAGACACAGGGCGGAGGCCACAGAGAGGAAAGGACCAGGGACATTTTCTGAATGCTGCCAAGACTCAAGCAATGATATTCAGGATTTTTGCTAAGGTGCGGATGGGAGTAGGAGGATCTGGGTTTTACACAAAGGAATCTCTAAGCCCCCATATCTACAGCTGAGGAAAATGAGGCAATACTATAGCAGATCTAAGACAGACCCCATGAAGAAACCGGCCCCCTGACTCAATTCTAGCTGCTTGCCAACTCTCTCTATGGGCTATTCCCACCTCCCTACCATCTCTCCACAACTCCCTCCCCATCCCCCATCCCCACTCCACTTTCCTACCTCCCAAGTTCCCCCTCCCCACCTCCCTATCCCCCACTCCTTACCCCCTCTCCCATCCCCCCTCCGTGCCCCACAGAAACAGGCTGACTATATCCACTTGCTCCTCTCAGGCACGGCTGAGTTGGGTGCACTGGAGTCCACATACGCCGGTGGAATTCTTTCCATCCCAGGTTACATAATCGCTCAGCTTCAGCCAAGGTCTGAACTGATGATTAACACAGAAAAAGCTCCAAAAACTAAATTCCAGGGGCATTAGGCAACTGGCCCCTTTAAATAAACAATAGCTTTTGTTTTAGCACAGACATCATGGATAGAGGCGGGAAAGAAAGGCGAGGTGGGAAGAGAAGGGATCTGTCCTAAATCACAACACTTTCACTTTGGAGATGCCAGATCCTCTGAGCATCCCCATGGTCCAGGTCTCTGGGGCCAGGGCAGAAAAGTTCCTCCAGACCAGCACTGTCCAATACCACATTGTCCTTCCTCCAGTGCCTCTAGAGCCCACCCACAGACCTGTAAGGAGGACAGCTGCCCTTGGCAATAGACCCAGGAGAACCTCCCAACCCCAGGCCGGTGCCAAAGAACAGGGTGGGTATCTCTTGGAAAGTGTCCGGATTGCTGGTCACACTATAGTTCTAACCAGAATTGAGCTGGTGTGGCCACAACTCAACCATCCAGCTTGACTACAAGCATACATTGGAACAATACATCTTTAGAATGAGTACGGAGAGACTTGGAACCAGTGAGCAAAGGAGAACCCAGCCCTCCTTCCTGTTGGCCCCTTCATTCACACACACACCCTCGCTCAGCGGGACTCCACCCTAATCTTCCACCCAGCCCTGGAATAGCTTCCTCCCATCCTCTTGTCTTCTATCACCACCCAGCCAGCCAGGAGAACAGGGCCAAGGGTGGTGTGAGGACAGGCCCTGGCTCATGGGGACTGCCTCGCCAAAAACCAAGGTTCGCGAAAAGATGGCCTCCTCAAAAATGAAGAAAAGCACCCACAACATCAGGGACAAGTGGGTACCTCTTTGAAGGGACAGCCATATACATGCCTGATTATCATGCCCTGGACCATCTATGTACATGCCCGGGAGGCCACTGTAGTGTGACATGGAGTCAGCTAACAACTGTGAAGGAGGGGTAAGCCAGGAGCCAGCTCCCCGAAAGTGATTTGTCTGAGTACTGAGCTCCGAGGAGCCCGCTTATTCCAAGCTGGATTTTGCCCTTCCAGATGGTCAAGAGGACAGAACATAGACTATTTAATACCGCTTTGATGTGTTACTTCTAAATACTGAGATTTCACTGAGTGAAGCTTCATGTGTACCCCGGTATAAATGACGGGGGTCTCTACATAGAACCTCCAGTGTAGAGGAGGCTGTGAGAGGCAAAGCAGGGTCATGGAGCCAATCCCTTTCCCTGTTTCATTGAGGGAGGAGGACAGCTCAAGGGAAAAACTGCAATGAATAAGGCCTGAGCCAGTGCTGAGCTCGCCTGAGCATGCACGCACTACACCCCAAAAAGGAGAAATCTGGTCCTTGTGTCACAAAGGTATCTGGACCTGCTCCCTTCTGCATGGCCAGGTGACCCCAGACAAGGTGCGTGGGCCTCTGTTCTCTCGTCTGCCCTTCGTGAGCTGGAGGTTACTATTCTTCCCACACAAAAAGACTGATCCACAGTAGGCTCTCAGAAAACGGTCATTGTCACTTCCCGGCTTCATTATGGAGATTCTGGCACACAAGCGCCGTGCAGGGTGTCTTGTGGGAATTAGTGACTGGAAGGTGGAGCGGACAGATGGGATTAGTGGATGAGCAGGCAGACAGATGGACAGACAACAGGCAGGTGGGTGAATTCTTTAACACTCATCACAAAATTCACAGCCTTCAGAAACTGCCCATCTGGTACTGATTCAGCCAGCACTGCCCCTTGAAGTGAACCTCAAATGCCACACAATACAAACTCTATTTGTCTTTCAGAAAGAAAAACAGATACAAAAGGCTTGGAACTCATTCCTGGAGCTGGGACTTGTACTTCACACTTTTAAGGCAGCTCCCTGAGCTCACAGCAAGGGGCTCAGGCTCAGCCCTGGAAGACACAGCTCAGGGCTCTCTGTCCTGAGGGTCTCAAAGACACACCTCGGCCCAGGGTCTACTCTGGAACATAGAGCTGATTTTTAGCTCTAGGAATTATTAATTTAACAGAGGCTTAAATTTTGGTCATTGACATTTAAATGCAGAATGATAAATATGCTGACTGCCCTGATACATAATGTCATATATGCTAGCCATCATGGATGAAGAAACTGTGCTAATAAACAAATACATGGGTCCCGCAGCTCCTGCTCCTGCATGCCCTTAGCCTTATAGCAATTTCATTGCACACCGTCATTGATTTGGGGGGAGCTGCATGGGAAGGGATGTGACGCGGGGATGGAAAGAGAGTAAGAGAATCGAAAGCCACGAGCGGCATGTGTGGGGCAACAGACAAACGCTCCAATCATCACCCTTAGAGAACGCAGCAGGCCATTTCCTTGGAGGTTCACAGGAACAACAGCCAGACACACAGCCAGGCCACCCAAGCTGCCCGGCAACTGATTAGAATTCAGTGGTATTCCCAAATGTACTGACTATGTTCTAACAGTCGCTCTCCCTTTCCTAGTTGTTGTTCTGTCTGTGAAGAGATAACCATGGCCAAGGCAACTCTTACAAAGGAAAGAATTCAGTTTTAGGGACTTAGTCCATCATTATTATGGGAGGGAGCATGGCCACAAACAGGTGTGGCACTAGAGGAGCAGCTAAGAGCTAACGTCCTGATCCATAGGCAGAACGGTATTTTAACAGAAAATGGCCCCAAAGGGGATAGCACTATTAGGAGGTACGGTCCTGTTGGAGGAAGTATATTACTGTGGAGGTGGGCTTTGAGGTCTCATATATGCTCAAGCCACACCCAGTGAGTCAGACCACTTCCTGTTGCCTATAAGATGTAGGACTCTCAGCTCCTTCTCCAGCACCGTGTCTGCTTGCGTGCTGCCATGTCCCACCATGGTGGTCATGGACTAAACCTCTGAACTATAAGCCACCCCAGTGAAATGTTTTCCTTTGTAAGAGTTGTTATGGTCATAGTGTCTCTTCACAGCAATAGAATTCCTAACACACACATACACACACGGCAGGAGGAGATTGGGCCTGGCATGGGCTTTAAAGTCTCAAAGTTCACACCCACTGACACACTTCCACTAACAAGGCCATATCTCCTAATCCTTCTAATACTATTGGTACGGGAGAATTGTCTGTATTCTGTCAATCATGACTTAAATAAACGCTGGTTGGCCATTAGCCAGGATGTATAGGTGGGACAACCAGACAGGAAGTAGATGTGGAGCAAGGAGAATAGAATTCTGGGAAGCAGGAAGCTCTCTCGGCACTCCTGCCTGGACCACCAAAGAAGCAGGATGTGACCTGCCCCGCTGAGAAAGGTACTGAGCCATGTGGCTATATGTGATAAGGATAATGGGTTAATATAAGCTACAAGAGCTAACAGAAGCCTGAGCTAATGGGCCAATCAGTTTATAACCTAATGCAGACCTCTGTGTGATTTTCTCTGGGACTAAATGGCTGGGGGACCGGGCAGGACAGAAACCCTGACAAGCAGGCCCTTCATGTTACATACCATCAAATAGTTCCACTCTATGATGACTAAGCATTCAGACATATGAGCCTATTAGAGTCATTCTTAGCCAATATATTCTAGATGCAGCTTTTAACAACTGCTACAAGAAGAAAACACATTCTTTTTTTTTTTCTTCTTTTAAATGTGCATTAGTGTTTTGCCATGGGAAGTTTTGGAGCCTTGAAACTGGAGTTACAGACAGTTGTGAGCTCCCATATGGGTGTTAGGAGTTGAACCCCAGTTCTCTGGAAGAGCAGCCAGTACTCTTAACTGCTGAGCCATCTCTCGAGCCCAGGAAACATATTCTTAAAGGGAAACTTCCTGACTTGGAAGAAAGAACCAGACATTTTAGGAGCGACAGGGTGCTATTCTCCAGAGAGACAGCAGGTAACATTCCCATTGTCCGGATTTGCTAGAACTGTAGGAAAAATAAAAATAAAAAATAAAACCACCCTCCTCAAAGCATTCTAGAAACACCTCCTGCAGGATGAATTGAATGATGGAAAGAATCTTATCAAGAAGTCATGCAGTGACTTACAAAGGGTGGGCTGGTTGTTCGTTTATGGCACTCATGTTTATACGTGTATTTCTATACTAACATGTGTATACATATGTGTATATGTGAATATGCATATGCAAACACATATATCACACGTATGTCATCAATTAAAACATTTCAGGACAATCCTCTAGTGATACTCTTGCCATTCAGTGCTGGTAGAATATGTGTCACCACAGGCAATCCTGGGCAAGTACACACCCTGGAGAGGAGAACTGCAGTAACATGAGACAAAATAGGTAAACCCCAGCAACCTGTAGCTCTTTGTAGGACCCTTGTGACTACCATCATCCTTGCTCTCACTGGGTTTCTCCATGGGCAACAGTCCAGAATGTGTAAGAATCATTAGCCAGGCCCAGTGTACTCCCCACATAGGAGAAACATGAATACCCGGGATGCAGGTTCTTCTGGGGCCAACCTCAGGCTTGAGGAATGTGAACTTTTAACAAAATATTATCTTCGTGACGGAAGTGTGGGAAATCCTCCAACGGTTCTCAAACTCATTCAGGAAATTAAAGTTTGAGAGACTATTATATCCTTCTTAAACAAAACAAAACCACAAACGTATGGCTTTGTTGAGTCACATGAGCATGTGACTACAACTTCCCAAGCATAGTGAGGCAATTGGTACTAGGAGGTTCTACCCAGAGTTTCTTATACGCTGAGACCTCTTTACCCACCCCTCCCCCCATGTCCTGTCCTTGGAATGTGACATGACAGACATCACATCTGGAAAACAAGCTTCCTATAATTAACACAGAAAACACTTAGCTGGAAGGATCACCTCCCCCAATTGTCAAAAAGAGTTTCCAGGAAGTAACGTAAATTGTTTCTGTCCAACTTCATGGTGATGAATTTATCTTCCAGGTTTTTGGGAGGGATCATGTCTGGACAAGCTCTGGGGTAAGAGGTGGGGAGCCCTGGTCTAATGTCTCATGAGGTGTCCAGGTTGTATGAAACAAGTATTTACTGGCACAGAGGCCAGAGAAGGAAATAGAGATCTGATGGCCAGTGGCAAAGTGTCTCTAGTAATGAGAGAATAAGATGGGCTCACTGAGAGGACACAGGTTTACAAAGAGAGCCCCGGGGCAAAGCATTGTAGGTAGAACAGCTATGGGGGCACCACCATACAAGGTCTGAGGAGGCAAGAGAGGGCACTATCCAATATACACACGGCATACTGCACGCAAATGGAAAAGGAAAAGAACTCCCATAATAAAGCAAGCTGTCATGGAAAGCAGAGAAACAAGAACGTGATGGACCAACCAGCCAAATGTCTGTTCAAACTACAAACAAACCACAAAGTTGGCTCTGAGCTTCCCCGGACCTAGTACAGAGATGGATACAGGATTCATGTCACAAGTAAGGTTTATTTAGATAGCCAGTAAAGCAACAGCTACTCCTCTGTGCCGAGATCTGGCAGGCACCCCTCTCGTGGAGCCTCACGAGACACTAGGTATGGCATGAACAGAGTCCTCAACAGAACCCTCACAGACACATGCTGACCGCCATGATGACGATGACGATGATGATGGATAACGCACACAGAGTGCTTGCCGTTCACAGTAAGATGCTTTCCCATAGCTTTCCTTGCTACCCTCAAAGGACAGTGGCTGCTTCTCACTGCGACCCATCTCAGGAGGATAAGAACCTGTGCACAAGAATTGGGGTCCCCTTGGAGGAAGAAGTCTCAACTAAAGATCTGCCCTTAAACATACCAGGAAAAGAATACAGAAATCCAGATTTATGAACAAAATGGTTCGGAAGTATTGACAGATACTCAGGCCAGCACTGATGAAAGACAAGCTAAGCACTGGTAAGAGAGAGTCAACCTGGGGGTAAAAACGACATAGCCCTTAGGCCCGACATCATAACCAGACCTCATCTCGGTAGAGGTTTCCCTAGATGCTTGTGATGTTAGCCCTGATTATCAGCTTACACAAGCTAGATTTACCTGGGAAGACTGGACTGTGGGAATGTCTGGAGAAGATCTCCCCCGCCCCAGGGTTAGCATTCCCTGGTTTGGGGCCCTGGACTGCACAAGGGTGGAGAACATTGAGTACTAAGCATGCTCACATGCATTTCTCTCGATCTTAACCGTGGATGTAGCCAGCTGTTTCAGGTGTCCGGCCCCTTGACTCCTCCCACAATGATGGACAGTACCTGAGTTTCTAAGATAAATAAACACTTTGTCCCCTAAGTTGCTTCTGGACAAGGTATTTTATTACCATAGTAGACTTGATACAAGGACAATACTAAATGCCGGGAGGTTTGATACCATCCCAACTCAAGAGTCTGGGGATGCTAACATGGTGACATTTGCAAGCACAGGGGTTTTTGGGGGGGGTTTGTTTGTTCATTTTTTTTTTTGCTTACAATAAGTCTACATTCATAAATCCATTATGTTGGAAGTGTCTTGAACTGAAAAGGCCTTCAATACACCAAACCTAGTGAGCATCCTAACTTTGCTACCCAGAACCCTTTCAGAGTCCTGGTTGTTTCGTGTGACGGTGCTGAGGTTGAGCGGCTGTGCCGGCTCACTGTCACTATCCAGCATCAGCAGAGAGTATTGCACCCCATGTCACTAGCTCAGGAAAGGCTCAACACTCCATGTCTGAATACCGAATTGTATCACAGAAAGGTGAAAAATTGTGACTCTATCACAGGTCTGGAGAATTGATATCGGGGCCTTGGGGATGCTTTTCGTGTTGGCTACAGAACAGAAAGGCAATATTATCCCTAATGAGAAATGGGACAAAAATGATCCCCAAACCCCCAAGTCTTAGGGAAGTCATACTGGTTTTCCTTCAACATTATTTCTCCATCTTAAAATGTTAGTCCTGAATAACCAGGCTACCAGTCCTCAGAGGAGCAGGTCTCCCTCACAGTTACCAGAGATGAATCTGTCCTGAGGACATCTACATCCTACCAGTTGGGGACCCCACCACTGCATCCCACCATCCAGGGACCCCACCACTGCATCCCACCATCCAGGGACCCCACCACTGTATCCCACCATCCAGGGACCCCACCACTGACTCTTCCATCTCCCGAGAGCAGGTTTCAAGTGGGCATGAGAGGGAGGGGTGGGAGCAGAATCCCAGGATGCTGAGTGCATTCAGCCATATTCCTCTCCTTCAGAACCAATCCCTATTTGGAAATGTTTGCAATCCCCTCTTCAGCAAGACTGATGACCCCAGGGCCAGAGAAATAAAACCCCTGCCTGTCTCGACTCAACAGGTTCTCCGACAAGCCAAACACAGCTGCACTTCAGGGGCTATTTTTAGACTCTATAAATTCTGGCCTCTTTCTCTTTGAAATATTCTTTACAGATTTGCCAAAGACTTTTATCTCACTTCTGACTCAGTGACAATGATTTCATAAGTACCAATGGCACTTGTCACTGCTGTGGCCGTTATCTGAGGAATACTTGTACAAAACACATGCAGCAGGGTTTCTTCCTCCTAGGAGGAGAGGCCCCTTGACTGTAATTGATTCCAGGGTCTGAATTATGAAGAAGAGAAGCTACCACCAAACTAACTTCCTTGGGTATTAAAAAAAAAAAAAGAAGAAAGAGGCAGGTGCTGGAGAGATGGCTCAGTGGTTAAGAGCACTGGCTGCTCGTGCAAAGGACTGGAGTTCGGTTCCCAGCACACATTCCTTCCAGCTATCGGTAACTCCAGTTCCTGAGGATCTGATGCCCTTCTTCTAACCTTTGTAGGCACAGCATGCATGGGTAGGGAGGGGGACTATATGGCCCTTGCTATGGTCTTTTCCTTCTTCCTTTAAAAAATATATATAATTATATAAATGATCTTTGAGATTTTTGCCTCATCCAACCTTCTTGAGTCAGAAACTAACAGCACTTTACAGACGAGTTTCCAGAGCTTTGGAGAAGTAAGGCACCTTGTTCAAGGGCACATGGTAGGCTGGAAACGGTGGGGCTACAACTTTACACTCAATAGTTTCTAGACACTCAAGTCCAAGCTCCTTTGGCCTGACCTCCTAACTCACTCATCGGCGTCAAACGCAGAAATACAGCAGGGAATTCCCCCCAGACGCGTAGTTCATATGTTTCTGAAGGCTGGCCCCCGAGGTGTTTTGGAGACAGCAGCACAGCAAACATCCAGGAGCACATTTCAGAATAAAAAATGAGGAAAGGTAAAGAAAAGGGGAAGAGGGGAGAGAGCCAACAGAACCTGATGCTGTGGTCAATATGTGAATGGCTAGTTATTATGTCAAGTTGTCACAGGCTGGGGTCATTTGAGAAGAGGGAACCGCAATTGAGAAAATGCCCCTACCAGATTGGCCTGTGGGCAAGACTCGGGAACCTTTTCTTGATTGACAATTGATATGGGCGGTACCATCCCTGAGCATGCGATCCTGGGTGCTGTAAGAGAGCAGCCTGCCTCTATGGCTCTGCTTGAGTTCCTGCCTGCGAGCCCCTGCCCTGTTTGAGTTTCTGCAGTGACTTTCCTCAGTGATGGGCTGTGATATGAAAGTGTGAGCTTACGTCAAGCCTGTCCTCTTCAAAAGCTCTCGGCAGTCATTTTGTTTTAGCACAGCAAAAGAAACCCTACCAAGAGACACGCGGAGGCAAGCCTCCATCTGCCTTTGGCCTCGGCTCTGTTCTGCTTCCATGCCAGAGGGCTGGATCAGCGACAATTCCCTTTTCCTAGAAGCTGTTTACATCGCCTGTCTGGAGGTTTAAAGGACAAAGTGAATCAGCTGGTCACATGTGAGGGCTCACCAAAGACACTTTCCAACCGAGGCATCGAGATGTCCACTCAGAGTTTCCTCTCTCTGAAAGCAAGCGACAAGAACCTTTCCTTCCACCTACCCTGCCTGCTTCTACGCACTGGCGGTTTCCTGTGGATGTGTTTATGTAAACAGACTTCCAGAAGACCTCCCAGCCCTTTTTACAAACACAGGGGCCTCACGTGAGTGTCCTCAGACACCTCCTGTCTTTCTGCATTATCACACTTGAGCAGAACAGTGGAAAATGTTTTCCTTTTGTCCGTGAAGGTCTCTGTTTCACAACACACTGATCCGATTCAGCCCTCTGTCTGGCTGTTCCTAACATCTGGAATCAGGTTGTAAAAGCTCACAGGTGCCAATAACTGCTCATTTTCATGACCTAGAATTAGTTTTTCCAGTTTTATGGAAAACTCGTGGCGCATTTCGTATTAACAACAAATTAGATGATTGTGTACAAGGCCTCTGGAAGTAAATTATTCAAAAGCATTTAACAACAAAACACTACAACTGTAGACCCCATTAAAGGGGAGCTCAGCAAGCAGGGGCACAGCAGAAGTCTCTTAACAGTGATGTCATATGTTGGTACAAAGAGGAGGGAGGGGATACGCTTGGGGCTTCCAAGCAGCTCAGGTTCTGATAGGAGCGTTAGATATTGCATAATGGCTGGAGCACTCGGCAGATGGTAACTGTTCACATGTGGGGTGTTTCACAAAAGGCAGACTGCTATTTGCCTGGCCAGCATCCACTCTCTGCTACTCTCTTCTAGCTGAACTTGACTTTATTCTAGCCTGCAATTTGCCTACAGTAAAGGGCAGCAGCTCCTGCTTAGTTTCCCTGGAAGTAGCAGTCAATAAAATATAAGCAGAAGTCAGCGGTTGAAGCTTCCGAGAAAGGGAGAGACTTAAGAGGGGAGATGCGCTTGTTGGTCCCTTTACTCTTTCCTAACGGTCATTTGGGATGCGGGTTGGAACTTGAACAAGCATGCTGACACCTGAAGTGACATTCAGGCTGGACACTATAGTCTGAGAGTTGCGTGGAGATACGATGAAGCCACGCTAACCTGAGTCCTGAATGACTCCCATGTGAGAACAACACTCCCCCCATCCTTAATGTTTCTTATTTGGGTTTTCTGCTACACGTGACTAGCTCAGCCTCACCTGAAAGGGCCATGGCATCTGGCCGTCAGTGAGGCATCGCAAGGACAGGCTGATGACAGCACTAACCTGGGACTGTGGGGCTGCTGGGGAAGACATCAGAGGACAAGGTTTTCAGCGAGCCTCGTGGGAAGGCTGGGAAACTCAGTGATGGTGGAGGAGGCGGTGAGGCAGGTCCAGGTCTGCTACCCTTGATAAGTCCTGGCCCCATCTGCCTGTCACCCGTGACACTTGTTCCTCAGCCTTCAGTCTGGAAGTCTACTTCTCATCTCCCAGGCTGACTGCAGGAGGAACAGCAAATCTCCTTTGCCACCTTTCTCCCCTTGCACCATGATGAAGCTATTCCTTGGTGGTGGTGCACACCTTTAATCCCAGCGCTTGGGAGGCAGAGGTAGGTGGATCTTTGTGAGTTCAAAGTCAGCTTGGTCTTTAGACAGTTCTAGGTCAACCAGGGCTACACAGTGAGACCTTGTCTCAAAAAACAAAAAACAAAACAAAACAAAACAAAAACAAAAAAAACAAACAAAAAAACAGAAGAGAAAGGAAGGAAGGAAGGAAGGGAAGTCTGATTCTTAGCATAGTAAGACAGTAGATGATGACAAGCAGGCCTCTTTTCTCCCTCTCTGTCTCTCTAACTGCAGGCCAGGAAACCAAAGGAATACTCCCTCTCATGTGACGTAATCAAAGAGGCGTATCCCAGGCTGGCGTGTGTGGAAGGACCACTGTGTTGTGGCCATGCCATGGGGCGCCAAGGACAGGCATCAGGAAGAAACACTGAGACTGGTATGAGGAAGAACTGCTGTGACCCCTACCTTGAAAATTCACCCCCAAATAGACTGGTCTTGACTTTCCCACCAAATACAGCCCATCCTTCTGAAGGGGTGGGCACTGCTAAAGGCAACGGCTTCCCTGCCCTTTCCCTGCTCTGGCCCACAACGTATGTCATTCCTTATAAAATGAGCTCACTCAAAGTTTCCTACCAAGCAACGAAAATTTAGCAAAACTAAGCAGCACATTCAAAAATCCCGAAATCAAACCCACCCCCGCCGCCCACGATGTTTTTTAAAAGCTGAAGGAAAAGCAGGAGTCAGTGTGGCTCCCATAAAAAAGAGCACTTCTTCATCTCTCTATAACCTCCCACCAATTCTTTCTAGAACTAGAAATTCCAAACTTACAAACTATCATTTCCTCATTAGGAACCATGTTTGGGTATGAGATTAAATATCCAGAATTCTTTAAAACGATATGATTTTTACAAAGTAAATAATGACCAGGGGATAAAGAATCTCAGACTCCCCCCTGCCCACCATACAACATAAAGATGGCAGTCCAAGGCAACACTGAAGACCTCTGGGAATAAAGACCAACATGAGACTCACTGAGGACCCTATTTATACTGTAAGTCACAGACTTTGGCTAAATAAGAAGAATGTCTTGCACGAGCTACACACTTATTCACTGTCCTTAGGAAATCCTTACCAAGCTTTACAGAGAAGCCAAGGTTTTGTTAATTGTTCCTCTTGTGCACAACTTAATTAAAACAAAACGAAGTAGATTATTATGGAAAAGCTCCTAATGAGATGAGATTTGTTTCTGTCGCTTGTTTTTCTTGTCCACCTGGCGGAGTCAACTTAAGGGAGAGGTTGGTATTTTGACTCGTGCATTTTAGGGGAGGGGGCGGTTATCAGTTCATCACGGCTGGGGCAAGGCACAGTAGCGAGAGTCTCGGGAGTATGTGGTGTTGCTTGTTCACATCTCTGTAGATCAGGAAACAGAGATGGATACTTGGCTTGCAGTTTTCAGTGACCCACTTCTACTGGCTCGGCCATCATTCCCAAGATTTCACATGTCCCCCAAAGCAAAACCACCAGCTGGAGACAGTGTCCGCGAATGCATTAGCCGGTGGGGTCACTTCACAGACAAACACTGCTGACCCCGAACTAAAAAGTCACGGAAAAGAACTTCATCTCTGCAGCCATCATCTTTGCAATCTCTTGGTGTCTTTTAAGGGATATTTTAGAAACACAAGAGGAGGTGGATGGGAAGCCCTACTGGATGATTCGGTGCAGCTCCCGGAGCTTTGTGTGGTCACATCTTATGGGTCTCCAGGGAGCCCAAGTGCACCCTTTGCCTCTGAAGAGCTCAAAAAGACCTGCTGTTCTTACAGCTGTTACTGCGGGGCCTGGAACGGCACTCGGGATTAGCTGAGGCCAAAAAGTACCATTTAGGTTTTATAACAGCAGTTACCACGCATCCAGCCAAATGCCTGCAAAGCAGTGCAGTAGGAGCTGGGTGTTCAGCCGCACGCAATGAGCAGTACGATAATGTCGCCCTCATCCGTGGGGCAGCATCACAGAAGCACTTTAGGGCATCAGCGACCTCTCTGGATGGGACCTGACACCCATCTGCTCTTCTCACTAACCGGCCACCTATAACACATTAGAGAAACAGAGTCTAGGAACTGCACTGTCCACTTAGGCGGAGTACCGGTGTCAGCCTGTGTGGGGCTAACCACAGGCATATCTTACAGTACAGCTTCCTTAGCTCCATTCCAGAACACAGCCTTGACAGACCACTTCCATCTCAGGGATGTCTCCACAGGGATGGTGGCTGGAGCTTATGTGATTGGCTTCCATGGCGGTCCGAAACAATTCCACGTAGATGTCCCCCTAACTCAACTCCTGCATTACCCTTTCCAACAGGATTTTTCCAGGTGGACAATGACCGCAGATGGAAAGCCACCTGGCCTCCCTCCCTCACAGTGGCATAGATGAAAATCTCACATGATAAAATCAAGAACTTAATGTTTAGGTGTCACTTTGCAACAAGCCTGGCTTTGTCTTGTGAATGGTAAGAATCAGGACATCTCATTCAGAACACACCTGCAGAGACTCGCCGTTAACAGGTAAGTGGCCGTCTCAAGCCAAGGTCAAATGCCTTCTCTTCTCCATTGGCTCCCAGTCCTGTCCGCTTAGCTACCAAGGGCTCAAAGCACACCATGCCAAAGCCACTGGTGTCTTCCCTGAGGATAAGCATTTGGAGACAATCATGGAATTCATGCTGCTGGAGACCAACCAGTAGCCTACAGGACAGACACTCCAAAGCAGCCGCAGAACCGAGGTTCCGCTGGACCTGGGGTTGGGCCGTGAACATCACTGGACTATGGCTGACTCTTTGTCACTTTCCGAGGAACGGGGGTCCCAGAGGAGCCCTTGAACGTACCTCCAGGCTTTGTCCCTGGAGAAAGATTTTTCACATGGTCTCAAATTAGTCCCCTCAAAATTCAATTATGAAATGAACGATCATCAAAGAATAAATCCTTGGGGGTATTATGACTAGCTTCCGCAGTACTCAGCATGCTTTTAAAACTGTCTGGTTTGGGGTGAAAAAATGCCCAGGGCTGGGAATATCCAGCAGTCATGTTTCTGCAGCCATCTCGTCCTCTTATTCCCTCTCCCCACTACACACACACACACACACACACACACGCACATGCACACGCACACACGCGCGCGCAGTCACACGCACGCACGCGCACGCACGCGCATACATACACACACACACACACACACACACACACGTACCGGGGATACTCAATTGTAGACCACTGGTTTCTGGGTTAAGGTTAAAGTGGGCTTAAGTCCTTTATCTCAGTGTTTTCTGCTGATCAAATCTTGGTCAAAGTCACTTCTCTGGGCCTGTATCCTGGCAGGTACATGGCAGTATGAACGTCACAGGGTAAAGAGAAGGGAACTAACTTGAGTAAAGAGGTGAGAATGTGCCTGTGTATAACAATCATTCAATAAATACTAGTGGTCATCATCAATAGTTTTTAACTCTTATCTACCCTTATTTACCACTAAATAGGAGATGGAAGAGAAAGGTCCCGGAGAGATGGCTTGGGGGTTAGGAGCACCCATTGCTCTTGCAGAGGGCTCAGGTTCAGCTCCCAGCACCCACAAAAGGCGACGCACAACCTCCTGTAACTCCAGTTCCAGGGGATCTTATGCCCTCTCCTGGCTTCTACAGGCATCTGCACTCATACAGTACATATAAATCCACACAGACACACGTAAACACATAAATAAAAAGTAAATAAAACCCAAAGTCTGTTACGCCAAATAGGAATGCACACACTAGTGTCATGAAGTACGGGCACCATGTTGTGAGAACTCATTCCACCAATAGACCTGGGGTACCAGCCTGAGGGTGTGGCATCTTGTCTGCACTCATGACCTCTTACAAGGAAAGAGGGAGGTAGTTGGGCACTCTCCCTCCCTCCCTCTCTCTCTTTCTCTCGCTATGGTCGAAGGTCGGACTCTGCTTCCATTGACCCCCCTGGCAGAACAGAAGACCACAGTGGCTATATCTGCCTTGCTTTGCATCAGTGAGTATATCCTAAAAAATCTTTACCATCCCTTTAAATGGGCTCTCTTGGATTTTCCTACAGCACCACGGAGTGACAAGCAGTCTGTGACCGCCTACACTTCCTTGCCATCGGCATTCTTCTCTTTAATGACCAGACTTGAAAATGTCACAGTCTATAGCTGTCTTCCACCTGTCGTCATCATCCCTGACTCAGGGCCCGTTCGGGAAAACTGCCTCCAAGAAAATAGACTCTATACACAGATCAAAAGGACCCCTGAAGGTAATTCCAAAGCAAGGTCTTCTAGGAAGTTCTGAGGATGTATTCCACCTCCCGAAGCCTGGGCTCAGATCCTGTGAGGCTCCATTGCTGACGTGAACCCATTCTCTCAATGTGACCTTCAGTCTGTACCACCCAGAAGGGCTGACCCCCCCTCCCAGGAGAGCTCAGCCACGAAGCCTGTGACCTTGAGCTCCAGGGGTCAAGCAGTTACGCTCCCCACACCTACGGAAACAGCAGGGAACTGAATTTTTCAAAGGTTCAAGAAATCAACTATGGGGCTGAGAGAGGTGACAACTCAGGAAGTTTAGGGAGAGGTGAGCTCGTCCCCAGGGGAGTTCAGCAGCTTCACAGCTTCCTGGGTAAAACCTCAAGTTTTAATTTCAGATTGGATATTAACAGAATAACCTTTGGCTGTGAGACTTTCATGAATATGGAACAACAGGAAAGAATAATAGGGAAAAGATAGCCAAGGTGACTCTCGGGACTAATAGTACGCTACACCACGCTTGATCCTACCTCCGAGGTCAAAAGGCAGAGGGGTTTTATTCTCTTCTTAACCTGGAGCTTCTCCAACCATTATTTAAAGTTAGACATTCTTAGACCATAGGGAGGATTTAAAAATAAAAGCGAGCTTACTTTGGGAGGGGGTGGTAAACGAGCAGGAAGCACAGCACCACCCGTCGTAGGAGAAATACTTGCTCTGTGAAGGTGGACAGAACCAAAAATAAACTTGACATCAACGCGAAGGAAACTTTTGCAGCCCGTCTTCTCCGGGTGCTAATTTCATTTCTTCCCAAGTGACTTAAACAGAAGAAAGGCGGGCGGGACGCTGGAAGGAACTCATCACGTTTAGATAGCTTGGAGGACTTTGCGGGGCTTGTGTGAAGTAGAAGGAATAAGGTCGGACTTTCAGCAGGATGAAAACTGCTGAGTCCTGAGCCTTCTGCATGAAGTCACGGTCCCAAAGGACTCTACCTTGTGTGTCTTGTTCTCTCTGTTTGGCTCGGAGTTGGGCAGAGCATCTATCTGTAGGGTGGTGGCCCCAGGAACCCCATTGTCATCTGCCACCCCACTACATCCAAATAGGCTTGGCCTCCATCTCAGGATCCTCAAATCTGGTTTCATAGATCTATGTCACAGACAAAGCTTATATATATAGATGTACTCCTTAATATCTGCTTTCTTGTAACCTGACTTTGACAACGCTTCCCTGGCTAGCGATATCTGCTTGCATTTGCCTTAAACTTGGGCCACCTGGGAATCCTTGAAGCACTGAGGTGATGTTCTGTGACTTTGGGACTAGATCATACAGGCACCGTAACAAACTTCCTCTCTAGCCCATGAGACCCTCACTGTCATGCCCCCAAGAATCCCAAAACAGTCCCTACAGAGGGTCCACACTGAGAGGATGGCATCCCACTTGAGGTCCCTGCCTCTGCCAGATACAGAAGTGAAGATGCCAAGGGAATTAAAGCCCTGTGGTCAGATCTTTTCAGCTGATGCCCCATAACATCATGAAATCCTACATACCATCCTTCCTGGCCGCTCTATGTGACCCACAGATTCCACCAGCAAACTAAAGCGGCTGTTTCACATGTTCAAATGTTGAGGCTGCTGGAACTGGAGAAATGGCTCAGATGTTAAGGGAGTTTCCTAATCTTGCAGAGAACCCAAGTTCACTTCCCGGCATCCACAATGGGTGGCTTACAAACTGCCTGTCATTCCAGGTTCAAGACATGTAGCACCTTCTTCAGGCTCCTACTGGTAGCCACATGCGTGTGCATGTACTAGCACAGACATACACACATAATGGAAAAATGTTTAAAATGGGGTATCAGAGGTAGAACAATAGAGACACCACCCTTCAAATGAGAAGAATTTGAGTGAAAACCCAAAGAGGCAAGCCACCAAGCATTAATGCACACTAGCAAGATCACTGCAGAAGCAGACAAGGCTAAAATCCCAGCTTTGTGGAGAACAGCCTGTGGCGTCTAGACCAGTCACTTCTCAAAAACATCACTGTGCAAACTGAAAAATGAGACTAAGAACCTACTACGATTGCCCTGAGGTTCAAACGAGACACAACACAGGAAGATATTTTGAAAGGAGTTTGATATAAAGTCACCATGTGGGAGATCTTGCCCATCTTCATTCTGGACACATGACTTATGTCTCCATAATTCATTATAAAGACCAAAATTAGAACGAGAAGCAATGGTTAGAGCAGGAATAAGTAAAACAAAACAAAAATGAGAAAGCAGCCAGATTTTCCAAATGTCAACTAAGTGTTTGGAGCATCCACAGATGGCCCGCGTGCAAGGCAAAGACAAGCAGAACTCACTAGGCTCGGAGGAATGTCCACGTCAAGTTAGCGTGTTTATCCTCGTAGCAGTGGAGTCTCAGATCTGATCTAAGCTGGGTCAGACTCTTGACTACCTACTGTTAGGATTCTCTGGTAATGTCTTGTTCTTGAGAGTTAAATATGAATTTGACATGACCTCATTTTTGATCTAATCATTAGGAACTCAGGAAGCATTCTGTTTTATTTTCCCTTTTTCTTTTTGAGACAGGGTTTCTCTGTCTTTGGAGACTGTGCTGGAACTAGCTCTTGTAGACCAGGATGGATTCAAACTCAAAGAGATCCGGCTGCCTCTGCCTCCCGAGTGCTGGGATTAAAGGCGTGTGCCACCACCACCTGACTCAGAAAGCATTCTTAATAATATCTTGGTAAAATTCTGAGAGACTCCAATAGACCATCAAAATAATTGCTAAAACCCTGTGGTTCTTACCAGCATGCGACAGGCAGTTCAGCCCTGTTCCCCATCCCATTTAAAACAGAAATGCAGTCTTACAACTTTCTTCTAAAATTCTGAGACTAAATGGCAAGCAGAAGGTTAGGACAGAATGAAGCTTGATGGGTCTTGAGGCAGAGACAGCGATGGTTGAGGTTAATCATCAGTTTGACAAGATCGAGAACTGCCCGGGAGATGGAGCTTTCTGCACGTCCGTGAGGAGTTATCCTGATTAGGTTGCAGTGTGAAGACTAGACCACCATGAGCACCAGCGTTCTCCAAGGAGGGGATCCTGGACTGGGTGACAGTGGAATATTAGCATGCACACAATCTGTGCTCTCTCCTCCTGGTTGTGAATGTAGTGTAGCCAGCTCCCCTGAGTGCCTGCTGTGGTGACGTCGCCACCATGATGGACGGTACCCTGGAACGGTGACCAAGACTGTCTGACTGCAACAGGAACCTCTTCCTTCCATACACCCCAGCCATCTCCCATCTCACCGGGTCTCCTTGGCTTCTCTGTGCCTATATAAGTACAGTGAGAATCCCTTGGCTGGGATCCAGACTTCTTCAGCGTCTACAGTGTGGGCTAGCATCAGGATCTCCCAGAGATTGTTTGAAATAATATCCTAGTTACTTTTCTGTTTTTGTGATAAAACACACCAAGGCAATGTATGGAAGGAAGTTTATTTGGGCTTATGGTTCCAGAGGGTTATAAGTCCGTCACAGCGGGAAGCATGGTGGCCGGAACAGGAAGCTCAGAGTTACAGTCTTAATTGCAAGCATCAATCAGGGAGTAGACCTAGAAGCGGCACGAATCGGAAAGCCCACTCTCAGTGATGCGCTTCCTCCGGCAAGGCTGTACCACCTAAGCCCTCTCAAGCTGAATCACCAGCTGGGGACCAATTCTCAAACAACCAAGCCTATGAGGAACGTGCTTATTCAATGGCAACAAATGCATTGCTGACTTACTGAATACATAATGAGTCAGCTGGGGCCCAGCAACTTGGTTTTAACAACTCCTGGTGTGTGTATGTGTGTGTGTGAGATCCTGATGCCCATGAAAATGTAAGAATCACTGGTCTTAAATGAAAGACACAGACCTGAATCATGGCACTACAAGAGGGCCTTAGGGCCTCTATTTCTCTCTGGCCATCTGAATCACTTCCTAGCCAGGGACCCTCTGACTTTGTGGTACAGGTTCAGCTTTCTTGTGCAACCGTCTCAACTGTGTTGTTGCTTCATTTCATTCCTTATCCTTAACCCAACACTGATGTGGTTTTATATGAAGTCAGGCTCGCTGTCAGCACAAGTTAGACGCTGTACCCTCTTAGCTCCTCAGATAACTTGCCTGTGAGATGTGGCCTTTAGTCACCCTGCATGCCTGGAGTGGCCAGCCAGCATCAGGTACAGGCACCCAGAAAGGCCATGGATTCCCTGTCTCCTGCCCTTAGTAAGTGGCTGTACTGAGGTACCGTCAATTAGCCACCTCAGACACCAGTACCTGGACCCTGAGTTTCTTCTGTTTATAGTCAACCTGAAGTCTAAGAGTTTCTTTTCAGAAAAAGTAGGTCATATACTTGGGGCCCAGTGACCCTGTTTCTTAAGCAAGTCAACTTAAGCAAGTATTCCTTGATACTCTCCCAGCATGCAGTGCAAACAGCCCCACTTGAGCCCTTCTCTGATCACTGAGTTAGGCTGTTTTTATTCTTAGTTCCCTCTCATCAGCAGGGTCATCCCCCGGGTTCCCTAGCATGACTCCTGAGCTGAGTGTTAAAAATGTTTCCTCAGCTCTCTGGAGTTGTTCTATGGCATCATCGCTCTTTTCTATGATTAAGAAGATTGAAATAAGAGCCTCCCTATCTGTGGAACCCGAAGAAAGCTCTCAGATGTCAACATTTGGTGGAAACCTGTACATGTGCCCACTTAGCCTCACGTAGGTCAATTTCAGACGTCGAGTTTTCTTTCCCAGGAATCTCCCATAATCCTTAGCTGCATTCATAAAGATACTCTCCAGGGAAGTCTAACAGGTCATACCACAGGGAAACAACAGAGAAAGGCGATGCCTGTCAGGTCAAAGGAACCCTAATTTATACATATTCAGAAGTATCAAACCTCTCCATAATTAACAAGAAACTCAAAATGCAGCCTGGCCTTCATACTCTGTTTCACAGCTGCATCGTCCCCCCCACCAACATCCCCAAGTGTTGCTGCCCAGCTGAGATCTGATTGGTCCAGCTTTTGAGCACTTAACATATAAGAATAGTGACAACCAGAATAGCCCACGGGACTACAAAGCTGCCCAGCAAATGCTGCCAAGAGCTTAAGAGGTTCATCTAGTTGGGTCTTTGCTACACCCAAGAGGTCATCCAAGGCTAGGAGTGGCCACACCCAGGGCAGAAATGCTGGGTTATTAGGGATCTAGACAGCTGTTCAGGGCATGGCAAATACACTGACCAACCTTAACTCAGGGGAGCTGGCTTCTCACAGTCACATGACGCTAAAACGGTTTAAATTTTCTCACGGGCATGATCCAATGATATGCACCCTCAAAGCCGTTTCAACAATAGCAGCAAGTCAGATGCTTAATCTAACCCAGATTTATGTTCATCGACAGCTATTCATTGGAGGCCTATAATCCATCACGCCAATGTTTTCTAGTATCTCCTTGACCGAACACACAAAAGTCATGCCAATGAACTTAGCATGGACTCTCTCCCATTTCCACAGCTCCACATCGAACTCTGCCAATCTAGCACAACCCCAGCCTCTCTTCTGTGCTCCAGCACTTCTCAGCCTTCTTAGGTTAGAGCCAAGGATGATGACCGTGTGGGCAATCTTGCCAAAGGAACATCGCTTGAGTCAATGTTAGATGCAAACTCTACTGTTGCTCTGCCTGTGTGAAAAGCTTTCCTTTATGGTACAGACCCTGGGAATAGTGACCCTGGCTCCTATTTAACTATATATTTACATCTACATTTAAAATATTATCTCTCTGTGTGTGTTTCTGTGTGTGCATGTACTTTGATGCACATGCAGAGGTCAGAGGGCAGCTTTGTGGCATCTAGTCTCTCCTTCCATCTTTATGTAGGTTCTGGGAATTAAATTCAGGTCAGCAGACTTGCACGGCAAACACCTTTCGTTACCTGCTGAACCATCTTGCTGATCCTGTTTTTAACAAACTTTTATTTTTGAAGTAGCATAGGTGCATAAATTGCAAAAATCATTACAAAAAATTTTAATGTACTTTTCACAGTGTAGGGTCTTTAGCCACATAACATCAGTGCTGACTATATTTGACACCCATGATCTTGTCTTCTCACTTCTTATATACACCAGCCCCCTGTGGCCCTCTCAGCCCAGGGCTGTATATCATAGGAGGCAGGATCCTACTTGGATAAGTCAACCAGTCCCTAACTGGAGTTTATATCACTCCAGGTTCTATAGAAACCTAAGAAATGGAGTCTAATGGAGCCAGAAAGAATACCAGCCATATGCCAGGCATCTTCTGGGGCATTCTGGATAAACCATCTCTAGTCTCCCTTATCACAACCCCACATTATCTCCATCTCATGGAAACTGGGTCACCAGGAAAGCAGTAAGTTTGCCTTAGTCTCTCAGACTGTTGGGTACAGGGGGTTCAGTTCACATCCCCGCTCTGCCCTCACTCTCTGCAGGACAGCAATTCCTCACGGAGGTCTTGCAAAGCCCGAGTCCAGGCCTGCTTTATTTAAACCCTTGAAGCTCCTGTGGGTCTTGAAGCTTAGCTTGCATTTCAGCTCCCCTCCTGAGAGTCGGGATGTCTGTTAATCCTACTGAGCGTCTTTCTTTCCCTCTTTCACCCATACGTCTGGGTGTGGCTAACAACCAGATGAGCCTCAGGACTCAGCCCAGCGCTGAACTTGCACACACAAGCCGTCGACAGGTGCCTGTTGAATTAAGGGGCAAGTATATTTGTCTTGGTGATGTGTCATGATTTTTAAAAAGATACCCATTCGTTTGGTGGTTGCTTCCTCTTGCTGTGAATCTGTAATAATCAAATGACAAGAGCGGAGGAGAAAGGACCACATTTTCTTCCATTAAGACGAACAATCAACCAGGCTGCAAAGGATTCAACTAAATTTAGCCTGAGATGTGGGCTTTCAAAGAGTCTTCTACAGTACATAAGCCCACCAAAAATATGACAAAATAATTAGCTCACCACAAAGACGGATGGAAGCCCATAAATGGTGGAGTGCCTCAAGATTGTAATTCCAGCCCGCGCTATCTTTAAGCAGGTTTTATCGACGAGAGGGTCCTAGCAAACATCTATGGATATGAAATGCCACTAAGTTCTTCTAGCACTGAAGTTGGAAGCTAAAAAGGAGTTTTGATATAAATAGAAAAGACCTATGAAGGCAGGAAGCCAAACTATGGAGAGAAAACCCTGCATCGGTGCCATCCAAACCTCAGGATTACAAAATGTCCCATGGTCAAGGGCTTAGGAAAATGAGGCATCTTCTCTCCTTGGCTGTTTTGTGCTTCTAAAGCTTTGTAATTCAGAAGCCTGGCTACTGTGGGTGGGGTATATTAAGTGTGCTTTATTCTAAAATGTATATGAATATAAAATTTTATTTTATTTTTTGGTTTTTTCCGAGACAGGGTTTCTCTGTGTAACAATCCTAGCTGTCCTGGAACTAGCTCTTGTAGACCAGGCTGGCCTTGAACTCACAGAGATCCGCCTGCCTCTGCCTCCCAAGTGCTGGGATTAAAGGCGTGTGCCACCACCGCCCAGCCTTATTTTGTTTTTTAATGTAAGACCTGTTCCCATCTGTGATGCCTCACAGGCTGGAGGATCTGAATACTTGGTCCCCAGCTGGAGACACTATTCTGGGAGGTTGTGGAACCTTCTGGAATGTTGTGGAACCTTCTGGAAGTCAAACCTCACTGGAGGATATGGGTCATGGAGGGTGGACCTTGATGGAAGGTGGATTCTCACTTCCTGCTCAGCCGTGGGGTAAGGTGAGATGCGCAGCTGCCACCGTGAAGTCACTTCTCAGGCCTCCTCAACACAATAGACCATAGCCCCTCCAATAGCAGGGCAAGGTAAGACCTTCTTCCCTTTCGTTGATTTTTGTCAGCAACAAGGAAGTAACTAACACACTATCCATTTCTAAAATGCCGGGGAACCAGACAACAGCCTTGATGTTACCAGGTGATTAAATCCAGAAGCTAAGTCTTACTGAGGAATAACGTCCATAAAAATGGTTGTCTGGTAAACAGCTGCTGTTTCACAGGATGACAAAGACATCAGATGCTGACAGCGACAGTGTCAGAAGCCAGTCCCAGAAAGGACTTCAGATGGGCATGGGGGACTTAGAGGATAACATCAATGTAAAAATATGAGGGGACATCAGTAGCTGGAACATCAACTCAAAGTAACAAAAAAATCTGTCCACTAGAAATGATAGTCTGTACCCAAAGACGATTCCCACAATAAGAGAGTCATACCCGAGGAGCTGGCAAGTGCCAGAGTCTGAGATGTGCAATAGAAAATCTGCCTCGTTCAGACCTAAGCTAGGTATGAACTCAGTACCACGGCCCCCCCATAGAGCGTGGCTCCAGTGTCACAGCTCCCATAGAGGACGGCTCCAGTGTCACAGCCCCCATAGAGGGCGGTTCCAGTACCATGGCCCCCCATACAGCGTGGCTCCAGTGTCACAGCCCCCATAGAGGGCGGCTCCAGTACCACAGCCCCGCAGAGAGTGCAGCTTAAATTGAAATACATGGCTTCAGCTGAAGACTTCATTCAGACAATCTCAAATTTACAGGGACAAGGTAAATTTTCAGCTGCCCCCCCCCTTAATGGCAGCCTTAAAATGTAGGTGCACTTGGGTGACCAAGTGCTCAAAGTTGACCCTTAGGCTGTATGACCCAACAGGATAATGTCTGCCCACCATACCAAACTATTATTTTTTTTCCACAGCTGTTCAAGAATTTCTTGGACAATAGACAAAAATTAACTCAAAATAGATCACTGATCTAATGTAATAGCTAGCACGGTACAACTTCTAGAAGAATATCTTAAGCATATGTTCATCTTGGACACAGTCCAACATCTTTGAACATTTATTGGGCAGTTAGTCAATGTCAATTACTCTGCTTGGTGCTGGGGAGATGGAGACAAATGAAATAGTTGTGAATGCCAAGTATCTTAAAGTCTTCCTAATGCTCTTTACGGCTTTATTGTTTAAAAAAAAATCACTCCAAATCTTGTTGAATTCATGTGTATTTCTTTCCAGTACTCCTATGGTTATAATCCAAGTTTGTGGAATTTAGAGCTCATCAATCAATCAGGTAAGGATATGATTTAGAGCATGCCAACTTGTCTCTGACAAGCCAATGGAGAGCTGTTTTAGTTTCCAGCCACTGCTGTGACAAACACCGTGAGCGGAGTAAGTCAGGAGGGCAAAGGGTTTGTTCCAACTGCAGGTCACAATCTATCACTGCAGAAAGAGAGGACAGGAACTCACCAGGGCCCTGAAGGCAGGGCCTGCTTTGCCATTCCTCACTGTACTGTCTCTGCTAGAGAGTTCACTCACAGCCAAGGAAGTAGAACAGAAACCGTGGGGGAAGGCTGCTTGCTGGTTCGTGAAGAAGCAGACTCATGCTTAGCTGAGTTTTCTTAGAACAGCCCAAAAGCACTTGGCAGGGAATGGTTCTGCCCATAGTGGGCTGGACCCAGCTGCTAACAATCAAGACAATCTCCCACAGACACTCCCACAGGCTAGTCTATTCTAGATGGTTCCTCACTTGAGGCTCTCCTCTCAGGTGACTCTAGGCTGCATCAAATCGACAGTTAAAACCAATCAGAGCAGAGGTACCAAGCCCAGGGAAAGCCTAGCTGAAAGTACAAAGGTCCTTCAGGAACAAACACCACTGCTTCACCCAGACCCACATACAGCGGCCGAGAGAGCAGAAGAACAGAGCTAGCTGTGACCCCAAGCGACGGGATGAGAGACGATCAACTCCAGGGAGCTGGCACGCAGGGAGAAAGGGGGAAACGGCATCGCATGTTCCTGTCATACGCAACACTGTCATTTCCAAACACTGGTAATGATGAACATGACCAGTTTATATGGAATTCTTCTTTAGTTTCTCACTGAGCAGTGAGAACAGAGGAAGAAATGAATTAGAAATGACAGGTACAAATAAATTCACCAATGGGCTCACAAACTGGTGACCCAAAGAAACCCAGCATACTGGGCTTGGAGAAACAGGGAGTGGGGGTGGGTGAGGGGACAGGCCAGCAGTGGCTGCTCAGGTGTACAGCTAAGAGAGGAGCGTGTGACCACATGGCTGAAGGAAGGGCTTTTGGGCTGTGGATATTGTCCAACACTGAATGGGCAGCCACTCACAGTGGTGTTCCTCTACAGCCGGACGGCCAAAGCTGAGCCATGTGTGCCACAGGTCCCGGCACCCCACTTGTGACTCTGCTCTGAGACCCGGAGGAACCCCAGCAGCAGAGCAGCTGCAGGCAGAGGGTCTGAGGGAAGGCAGGTGTTGCGGTTCCCAGGCATTGAGTCCAGGTGGGGAGCATTATTTGTGGCACACAGGAAATGTTTCTGCCCTGACTTCAACACAGGAAGTGCTCGCTCAGCAATATGCTCACTTCTTCCATCCGCACCCGGCTCCCGCCCCAGCCCCTCTAACCCCTGAGTGTGCTAAAAAGAGCTGACAAAGGATTCCCTAAAAGGCTTGTATTTGAGTCTGAGGCTGAGTCAAAGGGAACAGACGTCTTTATGTGCTCAGCAGGGCTACCTATGATGTCATCGGAGAGCATGGAGTCCACTAGAAAAATGCATAGGCTTGACATGCCAGCTGGGTATGACACTGCAATGATGCTATGATGTGGGCCTCTCCAAGGAGCAGATGACAATCATCAGGACCCTGGCGAAATGCTCTGAAACCCTAAAAACATTTTTTCATACCCTCATCACCATCTTCGTGGAACTCGGGCTCCAAATTCCCCACTTCTAGAACCATCCTTCCCAACTTGCCCAGGTGCAAAGGCAAGCTATCTCTTGGTTTTCCACAGTGGAAGAAACTGCTCACTCTGGCAGAAGAATGGCAACTTAGTGATTTCTCCCTTCACCTAGATCAAGGGTCTCAGGACTAAGCACCACACTCGGCAGCAAGGCGGCTGCCACACCCGGCAAAAAGCCAACCAGCTGCCTTTCTGTTCAGGTGATGGTTTGGTTTCTCTTAAAAGCAACAAATCTTTGAACAATTTCCTGGACGAGTTTGAGCCACTCTGTTCCTTGTCCCTTCCCTTTCCAGGCAGGGTGAGCTAGCCAAGGAGGTGAACGCCGCTGAGCACATTCAACCCCACCTGCCGCATCTTTGTTGTTAAACAAACAAAATCCAAGCTGGCGAAAGGCTAGCCAGAGGCAGCAAGGGCACCGGCCTGAAGCTACAGCTGAGTGGATTCCCAGCCACTCACTGTTGGCATGCTTGTCACACTGGCCTTCAGCACCTCCTCACTTCATCCCACACCAGTCCCATGAGACTGGGATCTGGCCACAGTGCTTTCTCTACTATATTTATAACCAGTGGACGGTATTATTCGTGAAACGCTTCTGTACTCTCCGACCCCAAAATGGTTATGTTCATATGGTCTCAGTCACCAGATTATTTCAGGGTTAGAGAAATTTGTTATGAGAGAGAAAATCCCACCCTTAGAAGTTCAGTCCATTAGGAAAAGGCCAGCACATGGAGGGTGTGCATGTGTCCTGAGTCTAGTGGCGACACTCCCCTGCCATAAGCCAGAAAAGACAAATGCAGGAAGGGAGGAAGTGCTAAGAATGATTAAGTCTGAGGGCTCTGGGGGCTGGTAGCTTGTACGCTCCAGTCAGACAGCAAGTCCCTCAGCAGAGGATTAGAAAGAGCTCATTCTAAAAAAAAAAAATCTTAAAATTGTTGAAGCCACAGGCAAGACAGATTGAAAAGGAGGACGGGCCCTCCAGTACCCAAAACTCTGCTCTCCTTGGCGCTCAGAGCATGGGTGATATGAGACAGATGCTTGGGGTCAGCAGTAGCTGTGACCTTAAGTTCTCCAGATGCCATGGGAAACCCAGTACAGACTCACTCAGAGACAGGTCGCCAGGGCATGGCATGTTCTCCTCAGACAACAAGTCACGGGAGTACCACACCGCATATGTGACCATCAGGTCACATTATCTGTCCAAGGCCACAGAAGTAGTGAGGCTCCAGATGGACCTCAAACCCGAGACTCATTGCTCATCAGCTGGAAGGCGTTCAAAGCGTTCAGCTGTCAATATCAGATCCCTAAATCTAATTCTGAAGCATGCACTGTGATGTATATAACTGGGTTCTTCATAAGGTTAAAAAAGAGAATAGAAAGCATTTAGCATGGGATAAATGTCAAATAAAAGAGAGCTACTGTTGTTAAGACACATCATTTTACTATTAGCGTTTGTGTGTGTGCCTGCCACAGTGTGCATGTGCAGGCCAGGGGACAGCCTGCAGGAGTCTCTTTCTACCACATAGGGTCCAGGAATCAAACCCTGGTCGCCAGGCTTGGCAGCAAGGGCCTTTACTTGATGAGCCATCTCGCCTACCCAGTTTAAACACAGAACACTTAGCAGATTCAAAAGAAAAAACAACTTGTCAACCTCTTCTTATAATCCTCCTGGGATAGGTAAGGACAGACTTCCTTGGATACTCCTGCATTCACTCCGACCCTCAGGACATGGGGCAGAGCCTGTTTTTGGAGAAGACCCTTGAAGTCCCTTCTTGGAAGATCAGGGTTTATTCTGCCTGGAGGCATCCCTGGCTATCACTAGTGAGCCTTCTGCCACCCGGCACACACATCCCACAGTCAGAAAACTCCATCCTCAGAACAAATCACTGGGAGGCTGCTGTCCCAAACCTGCCACCTGCCAAGGAGAAAAGGACCGCTTTCCTCACACAGGCTGTCACATGGATGGTCTCTCGACTCCCTGGACCCTAAGAAGGCAGAGCTGAGCAAAGAGAAGGAAACCCCGTAACAATGTTCCACTTCCTAAGATGCGTCACAGCGCTTTCCTGTCCCCAGGAAGGAAAAAGACATTCCCAGAAGCTGTCCCCAAATTCTCAACTGTTAAATGGGACCGCTCTGAATCACGTTCTGTAAGTTGTCCACCGACAATAACATCCTTCAGGCAGTGACCTAGAAGGAATCACAGGCCACAGCAGCCCTCCTATTGACACATACCAACAGGATGCAGTCTCCTTGCCGACTAGAAAAAGCGCTGAGTCCCACCACCCAAGTGAGGGACTCTCAACTCTGTGGGTGAGGGGCTCACATGCTACCTGAAAGAAGGGCTCCCGTGACTGGAAAGTGTTAATACCACCAGTGGGAACACTCCCACCTGTGGGGAGCATCCTACCTGTGGGGAGCATCCTACCAGTGGGGAGCATCCCATCTGTGGGGAATACTCATAAGACTGGGGAGCCCTGATGCTACTTGTGAGGGGCTCCCGTGGCTAGAAAGTGTTAATACTGCCTGTGGGAGCACTCCCATCTGTGAGGAGCACTCCCACCTGTGGGGAACGCTCGTCCCCCCCAGAACTGTTAGATGGTCTCCCTCCACCAGTGGTAAGCTCTCCTCTAACTGGTAAGTTCTTGTACCTCCTACAAGGAGGTTCCACACCACCCCCACCCATGAGGACTTCTCTCACCCTGCCTATCAGGTGCTCTCTCACTACTAAGATGAAGGACGGGAGCAGCAGCTGTCCCTCCTGAGGCTCAGTCATTTGTGGAACCACGGTCAACTACCAGCTGTCATCTTTTTCTGTCACTCCTAACTCCGGGCACCTATTTTTTTCTGATTTGGGGCTTCTTGGTCTGTGAACCCAGAACCAGCTCATCAAGGAGCTTGTAGTTCACATCAGCTCTCTTGTGCTGGAATCCACATCAAGTAGGCCCCAGGCCCCAATGTGCCCGTTACCAGTGCCTTGAAGGGCCCTTGTAAACTGGCCCATGAAGATGGGTGAGGCTCCAAGTCTCTGTTTCAGGTATAAAAGTCGTCACGGGAGAGTCATGCGGTCACGTGCTGCCCCATTTCCTGTGTAATTCCTTATTTGCTTCCTACACTTTTCCTTTTGTTTCTTACCATCTGCTTCCAATCATTTTTTAATCCTCTGAATACCAATGAGCTATGTCTTGGTCCATTCCGAATAGGAAAACAGGTAGAGAGAAAGATGGGTGACACAGAGCGATGGGCCATGGGGCCAGAGTTTTCCAGATGCCTTCAAAGACCTTGAATTGTGGCAAGTCTTCCCTTCTCAGCGGAGGATGCTAATGTCATGATGGGAAGGAAGTAACATACATAAGATCCTGTGGCTGGCAGGAGACCGAGGCCGGCCAGCTCTTGCCTTCCCGAGCAGGAGAAGCCTGCAGTTCATGTGCTTTGCATATGCTGAATGAGAATGAATTCCTACCCACCCTGAGCAAGAGCATCCAGAAAGGGACTGGACTACTTCTGTATTTCCAGCAGTTCCGTAACAGGTCTCACGCCGTAAGCCTAAAAATGTTCCCTTTGTGTTGTTGTTGTTTGTTGGTTTTGTTTCTTGAGTCAGACCAGCCTAGAAGTCAAGATCACACTACTTTGGTCTGCCTATGTCCTTGGGATCATAGGCCTACAACACCACACCCCATTTGCTCTTCTTTAAGGACCTAGTGATTCTACCCCATCCTCCACACTGCCACCTTCTGCATAGCTTTAAGGCCCCGAGGAAAGAAGGCAGGAGATGCGAGACTACAAAAGTCTTTTAAATGTGGCATCTCCCATTGCATCTGAGGCCAGCATGGATGCAAACAGAGGCAGCTGTGTGTGAATGAACCCAAAGACCCATACTGCACTGCATGCTCAAAACTCAGGTTAGCCCGAGTGCAAAGCGGAAAGGTCGTGTTCACCTGGACATGACCGTTCTGTCCACTGGGTCCTGGGGCTTGACTTATGGGACTAATGCCCTTAACACCTCCATGTTCCACGGTGGCATAAACTGTGAGCTGTCTGCCCAGCACTCATCTCACCTTCATTAACAACTACACTTCAATAACTGTGCCGTCCAACACAGCAGCTAAGCCTGGCACGATGGCTTGGCAGATAAAAGCACTTGCTGTCAAGCTTGATGATCTGAGTTCAGTCCCTGGAACCCACAGTGTAGGAGAGCACAGACTTCCACAAGTTTTATTCTGATCCAGGCACACACACCTGCACACAAGTGCATGCATGCACATGCGCACACACACACATACACGAACCATGAGCCCCACCACGGTGAAATTTAAATGAATTATAATTAAATAAAAGCAAAAAGCCAGTTCTTTAGTTGCACCATATTTCCGGCCAAGGTAGTCGCTTGTGGCTAGTGGCCAGCAGCCAGCATGCTGGATGTTCCTATCTTCATGGCTGGTTCTTTGGGCTATGAAACTGGTAGAGTTTGTAAGACACGCAGCTAAAATTGGCATTTCACATCTGCCTTTTTAAGATGCAGATGATTAATGGATTGTAAGTCACTGGTGGCTCTTTAAAGGGTCTCAGGTTAGACCACTAGCACTCTGGGACTTTGCCTTTCCTTTGTACACGGAAGGCATACAGGGTAGCTGGACTACAGCAGCAGCTGTGGAGTGGGGGTGGGGCGTTCTGAGCGGCAGCTCCTATCTCTGTCCTTGGTGGCCCCCTCTTCTCTAGCTCTTTACCCTGTCTGTGATCTCAGTGAACTTCATGGCCTTTCAAACACGGCCTCTAAGAGCAAACTGCAAGTCTCACTCTTAAAATAGGTTCCACTTGCACACTAGAGACACAGAAGCCACCTTTGACAGCTACGGAACCACACAGAAATTCTGCAGGCTCCACTTTGAAAATGTCTTCCGAATTTGACTTCTTCTTACCATCCTAGCTACTGTCACCTAGGAAGAACCATCATCCCTCCTTCTGACCTTTCTCAGGGTCTGCTCACCAGGCTTGTTTCTATCCCACTTCCCATTGTCCATTTCAACCCAGCAGCCAGATCATGTCCTTTAAATATGTAAGCTAAACCATGTTACCTCCTGCTCATGTCTCTCCTGCAGCTCCTGCCTCACTCAGGACACAGGCATGGTCCTTCCTGTGACCTTGAGGCTCCACACAGTCCCACTCAACAGTCTGCTCCCTGACCTCCTCTCTCCGTGCTCCTGGTCTGCCTCTCCTCCCCTGCCTCAAACAGTCCACACACCCAGGGTCCATCACAGCACTGCCTCCAGGAGTGTGCTGACTCCCGAAGCCCCTTCAAGTGTTGGCTCAAATCTTATCTTGAGAGTGAGGTTGCTTGACCACCCTAACTCTTAGTCTGCACCCCCAGGCTGTATTCACCCTAATCTAGGTTCTCTCCCAACCCCGGCCCTCATTACTGTTACTGCATCACCTCTCTCCCTCCACTGAGAGGTCAGCCCCAACAGCAAGAATCTTTTGCAGTTGCAAATAAAGCTGAGGCCCACCAGCCTAGCGCACAGTAGGCACAATATGCCCATTTCCTGAGTGAGTGCACTGGCAACAGACCCCAGCTCTGCAATCCCTTCTAAGGGATCAATGTATCACCTTTCTAGGACCTGGAATGCACACCTCTGGTCCAGGCAGCAGACAGTGAGCAATAGATAGGTGGCAAGCAACCCGTTGCTGTAATCACCTCCATCAAATGCTGACCACCCTCTCCCGGGAGAACAGAAACCCAACTGTGTAGAGCCGCGTTGAAGTCATAGTGAAGACATGCCCTTTCAAGATCCCAGGTGTGTGTGTGTATCTAGATTCACAGGACACCATTGTTCATGGTGTTGCTACGGAAAATGTGCACCCTGAATCAACACCGTGAAACAGACCCAAACTGAGGGACCTTCTATAAAATAGCTGGCTTGTCCTGGCACGGAAGATCAAAGCCAAGGAAATCGTTCCAATCCAAAAGGACACGACAACCCAACGTGACTCAGGCTCCAGGACTGCCTTCCCCTTCAGAGGGAACAGCTAGAGAGGTTTGAGCTAACAGGAACATACACTTTTAGCTTCCTGATTTCAATAATTGTTCCATGGCTACAGAAAAGAATGTTCTGGTTTTTAGGATCTGTGACTGATGTTTGTAGAGGGAGGTGAGCATTCCATCTTCAACGTTCCCTAGAGAGGTCTGAAGCAGGAATACTGGCAAAGCAAATAAGACGAAGGTTAGCAGACAGATGCTTCGTGAAGCCCTTCCAGCGTCTGTGTTCAGCTCATAGATTCTTCACTTTTGAAGTGTAATATTTCAAAAAAAAATGTTTTATATAACACATATGTTCATGAGTATACATGCTAATGTGGGGGCAGGGGACAGGGAAGGAAGAAGAGAGAGAGAAAAAAAACAGGCTCACAACTATTTGTCAAAAGTTTGGTTTGTTCCAAATTAATTTTAATCCAGTATTTTCATGGCTAATTTTTAACCCCTCCTCATATAACCTCAGACTAATCAAATGCTTGCTGAGAAAATGACTCCTTTGTTAAAGGGTCTGAAACAGCTTCCCCAAGCCAGAGAGAAGAGGATATGACCTTGCTGAAGAGCTGGTTCAGAGGTTAAGGGGACTGGCTGCTCTTGCAGAAGACTTGAGTTCAGTTCCCATCACCCACACAGAAACTCACAATGGTCTCTGAACTCAAGTCCTAAGGATCTAGCGCTCTCTTTTGGCCTATAAGTGGTACTGCATTCACAAGGTGCATGTAGTATGTGCAGGCAAAACACTCATACAATAAAAATAAATCTTTTTGAAAGAGGACACAATATTCACAGACTTACTAAAAGTAACCAATTTAACTAGGAAGAAATAAAAATCTGGATTTACATTGTTAGAAAAAATTTTAAAGTCAACCTGTTTAAGCTCTCAAGATGTTGGTTTTCTTATCCCAACAATAAAGCCTCCAATTAGGTGTCCTTCCTTAGAACCATACACCATGGACTCATCCACGTGTGACGGAAGGGTAGGCGTGGAAGTCCATGTCGGTTAGGTGTCCTTCCTTAGAGCCATCCACCATGGACTCAGACATGTGTGATGGAAGGGTGGGTGTGGAAGACCACAGAGCTGGATAAGTCCCAGACACAAAAGCTCTACCTGGGAGGGAGGAGACAGGGCTCATTCCACACCTGGAACCTGTGTGGATGGGAGTTTGGCAGGGCAACCCTTAGCGGCAATGAGGGACCAGCTGCTGGGCAAAGGGCAGCTCCATGACCTATTGTTCCTGAGCCATGTGCCGCTCACTTTGAAAGTCAGAGAATTCCCTCAATGACTTCAGAACGGATGCCTCAGGTGCTGTAGAGCCGGGCAAGAATCATGGCACAATTTCAGTTACCTTGATACTCTGTCCTCAGTGAAAGTGATTAATAAGAGAGGAACAGGACCAGCCCTTAGGTCTTACTTGACTGAGTCACCTGGCAAGAACAAAGTGTCAAAAACATGGCTCCAAGAATAGCCACTGCCCCTGTCCACTCATCAGGACTGGGTCAGATTCAAGCTGAGAGGAAGGCTCCGGGGTCGAGAAGGAGGTAGGAACTTCTGTCACCAGTACTTACTCTCCATGAACGCTCGATGCTCAGCCATTTATTCCTCTTTAACACAGAGGGCTGCAGGACAGGCGCTCAACACCACACACACATGTGATGCGGGATGAGGAATAAGAGCTCAACACGTTTCAATTAAAAATTTAAAAGTGAATAATGATACAGTCTAATCAGCTCAGCCAAAACACAGACTGCCTCTGAACCAGACGTGAAAACATAGCTGTGGTCTGGCAGTTACATGGACCCCAAACATTGCTATTCCCATCAATTTTCAAAGCCAAATGAAACAGGATAAATGGCTTTGATAAACAGCTGTGTGCAAGGCATGGGTCGATGCCAGCCCCTCTCACTCACAAACACAGTCAGCGTTGTGAGCTTACGCCAGCCGGCTCGCAAGAGTCTACAGTTGAGCTTCTAAGAACGATGCAGGTCAGGGCTCAACACACACGTTAGTAAAAGTTAAACTGAATAAACTTACGAGTTAAAACATTAAGGTCTCAAATTCGCAAAAGGCATCCTAGTTATTACTGTGTTTTACCACCGTTCATGCTCCTGAAGGTGCTTAGCAGCACTGGACATGCTATATAAAAAAAAACGCTGTCACACAATTCTTTCAAAGCAGCCTCTCTGGTGTCAGGTGGCTGCTTGAAATCAGCCATGGTGAAAAGATTACACCAGGAAACTGAGCAGAAGGCCTCAAGCTAGCTGCCCCCCACCCCCTCCCCCGATCAAAAGCCTGATGTGAAACGTTAGAAGCACACCAGCGCTCTGGAAGGCGGAGCACCCTAAGCGACTGCCTCGTGCGGACAGAGCTGCTCTGGGGAGTCTGTGGAGAAGCCTTTTACCAGTTCTACAGCAACTTCCTCTAACTTTGCTCCATAAGAGCAGGGTGGAGGGCACCCGAGTTCTAAGCGGTCACCTATGGAAGCAGTGCAGCCGTCCTGCGCTTGAGAAACTAGACTTTTCTGTTCCAGTCCTGTCTGTCAGCCACAAGTTTCGGGCAACTCCTTACCGCTTCTATGCTCTGTGTCCTAAGCACTATAATGAGGACAATGACAATAACTACTTCACAAGGGGTAACGGACAGCAATTGTCACATCCTAGAAGCCCAGTTTGTGCCAGCTGCTCCTGTGACTGTCACTCAAAATGTGGAATTTGTTTTTTAAGAATCATCTCCAGAGGGAGGTTAATCACTAAAGACTTGATTTTAATTCCTGTGTTATCAGACCTCACACCCCCTCCCCAGCACACTGTATTACATACTAAAAAGGCTCACAGACCTGTGTTATCAGACCTCACACCCCCTCCCCAGCACACTGTATTACATACTAAAAAGGCTCACAGAGGAGCCTGGCTGACTGCCCAAATTTCAATTTCTTCCAAAAGAATGAATGTTTGCCTAAATAAAAGGAAATAGCAAGGCATTATGATACATGCACCACTGATCCCAGAACTTGAAAGGGGGAGGCAGGAAGATTAGGAGTTCAAGGTCACACTCAGCTACATAACTCAGCCTGGGATACATGAAGCCTCATCTCAGAAAAGCAAAGAATGAAAGAAAAACAAGCAAAAATTTAAAACTTTTTTTTAAAAAAAAATGAATAAATAGAGGCTGGAGAGAGAGTCAGCAGTTAAGAGCTTGAAATCATACTAAATGAAATAAGCCAAACGCACAGAGCACAGGTTTGTCTTGTCAGTTGTCAATAGACACAAACCTAGACATACAGGGGTGGGGGGAATCTGAGGAGCTGTCTCATCAGATTGGTCTGTGGGTATATCTGTGAGGCAGTTTTTTCCTTGATCAGTGATTGATGTGAGTGGGTCCAGCCCACTGTGGGTGATGTCAGCCCTAGGTGGGGGGGGGGACTCTGTAAGGAGGGCCAGGGCTGAGCAAGCCTCAGGAAGCAAGCTAGTAATCAGCACACCTCTGTGGCCTCTGGTTCAGTTCCTGCCTCCGCATTCACTGCCTCCCCATCTCCCTCAGTGGCAGACGGAAACTCATAAGCCAAATAAACCCTTCCCTTCTCAAGTTGCTTTTGGTCACAGCCACAGAAAGCAAACTAGAACACCGGAAGACGGACAGAACTGGAGGTCGGTCGCTGTGTCAAGTGAAATCAGCCAAGGTCACAAGGACATGTGGAATCTTGGAGAACGTAACAGGACTATAGTGGAAGGGACATATTATGGACACGGAGGGGGAGGGGGAGAGGACATAGGACAGAATGACAGTGGGACAGGTTCAGAGCACACCGTGAATGTGGACGCCATGATGGTACCTCTGTGTAATTAACTCGTGCTAACTGAAAATAAATTAAGTTTGGTTGAGATATAACTTATGTAAACCAACACTGAGTTTCGGTCTACGTGCCAATGAACCTTAATAACTGCATCCACTCACACAGCCACCCCACAGTCATGACCTAAAATATGTCCCTCACCCCAGAAGTCTCACTGTCCTTGGTGCTGGTAGCTGCCGCCTCTCCCCAAACCCGCAGCCTCCAGAAAACCCTGGTCCATCTTCTGGCGCATTCAGTAGCCTTTTCTAGAATATTACACAAACGAGACCAGACAGTAGGCAGCCTACTGCATCTGGCATCTTCATATAATGCTTTAGGAAGTCCCCCTGATGCTGTGTTATCAGTGGTTCATTTGTCACTGTGGAGTAGCACCCATCAGACGGGTGGATGAACCAAATTCCAAGAAGCAGGTGAGTTTTACCCGGGTGCATGTGTGGCTGCTACCATTCAGAAGGTACTGTGGCTTTGTAGATATTTTAAAGATTTATTTACTTATTTACTGTACACTGGTGTTTTCCTGTATATATTCTATGGGAGTATGTCAGATCTCCTGGAACCAGAGTTACAGACAGTTGTGAACTACCGTATGGGTGCTGGAGAATTGAACCCGGGTCCTCTGGAAGAGCAGACAGTACTCCTGGCCACTGAGCCATCTCTCTAGCCCTGGCTTTCTAGATTTATTAACAAGCATTTGCAAGACATGCTAAGAAATAGATAGGTGTGTTTACCCAGGAGTGGTCATGGGACATTTGTTCCTGTCCCAAGCTCTCCTGCCCAACCCCTCTTAACACCATTTACTGGTTTCTCAAAGGTGTGAGCTCTATTCTGTATCAGAAGATCTCTGTGACCCCTAGTTCCGGCTAGACCAATTAGTCATTCCAAAACGGTTCCACGCACTAGATGTTCATTCTGAGTCTACCATCCCAAAGCAGGAGTCGGACACTTGGAACCGTCTACGTAAGGCAGGAACCCAAGGGAGGCTCCTTAGGGCCCAGGACCCTGGCTGCCTCCTCAGGAACAACTACATCTTCAGGAGATGAGGTGGGCAGAGGCATGTCAATCAGAATATGACCAAGGCTTCCAAGTGGGCTAATGCTGGCTCTGTCAATGACACTCGGGCATGGCGCTATAATAGGACCATCGTATTTAAAAAGTTATCTCCTGGTCCACTCCCTATTCAGCTTTCTGGTGGCATTAGGGAGAAAACCGCTTTGGTACCCTAATGTTTTCAATTCTCTCAGAGCCTAGCAATTTCCCTTTCGAACACACAGGGCGGACAGGCGCCTCTGCAGGGACCGGGAAACAATGAAAATGGCCAGAATTCAACAACACTGTTTTGACTTCAGTTGGTTTTGTTTCCACAGTTTCTTTCTGTGTCAGGCATGGAATAATTGGTTTTCTGTTTACAGAAGGGTGCGACCCTTTTACTTCACAAAAGAGCTAAAAGTCATTCGTCTGCTCTAAAGAAAAATTATGAAATCAAAGAGTTGGGTGTACAACCTTAAGACAGAAAGAATGCAAAAGGCAGGCAAGAGGTGCATGGCTCTATTTAGACCCAAGAACTGGACCTAAAATAACGAAAGCGCTAGAGACACAATCATAAACCCAAGGGCCAAGGTATTAAAAAAGCATAGGAGGCGGGTTCTGTAGAAAAAAGGGACAGGACAGCTCATCAAAGAGTCAGAGCATGTGGTGTAAAAGAAGAAGAAACTGAAAAGGTCATCTGCGTTGAGTGCTTGAGAGATCTGCAGCCAAAAGAAGGGCTCTGGGTTTTACCTGTGACCACAGGGTCTAACTAGAGATCTCCCTCCAAGCCTCTATTTAGACAGTAGAGGGGGGTCCTACTCCAAAGTTGGACTGGTTTGGGGAACAGGGAAAGTTAAGTGGGGTGCATGGCATCTGGGGAACAGTCAAGGAAGCAACTAGAACAGCTTTGGTGCTGCCCCAAGAAGAACCTCCCCTCCCTAGGGATCCCTTCAAGACAGACCAGGGTACCACACAGCTGGCTTAGGAGGCAGGTATTGGTCCAAGCTGGTCTCCACAGTGGAGAACATCACCATATATGGAGTGAAAAGTTAGGGGGAGAAAGAGGAAAAGAAAACAAGAAAGCACTGAACAGGCTTAAAGACGGAAAGAAAAATGCCTAAAGATAGCCTAAACAAAACACGCGTGGCCCCAGTGCTGGCCTGTCTGCTGGCCAGACGGCGTGTGACAGGATGGGGCGTTTGCAGCCCTCTCCCATGACTTGCCTGCAGAGCTGAGCGCCAGGCTGTGCAATCGAGACCATGCCATGGTCCTTCAGCCCTACTCACAGACCCTAGGCCATACCCCCAGGCTGGGAAGCCATCGCTGCCACACCCGTCCCCCTTCTGGCTGCCTATCTCAGGCCCCACATAAGCCACAGCCTTCCCAGCTGTTTTCCTCAAACCCCGTAAACCACTCTGTCTGTGAGCTCCTAGGCCAGCTGGGCCACACTGGGGACAGCTCGCTAGTTCATCAACATTTCCCCTCACTCAAATACTCCACCAGTCACCCAGGTCCTCTGTTAGGGCCCAGGAGTAACTGTGGGATAAAACTCCCCTCGTGGTTATTGCATTGAGCATGCACTACTTTGAACATTTATTAACAGCAGAGTTGGTTCTTGCACCATAAAGAATTGCAATTTTGTCTCTCTCTGATATATGCCACCACCTCGTCTGGCTGCATGGAAAGAGACAAGCAGAAATTATAAGGTAGAATTCATTAAAGTCAGTCCGCTTTCTCTCCCTGAACCGGTCCCGAACACCCAAACTCTGGAGCCCCACCATCAGCAGGCAGACTGTTCTAACCAGATCTCAGTTTTGCTCTCATTAACTAGGCTCTGATTGAAAAGCCCTAGATGTCTCACGTGGGGCCCACGAGAGCTAGACATGCCAATGGGATGCCAAGCTTAAAGGGAGTTTCAGAAAGTGGCATGGTGCTGCATGCCTGTAATCCCAGCACTTGGGAGGCTGACCCAGAGGACTGAGTCAGAGGCAAGTCTGGGAGACATGTGGTTTCACCCCAGCACAGGTGACAGCCTAAGACTGTCCCTAAACAAACTAATATTTGTGTATGTCTCCATCTCAGCTTTTCTACATCTTGCTCTGACAAAACACCTGGCAAGCAATCTTAAAGAAAGAAGGGTTCGTTCAGGATCACAGTTTAAGGGGACAGCCCACCATGCTGGGCAAGTCCCGACAGCAGGGGCTTGAGACCAGGGGCCACGCCGCATCCAGACACAAAGTGATAAAAGCCGGTGCCCACTCTCTCCTACCTTTACGTGGAGGGCAGGATCGTAGCCTGGAGAATGGTGTTGCCCGATTTTAGGGCGGGTCTTTCCACTTCAATCTACCTAATCGAGGTTATTCCTCACAGGCCTGCCTGGAGGTTTGCCTCCCAAGTGATTCCAGAGCCTGTGAGTCTGTCAGCAGTAGTCACACCAACAACCACAGTGTCCTGTGCAGGACTGGGTGATGCCATTTACTACTTCCTCAGAGATATGAGCTCCATTCTGTATCAGAAGCCCCCCATGACCCTAAGTTCCAACTAGCCCGGTTAGTCATTCCAATGCGGTTCCATATGTTAGATGTTTGTTCTGAACCTACCATCCCAAAGCAGGAGTCGGATAGTTTAGAACCATCTACTGAAGGCAGGAACCTGAGTCTCCCCTTATCCATGGGGACATGTTCCAAGACAGATATCTGAAACTGCAAACAATACCAAACATATATTTCCCCCATAGATACATACCGATGATAAAGTTCATAAATTAGGCAAAGAAATAACCATTAAAAGTAGAACCACAATATCCTGTGGCAAATTTATTTAACATTTATTATTTTTAGATTTTTTTTTCATATAATACTATTGGACCTCAGTGACCCATCATGATTGAGTTCCTAGAAGGAGAAGCCACTAAGAAAGGAGGACATTGTACATATACTAAAATAAAGTTTATCTAAGATACAAATTTGATGAGAAAATCTTACATTTTTATTTGCTATATCAAGTTTATGTAACAGAATAAGCTAGATCAACCTCTGAGGGAACCTTCCTCAGAGGCCGCCATAGGAACAGCTCTGCCCTAGCTTTCCTCAGGTCACATAGGAACAGCTCTGCACTCGCCTTCCTCAGAGGTCGCCATAGGAGCAGCTCTGCCCCAGCCCTCACTTCACTATTGGTGCCCCCTGGATGCACTTCTCCAGGGCTGGCAGCAGGTTCTCTGTGGCCCTGTCTTTCAGACTTGTAGTTCTTATGAACGATTTGCTATGGATTTTTCAGTCAAAGCAAGAAGTTGCAAAGGGTCTCAAAAGGAAGGTTTATGGAACAGACTTAGCAAGAGGAACGCCAGATGCCCCACGCCCTAGCAAGTGTCAAACGGAATCATTTGATACATCTTGAGGTTTGCACATGAGCCTCTCCTGAGCAGTCCATGCCCTCAAGGATACTCATAAGCCAAAGGAATCTAAGATTAAGAAGGGCAGGGCAAATTTAACAAGAGCAGGGGTGGCTTTCTAAGTGGCAAGCAGCCCAAGTCAAGGGCAGCTGGCCCCGGGCAGGCCCTGACATGAGTCTGGCAGAAGGCAGAACCTAGCCCCATTGCAAAGCATCTCGGGGTATGAACTCACAGGCTCCAGGCCAGACCATGTGCTGCAGACATGAAAGTAATTCTCTACACACAGCCTAGAAGCAGCTGTGACTGACTATGACCCCAACAAGACAACAGTGGAAAGACACTTCAATCTACAGATTTTACGGCTAGAAATATTTTACATTAATCTAGATTTATGGCTAGAAATCTCTGGCTAGTAATATCACATTAAAGTATACAAAACTGGCATTTCTGTAAGTGAAAAATGTCAGAACGTTGGAAATTATGTACGGCCCAGCCAATCAAAGAATAATCCTGGGCACCTTCATCAGACTCCATGCAAAGCTTTTCATAGGCACTGTACAATCTTTTATTTTGTTTTGCTTTGAGATAGGGTCTGACCATACGAGCCCAGACTATGCTGAAACTTTCCAGGCAGAATTTGAACTCATGATCCTTCTGTCTCTCTCTCCCAAGTGCTGGGGTTTCGGCATGTGCCACCCTGCTCTGGGCAATGCTGGGTGCTAATGACTGCTTTCAAGGTGAGTATCGAATGCTCACTTTAGAGAGGCAGGGACTCACACATAGTGCTCACCCAAATCCATCCACACTGGGTCTGTGTGCTTCAAGCCCACACCCACAGACCTTACACCAACTGCCCAAGCCAGATCTTGGCTTCATCACCTTCTCTGCTCTCCGTTTTACAGAAGTGACCATGGTCAGGACTCCCATCCAGCACAGCAGACACCACATCAATAATCAGAGCCTGGCTTCCTCAATTGCAGCAAAATATATTTAGCAAAAACTTTCAAGAGGAGAAAAATGTCTGGAAGTTTATTTGGTGGAAGGAAGGAGACCCTTAAAATGCACTTCTAAAATAAATAGAAAGCAGTCAACAAGAGAACTGTCCAAACCATTTTAAAGTGCATTCACTCTGACTGTGAGTTACTCCGTCACGCTGTGGACCACTAAGAAGGCAGCAGGAATGATGTCATCTGATACTCAGAGCACGGCTACTGACTCTCTCCTCTCAATACCTGCCAAGTTCAGAGGCAGGGGATGAAAACATCCCAAGAGAACGAGGCACAGTCAGAGACTGGTCTCTGGCATCCTCTACCCTTCTCAGAGGTTGGGAACAGCATGATAAGTGAAAGGGGACCCATGATACGACTCAGTGGAAGCACTTCCCTTACATACCTGACCAGAGTTCAATCCCCAGAACCAACTAGAGGCGGATAATAGAACAGACTCCACAGAGTTGCTCTTTGACTGCCACACATACACCAGGGCAGACGCGCACTCCTCCATGACTCAATGGTGCTTTAAAATATAAGATGGCTTCAGCTTTGAGTGTTTAAAGCACACATATTATGAACTAGAATTATGAAAGTCAGAGTCCACACAATGAAACATACATACCTAGTATTCAGTCCAAATGACTATCGGTAGAGACCAGATTGGAGGATTAAAAACAGGAGGGAAACTAACCTTGACATGGGCCAGGTAGTGATGACATGTCTCCTCCATGCTGATCAGCTGCAGCTTCTCTGAGACCTGGCCGGCAGTCTCTCCCAGCAGCACGAAATAGACTCTGGGCAGCTGGCCCTTCTCCTTCTGGGCCACATCAGCCGTCAGATTGTAGCTCAGATCTGAAATGAAGGGTCAAAGATGTCAGCAAAGATGGACACACAGTGGTGAGAGCACCCAGTACCACAGTTCTGTGGAGATCCCACACAAAATTCACGCAATATAGGGGACTGTCCCGTGCCCACATCAAGAGCTTCTCAGAAGCCTGTGACCAGGCTGTGGAAGAATTAGGATGGCCTCTGTCTTCCCAGAGATCCCATGCACATAAGACATACAGTTCTTCCTTGTTTAAACCTCATGCCTGTGTGAGGTACCAATGGAACCACCAATAGACATGTGTGTCAATGATTACTTTTACCATGCACAGAGTGGTCTGAGAGGCAAACATCGCAGCAATCCTGTTGAATGTAACTAGAAGCCGCTGACTTCATGAAAGTTGACTTCTATCGAGCCACATGGTGTGGTAAGGGAACAATTGCTGCAATAATTCAACATCTCTCACAAATGCTGAGTCTTGCTCTCAGCCACAACATCTTTCCATCTGTGTGTCACCCGTGCTGGAGTGAGGAGACCACACACCAGGGACTGACACAGTGAGACGTCAGTCAACACCACAGGAAAAAATAAGTCCACTTTCATGGAGCGCCATGCTTGGAAACCGAGGCTCAGAGTGCCTGTCCTTCTATGAAGGCTTTGGCCATGGTGGCTCCTACATGGAGTGTTTCTCCTGAAAACTCAGTCCTATACCTGAGAGGGCAGTGCCAGACAGTAGAGTGGCCTGCACACAGTATAGAACAGCAAAAGGGAAGAAGGATGCTCTGATGCCGAATGCATCTGTAAACCCAGCAGACCTTGCCTCCGTTGCTCTAGGGCTTGTAAAGAAAGAGGCAGCTGTGTGTTTTGTCCGGTAAGATGAACTTCAGTAGATCTACAGCACTGTTCTCTGGGCCAGGGGCCAGTCTCTCTGAGAGCCATTTGATTTCTTAGCTCTTTGGTGGATTCTGAGATTATTGTGTTTTTTAAAGATTTTATTTCTATTTTATGTGTATGTGTGTATGTGATTGCATGCTACATGAGAGCAGGTGCCCAAAGCTAGAAGGACCTGTGGGAGCCCCTGGAACTGGAGGTACAGGCAACTTGGGCCCTTTAGAGAGATCAATCACTGAGCTATTTACTTAGCTCCAGGAAGAGTAGTTTTTATGGTGGAGAAACAATAATCCATGCCTCTAAAATGACCAGATGAGATAGCTGACCAGTGGGATGGCAGATGAGCCATCCCAGGCCATCTCCACACAGCTGTCTGTCAGAAGCTTGGGCCATTCATTGAAACCAGTGCCTTGCCAGAGTTTAAGTATAGTGAAGTCAACCCACAGGAATAGCTGTGTCTGTAAATAGCATCAAAAGGACCCACCAATAAAGGAAGTCTGAGCAGGGAGGAAGAAAGGTGGCTTGACAGGCCATCTGTGGCTACACCGTGGCATATTTTTTTTAATATCTAATGGCTTTCTTGGGCCCCTGCCATATAGTGGTTACCATCATACCCAGATAGCAGATTCCTAGCCAGTGGAGGCTATGATGTCCTAACTTGTTTATCCTAACAAGCAGCTGAGGCAAAGCTGGGTCACCAGGAGGGACCTAGGATATGGATCATCCTAAAAGATAGTTCTACTGTTAAGAAAAGAACATCCAGGGGAAGTGTTTCAGTATAAAAAACACGGGGTACAAGCAAGAGTTACAAGTAGAGTGTGTGCATAGACTGCCAAGGTCTTGAAGAAATCCTATAGTCAGCTCATGAAAAAAAAAAAACAACTTTCATTTTTAGGACAAAGGGTCCAGAGGCTCCAAAAGGGGAAATAGTTGCTCCAGTCCACAAACCATCTACCATACAGCAGAATCCAGAGCTCTCTAGATCTAATCTGGGCTATTCCTACCACGTTGCATGTAAGTGCTTAATTTTTCAACCTCACCTGCTGTCTTAGTTAGGGTTTCTATTGTTATGAAAAGACACCATGACTACAGCAGCTCTTATAAAGCAAAACATTTAACTGAGGCTGTGGCTTTATAGTTTCAGAGGTCAGCCCATTATCACCATGGCGGGACACACGGCAGCGTGCAAGCAGACATGGTACTGGCTACACCTTGATCAGAAGGCAACAGGAAGTAGACTGAGGCACTAGGCATGGCTTGGGCATATATATGAGACCTCAAATCCCACCCCCACAGTGATATACTTCCTCTAACAAGGCCACACCTACTCCAACAAAGCCACACCTCCTAATAGTGCCACTCCCTACGCACTTAAGAGAGCCAATTACATTCGAAATACCACCTGTTGTGGGAGAATGCTCTTGAACCCTGTAAAGATTTGCCCCTCATATTGGTTTACTAAAATGCTGATTGGCCAGTAGCCAGGCAGGAAGTATAGACAGAGCAACCAGACTAGGGGAATTCTGGGAAGAGGAAAGGCAGAGACACAGTCATCAGCCAGACACAGAGAAAGCAAGATGAGAATGCCTTATTGAAAAAAGGTACCAAGCCACATGGCTAACAATAAGAATTGTCAGTTAATTTAAGTTGTAAGAGCTAGTTAATAATAAGCCTGAGCTAAGAGGCCAAACAATTTATAATTAATATAAGCCTCTGTGTGTTTCTTTGGGACTGAATGACTACAGGACCAGGCAGGACAGAAACTTCAGTTTACAACCACATTCCACTCCCTGGCCCCCATGAGCTTGTAACAATATCATAATGCAAAATGCATTTAGTACAACTTTAAAAGTCCCCATAGTCTATAACAGTTTCAACAATGTTTAAAAGTTCAAAGTCTCTTCTAAAATTCATGCAATCTCTTAACTGTAATCCCTGTAAAAATCAAAATCAAAAAGCAGATCACATACTTACAGTATAAAATGGCACAGGAAATACAATACCATTCCAAAAACATAGGGAAAGGAGCATAGTGAGGAAATACTGGACAAGCAAGCAAGATGAAAAACAAACTGGGCAAACTCCAAACTCTGCATCTCTATGTCTGATGTCAAAATGCTCTTCAGATCTCCAACTCCTTTCAGCTTTGTTTACTACAACATACTCTTTCTCTTGGGCTGGCTCCAGTCCCTATTAGTAGATCTCCTCAGCAGGTATCACATGGATCTGGCATCTCCAACATCTAGGCGTCTCCAAGGCAATCCAGGCTTTAACTTCACAGCTTCACACAATGACCTCTCTAGACCTCCATTCAGGGACATCTCTGAAACATGCCTGGCCTTAGCAGCCTTCCTTAGTCACAGAGACAGATTCTATAACACCTTCCTTTTTCTTTAACTCTAAAACCAGAACCACATGGCTAATGCTGCCAACTTCTGCTGCTTCTTAAAGATGGAACGTGGCCAGCCCCTTTGTTCAAATGTACCTTTACCAGCTTTCTGTCTGTGATGGTTTTCTTCACTGCCTAAGCTTGGCTGTTTTGGAACTTTCTCTGTAGACCAGGATGACCTCAAACTTAGAGATCCACCAGTCTCTGCCTTCCAAGTGCTGGGATTAAAGGGTGCACCACCATACCCAACTCTAAGCTTTTCTTTAATTCCTTTTTACAAGTTGGAGACTTATCTGAATGGGATCTTGCCCTGAGGTCACCACTCCTTTTATTCCATTTATTAATCTAAATCCTTGAACACAGGATTTAGCTCCCATTCTACTTCCTGATGCTCCTTTTCTCCTCAAATTGTTCATTTTGTATTTTTCCTTGCTTAGCTTGCTCCTTTACATTATATAATCTTCATTAGAGTAAACACTAATAACCACATGACAGAGTCTATACTAAGCTGTTTTTGAGATTTCCTCTGCCAATGGAATTAATCAAAACTTTTATTTTAGCCTCAAGCAGACTCCTTGGATAAGGGCAAAAGCAGCCACATACTTCACCAAAATATCACAAGACCAGTCAGTCTCTAGTCCACATACTAACATTCTCCTCCTCTGAAACCTCTTGATCCAGCCCCTCATAGTTCAAATAACTCTTAGTACCACTTTTTTCCATGCTCCTACCAGTATGGCCCACTAAGCAGCACTTAAAACGTTTACCTGCTTTTCTAATCCACAGTCCAAAAGTCCATATTTCTCCAAACAAAAGCATGATCAGACATATGACAGCAATACCCCACTCTTGGTACCAACTTCTGTCATAGTTAGGGTTTCTATTGCTATAAAAAGACACCATGAACCTCAGCAACTCTTACAAAGCAAAACATTTAACTGAGGTGGTGGCTTACAGTATCAGAGGTTCAGTCCATTTTCATCAAGGTGGGGAGCATGGCAGCGTGCAGGCAGACATGGTGCTGGCTACATCTTGATCACAACGCAACAGGAAGAAGACTGAGGCACTGGGCATTGGTGTGGGAAGTCCTTCTGAATATGTGTTGATTTTATTAGTTAATAAATGCAGAAGCTTCTTTGGCCTGTGATAGGGCAAAATAGAGCTAGGTAGGAAAACTAAACTGAACGCTGGGAGAAAGTAGGTGGAGTCAGTGAGAAGCTATATAGCCACACTGGAGACAGACACCAGGGATAGAACTTTACCCGATAAACCACAGCCACAGCCACATGGCGATACACAGATTAAGGGAGATGGGTTAATTTAAGATATAAGAGTTAGACAGAAATATGCTTACACTATTGGCCAAACAGTATTGCAATTGATAATTTCTGCGTAATTATTTCGGGAGTCTGTGCAGCCAGAAAATGAACAAGGAGCCTTCCTCAACCAGGCTTAGCTTGAGCATATATGAGACTTCAAAGCCAGCCTCCACATTTCCTTCAACAAAGTCACACCTACTCCAACAAAGCCACACCTCCTAATAGTGCCACTCCCTGTGAGCTTATGGGAGCCAATAGCATTCAAACTACCATATCTGTCCTGAAACCTCTCACTCACTGAATGCAGAAATGGCAGACCCAAGCACAGACAAAGGTCCAGAGCTGAAACCTAAGCCAATCTTTTTACTGCTGGCAGTAACTACCCAACAGTACAAATGGTTATGTTTAAATGAAGCAGGTTTCAAAATGCTATTTAGCAAGATGACATCTGGAGATGCCCACAGCTGGAAAACAAGTCAGAGGCCACGGCTGGTTACACCAAGGTGGGGGTGGCAGTCACAGAGTTTCAACAGTCCCTGACAGAGTGTCCCAGGTGACAAATGAGGGCTGTCCTTTTCCTACAGGAAAAGGAAAGAGGAAGAGACAGCAGAACTCAGTGATCCAGCCAGATGAGCCCAGAGAGAATGGGAATGAGCACAGGAAGATAGAGCGGATGGTATGGACTTCAACTCACATCCTCTTAGCCTCTTCTAAATCTGTCTGCCTCCACTAAGGGTTTTCTCTGGTTCAAGATAGAAGTCAGGCTCTGAGCAGCACAAGCAGACAGGACATAGTTGCCTTTCACTTAGGACCCCTCACACTGAGGCTTGCCCTACACTGACTCCCCAGACTCCCCAGCAGGACTGAGTCTGATGGGCCCAGAGTGGTAACAGGCTTATTCCTACACCCTCTGTTTGATTTCCTAGAATGGTTAATTTATGTGCTAACTTGGTTGGGCCGTGGTAACCAGATATTTAGCCAAGCACTAAACTACACACTGCTGTGAAGGTCTTCTACAAATGAGACTGACAATTATATCATTGGACTTTGGATGAAGCAAATCAAATTCTATAATGTGGGTGGGCTGCATTAGTTGAAGGATGAGAAAATTTAAAATATATATATATATATATATATATATATATATAATTATCTCTCTGTTTCCCAATAAGGAGTCCTGTGGCTAGCCTACCCACAGACCTAAGCTATAGCTTCAGCTCTGCTCTGCCTCCACACTCTCATGAGCCAATCCCCTCAAACCTACCCACTAACCCCACGTTCCTCCCTCACTCCTCCCCATTTCCGACTTCCCTGGTCGGTTCCTCTGGAGAAGCCTGCCCAGGCCGGTATTCTGCCCCACTTACAGGCTGGTACTGCCAGGGCTCATCCCTATGTTGAGGTGTGCCCTGGGACCTCAACTTGGGAATATATTTGAGTTGGGGGAGACCTTAACACAGGGCAAGTTGGGAAACGGGGGCGAGTTCAGCCTTCTGCACATGCCCAAAGCTATGCTGAGAAGTTTGCAACAAAGCGCCCACCTTCTGCTCAAAGTGCCACAGTGGTCACCAGAGGAGATCCTAAAACTCCTAAAACTCGTGGGAGGGCAAGAAGCTGCAGTTCAAAGAACAGAGCTGAGAATGAGAACACAGTTCTGATCTGGGTGGGGCACGTGGGTGCCAACCCGTTAACCTAGCAAATTTCTCAAACGTTCCAATGCCTGGTCCCAGGCAGACCTGGTTATCCAGTCACCAAGAGCAATAGCTTTGCAAGCATTTCCTCTCTAGAAAATACTGTTCTCGATATGAAATTTATTTTGACATTATAAATATAGAGAACTTCATTCTCTATCAGACTCTTACTTCTAGAAGCAAGCATGAGGAAACCCCATCTGAGTGCAGAGTCTGGGAGCAGCCAGAGGTGAGAAGGAAGAGTCACCTCTGAAGCCCTGTGCTCCAGTGGTAGCCTTAAATAGCCCCCGTCAAGTGCCCCAAGCATGTTGGGATGCAGCCAATCAGCTTGCTTGGGGGTGGGGGCGGTGCCTCAGGCCTGCAGCTTGGCCTCTGCAGCAACCCCTTAATACAAACCAGCTCTCAAAGCAGGGCCAAGCCTAGGATTGCTGGTTCAGATTAGGCTAGTTCCCACAGCACATGACACATTAGGTTCTTCCTTCTGGCAGTTTGTGTCTATGCCATGTCGAATGATGTCATGTGGATGGAAAAGCTGATCAGACCCATGCGTTTGCCTGCTTCTCTTCCCTGCCCCCCAGGCGGATTCCCAAGGGCCCCCCACATGGGCTGGGGCCGGGGAGAGCGCCAGCTGTCTCGCATCAACTAGGGCTCTGGTCTATCCCAGCCAATACCGAATCACTCCCGAATCTCCCCCAGAACAAGGATTCAGCTATGACTGTCTACCAACGCTCCTTCCAGCGCTACTTGGCTTCCCCCGGTGCTTCCCAGAGGAGGGGGGAAAGGGATATTTCTACTTTACTAGCTTTCCTTAATTCTCTCCATTTTCCTCCAAGGAATGCGACATTTACTTGGCAGTAATCGCTTTCTTAGGTAACCCCCATTTCCTTCTCTGACAAGGCTCTCTTTGGTCTCATCCCTACACTTCTGGGGACCGGAAGCTTTGAGAAAAAGTCTCTCCCTAGAGAGTAGACACACCACCTCTCACTGCAGGAAAAAAGGGTTGGGGGCACAAGGGATCAGTTTCCAACTGTATTTCTGCTATTTCTGTGGCTGACCAGGGGGCCATCCCGCAGGGTCTGGAATCCAGAGCTTGTCTGCTCACACTTTTTCTGGAAAGCTTTGTCAGGCTGTTTGTAAGCCCAGGTTACATGCACGTAGAGGATCTGAGTGCAAAACGGGCTGGGGACATAGCCCAGTGGCCGAGCTTTTGTAGCATAAATGAGACCAGCAGAGTGGGAAAATGCAACTCCTTGGGACACAACCCTTTCTGGTTTTCATCTGACACTATGGCAAAAGTACAGAACTGCGATTCTCAGCCTCTAGACAGGCAAGCCTATGGCCACTAAGAAGGCAGACATGTAGCCTATGGGTGAAGGGCTCAGCATTCTTGGTGACAGCACTCAGTCCTTCTCAGTGGCTGCCAGGAGGCTCTGAGAAGCCACAATCAGCCCCTGAGCCATGGATGAAGTGTCTGAGAACACTCTGGAATAAGCCGAACTCTTGTTTGAAATTGCTTAGTGAAACGTGAGATAAACCTGCCCTTGGGCAGCCCCCTGCCAGAGTGGGAAGCCAGCCTGCATGCCACTCCGCATGTGTCTAGAAGGGCAAGTGAGAGACCCCTCCCGCTAAAATGTGAGTCCGTGCTTTGTGGCCACGGCTGAGCACAGGGTTTGGCGGAACTTCATCGCCCTCTCTGAGCGAAGAGCCCCCAAATAACGTAAGATGAGGCTCATTTTCTCACCTCCATGCTTCTCCAGAGACAGGAGGGAGCATGGAGAACATCCTCCGAAAGTCAGTGCTCTCTGGAGTAGGAACGCGGCCTTAATATTTCAGATCCCCCATGAACCTGGGTGCTTCCATGTCAGTTAGGCAGTTCTTGGTTCTAGTTCTAAGCCCGCCTTCTCCACTTTGCTGGGATTCCACCAGCTTGTTTTGCCAGCAGCTGGTGTGGGAGGTCCTTCGGTGTATGTGTTGCTTTTACTGGTTAATGAATAAAGGAACTGCTTTGAGCCTATAGTAGAGCTATAGGGGAACAGAGCTAGGCGGGGGTGGGGGAGGGAACTAAGCTGAATGCTGGGAGAAAGAAGGGCAGAGTCAGAGAGAAGCCTTGTAGCGGCTGGAGACAGACGCTGGGAACTTTACCCAGTAAGCCACAGCCATGTGGCGATACACAGATGAATAGAAATGGGTTAAGTTAATATGTAAGAGTTAGCCAATAAGAAGCTAGAGCTAATGGGCCAAGCAGTGATTTAATTAATACAGTTTCTGTGTGATTATTTAGGTTCTGGATGGCCGGGACGAACAAGCAGCCTCCTCCTAGAAGCAGCTCCCTGTGAGGGTCTGCCAATGGGGAGAGGGGAAGGAAGGCACCCGCGAGGCTGGAGGGAGAAGAAGGCCTTGCCCCTCCCTGCTTATTTATCCACTTAACCAAGGACAGCTTTCATGGCCGCTGGACCCAGCAGATGTAATTCTACTCCCTAGGTCCCCTCCATGACCCGAAGCTCTCAGTGCACTTTCTCAGAGGGGTGAGTAGCACCCTCAGTAGTCTCTACTTAAAGATTTAGGTGTGTAGGGGTAGGAAGAGATGGGGGGAGGTAATGGGAGGAGAGGAGGGAGGGAAACTGTAATCGATATGTAATATTAATTAATTAATTAAAAAATTTTAGGTTTCCCCCCAAAAAAAATAAAATAAAAAAGATTTAGGTCCCAGATGCATGAGGCCCCTTCTTCAACCTCACAGGTCCTGATAACCCCAAGGAAGGAATTAACAGAGTATAAGCTAGACTGGTTACCCGGACACTTGGTAAAACACAGGCTGCTGGGCTCCGCCCGCAGAGTTCTCGTTCAGCTGGGATATGCATGGCTAACAAGATCCCAAGTGATGCCACACAGCTGATCCGAGGAGATGGCCAGCTACTGGCACCGTCCCAGCCGTGGCAACTGTCTCTGGCGGTAACTACTGCATCCTCCCTGGCCTGCCCAGTCACTTCCGAGAGTTTAAGCCTACTAAAATGTAAGGCGTGGTGATCTGTTTCTTGACTGGATCTTGTCTTGTCCATAACATTTCACCCCTTCAGGGCCACGGTCCAGCTCAGATCCTTGTAGATTTCCTCCAAGTGGTCTGTGAAAAGCTGATGCCTGACTGTGGCCCCAGAAGAGCTTAGGGATCACAGGAGCCCCATACCCTCTCTTCACTCAGCCCGGGAGTCTGAAGCCCCTTGGCCCACGCCTGTTTAAACTCGGCTTCTCCTCTGTTCCCACTGTGCCATGTTATCGCCATGCTCGCCAGAACATGGATCGAGAATATGAAAGTGTGTCAGGAACAAAGCAGTGAGAACTCTCCAGAGCAGAGCTGTTTCCAGTGCACAGCACAGGCAGACACACAATGCACAGCTAGCAAATGAGTACCAGCATGAATTGTTGCTTGTTTGATTTTTAGAGCTCTAAAATGTGCATCAAATCTAACATTCAGGGTTGGGGGGCGGGTGTATGGGTCTCTGGTAGGTATGTGTTTGTCAGGCCAGAGGGCCTGGGCTTGATCCCCAGCTCCAAAATAATGATCACTTCCTGCATCCATGAAATGTTTGTTAATTGATTCTAGCTGTCATGAGCAGGTGTTTAGGTCCAGGAGGAACAGAAACCTTCTGCATCAGGCTCTGATAGTTCCAACAATAAAGATGATAGGAAGAAACCGTGGTTGAAAAATGCAACCATATCAGACTAAGTACTCAGCCCCAACAGCTGGATGAGCTTAAAGAATATTATTTCACTCCCTGGACTATACATAAAAATTGCATGACTCTTCAGTCCCATGCTTATCGTATGGCTATGCTCAATGTGGCAATTCCTAAGCTCTCTTTAAAATGAAAGAAAAATCTTTCTAAGTAAGCACAAGGTTTAGTTGTGGGGTTTGCTCAATGCAGTTATCACGATGATTTGCCAATGAGATCGCAGGGGACTGGCCTGTCGTCGGATAAGGCAGAGTGTTTAAAGGCCAGCTGAGTGGACTACACATGAGTATGCATATGTGTGAAATTCAGAGTAGTGCTTTGCACGCTCAAATCACATGCACACTTCACAAAGACGTTGTCATAGTTACCTACAGCTCCCGACTTGGCACAGCCTAGAGTTGTGAGAGGGAGTCTCAATGGAGGCATGGCCCAGATCAGATTGCCTGATCATATTCTTGATTGATGGTTGATTTGGGAGGGCCCAGTCCCATGTGGACAGCACCATCCCTGGACTGTATAAGAATGCTAACTGAGCATGCGCTGTGTTTTCCAAACTCTCTGAGATGCCAGAGTAGGATCATGCTCTTAGAAACCTAAGCCTCGGAACCCTTCACATCCTGGGCTGATGTCAGTTGTATGGGGTGACCCTGCTACCTATTTGATGCTGCAAGCTTAGGGGGTAGGGGCTGTGGGGAGGGAGAGTCTCCAGATTCTTATCATTTCTTTAACTGCGTGAAGCGTTCCGTATGGGCAAGGTTCAGGCACTACGTCTCACCAGCTCACACTCTGCCCACCCAGTGAATTCCAGTCTAGGCATACATTTGCGGGGAAGGATGCTTGAGGTTCAATGTCATTTGTCCTAGACCTGGAGGGTGTGTGAAACTTGAAATATGTAAACGAGCAGGAAAGTGAAAAGAGGAGCCCCAGACAGTGTCCAGCCCACTGGCCCAGCTAAGGCAGACATCCCAAGCTCTGACACTCTGACTCATTACCGATTTCTTCTGGTACATGCTTGCCATGGAACCGAAAACACACGGTGACATTCAGGCAGTTCACAGGCTGCTGTCCGTCGTGACACTGAGGTGCTGTGATGTTGATGGAGCCTGGGAGGAAGATGGAGACAGCCACAGTGATGACCGGTCTGGCTCTGTATGACAGGGAGAGGGAAGGGAACCTGTGTTAAGTAGCAGCTCTCAGAACCAAGCAAGAACTGGACAGGCAGAACAGCTCCTGGGACCTCAGCCAGCATTTAATTAAAGAATGAAATGCCCCAGGAGAGAAAGGCTAGTGTGCTCTGTAAGTATTTTTTTCTGGTTTTAAAAGTAGCACATTCTCTAAAATACTAATGGTTTGCTTCCTGGTAACAAAGGCAAGTTAGTTGTTAATGGAACACAGCTGGCTAAAGCCGTAAATCAAGCACCAGATGCTGGGTGATTATTTAAAATTTCACCCAAGAAGTTCCGATTTCCATTTCATTGGGGAGGCATGAACGCAGTGAGGAAAAGTCTCTACAGCATAAGCCACGGTTCAGGAGCTAGATGCAAAGCCAGTGTGACAGTTTGCTCCCGTAATCCCAGAATCTGAGGGACTGAGTCAGAAGGATTTCCAAGACCAGCCTGGGTCACAGCATGAGAGCTTGCTTTAAAACACCAAAGGGAGGGGGAGGAGAAAGGAAGAGAGAGACAGACAGAGACACAGAGAGACTGAGAGAAACAAAGAGACAGAGAGACCACTAGAAACATACAGAATGGTTCCCCTGCCATTGTCAGCAAAAGTTGGTCAAATAACCCTCTTTCATTTACGTCTATCAATTCGTCGATTATGGTCTAAAAAGAATTGACTGATGGAGTCCCAGCTGGTACCAGCAAAACACTTCAAGGAATTAACCTGGCTAGCCTTAGGACAAAACAAAATCCAATAAACACAGCCCCCTCCCTGACGTGACCACCCCCCAGTGCCTGATGGATGAACAGTATCCCTGGACTCCCCTGCGGCAACAAGACAAAAGCTGAGAAGGAAGCAGACATTCCTTTCCCATCCTTCCCATCTGCTCAGGGAGGAGGTACCTAAGCTGTGGCTTGACCCCCCCACCCCTGCCCTGACCTCACAAAGAGGACCTTTTCCCCCTCAGGATCCCTGCCCTTCATGCTGCTGGAGAGACATGAGATTAAGGGACAAAAACTGGGTAAGCCTCATTCAAAATGAACCAGGGTGACAGAATGATGACCAAAGAACCCCAGGACAAGAGAACGTTCAAGGAAAGCCTGGGTACACAATGAAGTGAGGAGCCACACAGCACAGATGGCATGGGGACCCCACTGCCACTGCAGGGACAGGAAGGTCAACAGAAGGGCAGCTCTGATGGGGCAGTGAACTGGGGAACTCAGAGCGAATCTGGCCGTGTGACCAAAGGGAGACAGACAACCATAATACCAGAAAGAAAGCAATATCCTGGTCCGTCGGCCTTCTTCTGGGTTCGTCCTTAGAAGATGCTAGAACTCCTCAGAAAGACCATTTCACCCTAGTCGGTGTAAAATGATGTCATGGTTAACTTTGTCAATTTGACCGGATCTGGAATCACCATGAAAACATGGGAGGGAGTCTCTACATTAGGTCAGGTGAGGCGGGAAGACCCACACTGAAGGGGAAGGGGCTGGGGGATCTCTCAATAAAAACGATAAAGCGAGTTGAGCATCAGCATTCATGTCTCCTGCCACCATGACTACCCCTCGCCCCCCCCCCCTACGCTGGACCTGTGTCCTCAAACTGAGGAAACAAACCTTTCCTTCCTCCCTTGTTAGTTCCTCCCCTCCCAGGCATTTTGTAAAAGCAATAAAAAGTAGAAACATCCCTTTTCCCCCTCCCCTTCTACCCCTCCACCCTCTACTCCTTTTGTCAGAGACAAAGGATCCACAGTTTCAGAGAGAGCCAGGCTCTGTCTATAATAACACCCTGGCACAACCCCTGACCTGCCCGACTATGGAAAAGAAGATGAAAGGCCAGTCCATCCCCTTATCAGCCTGTCAGAAAGAGGGCACTGTCTCCTCCCAGAGACTTGGCTGAGCTGGGCGAGGTAAGCCGGAGACAGGAGCACTCCAGACAGAAAAAACTCAGAAAGCGTGCAGAACGGAATCCTGTGAAATGTGAAAAAGCCGCCCTCCGGGTCCATCCCCTTCCAACATCGGCTCTATCAGTTCCCTCGGCTTTTTTGTTTCCACTTAAAGTGTTGTTTTTGGATGAGGAAAGCAATCTTTCATAAGCCTCTCTGGTCACTTCCTTTGCCCCGCGGTGGCATAGCACTAAGCTCCTATCACCAGAACAGGGGGCCTGCCCTCCTGAGCAAACTTCCTGAGGGAAGAGCTGGGGCTCACACTCCAAGGGCGGAGCCCACTGCCATCCACCAACCTCTAGATAACAGCAGTGAGGGGGCACATGAGGGCAGAACCACAAGTGCTTTTAAGACTTCAAAGAAGCAGCAAGCAAGTGCTTTTCCGTGGCAGAGAGATCGACTCTCCACATTATACTTCCAGGTAAACAACAGAAGTGGAGAGAGTACCATTTTCACCTGGCTGTGTATTTATTCTCCTGGCAGGGTGGGGACAGGTGCAGGCTAATTATAAAACCAACCCTGGGCCTTCCTCTGTCTGAGTTCATCTTTGTTCATGCAGTTGAAAATGTCCAGTCAGGTTCTCTCTTAGCTGTAGCCCAAAGTTTCCACAAACCCCAAGGTGCCTCCCTCAGTGCCTTCAATTACAGCGCACACAACAGCTGTCTGTGGGAATACTCAATTCCTCTTTGTCTCACCCCAAACGAAAAAAACTCAAAATCTAACTAACGTCCCCCAGACGCCGTGTCTGAACCACCTGTGGCTCCATATATTCCTTTGCAGCCCAGTTTCGGGAAAAGCAGCCAAGACCCACTGTGTCCCCCTGTCCTTCTTTCCCCTACCCGGCCACAGCCATGTGACTTCTGCTACCACGCTCCCCAAAAGCTGCATCAGCCAATGCAACCACTGACATTTGGTGTGTCACTTCAAGCCAGGACATGTCCACTTGGTCCTTTCTGCTGAATGTGACACCACCCTTGCCCCTGACTGTATAGCCCTGCTTTGTTGTCCTCCTGGCTCTTAACGCCATCTGGGATTTTGTAAAAATCTTGTCCTAATTGCCTTTTCTGGTGCTCTGGTAAACACCATGACCAAGCGCAACATGAGGAGGAAGCGGTTCAGTTCAGCTTACAACGTACGGCCCGTTACCTAGGATGGCTAACGCAGGAGCCTGAAGCAAAACCCACAGAGGCTCAGTGTTTATGGGCTTGCTCCCTCTGGCTTGCCTGGCTAGCTGGCTAGCTTTCCATACAGCCAGGCCCACCTGCCTAGGGATGGCTGGGCCCTTCTGCATCAATGGGCAATCATGAAAACGTCTCACAGGCCAGTTTGACGGAAGCAATCCTTCCACTGAGGCTTCTCTGTGCAGGTGCATCAAGCTGACACCCATGCTCTCCACCACAAAGCTCCTAGGTCTTCACCCAGAGGGAGGATACTAGCGAAACACAAATCTTGGAGTTGTTTAAGAGGACAAGAAATCAATCCACACTTTGGATACAAAACATGGGTAGATCTCAGAAGCAGCAAATCGAGTGAAAGAACTCAGGAGTCAGAATACATACAATGTGATTGCACATATATGAATCCTAGGGTGGGTAAAGTGACCCATGGTGACAGAAATGACAGCAATAGATGCAATTAGACCCTAAGAGGGGCTGGGGAGAGGGACAGTGGGTAAACTACTTGTCATGCAATCCTGGGGACTTGAGTTTGATCCTCAGAACCCAGGTACAGGTAGAAGGACAGAATCCACTCTGCGATGTTGTCTTACTATGTGCCTCCCCAACACAATAGCAACAACCAATGATTTTTAACAGCCCAAGGAAACTTGCAGGGTGACATGAATGAACTTTGTCTTGACAGTGGTGCAGTTTGCATGGGTATGTGTGTCAGTCAAAACTCATTGAGCCATATGCTCGAACAGGTACATTTTACGGTCTACAAATTAGAATCCAAGAAAGAAAAAAAAAAAGAAAGCGCCCAGAGGATACAGTCATGCACTGCATGGATGAAGACAGACTACATGTATGATGGCAGTCCCACAAATGTCACTACACGGTGTTGTCATAGCTGCCCTGGCTTACATAAGTACGTATTGCTATACTCAGCCATGACGAACTCACCCAACGAAGCCTCGCTCCTAGTACATGCCTGTGGCTAAGCACAGGAACGTACATAAAATGTCTCTAGAGTGCCTGATATGCGGGAGGCATTTGTCAATCACTGGCCACATCATTGTCTACTGCAGATGGCACACTGGCTAGAATCAAAGATCAGGGACTAGGTCTGTCCTGTTCTCAGTCTGGTCTCTAGCATCTCATTCATACACAGTTCCATCTCAACAGGACAATGTGTATAAACTGAGGGAAGGAGGCTGTGGGCTCCAGTGACAGCACCATCGCCATGTGCCTCAGGAGTTCAGGGGGACTCCATGCTGGAGCCTGGGTCTCCCATCAACGGTGAAGGCACCTCTGTTAACATTTATACCCATGGAGGAGAGAAACAAGAGGAAGCCCCTTGTTTGGACTTCATGAGGGAAGACAGCTCCTTTGGGTTCGGAGCTCATGGGGGAAGACAAAAGGAGTCTCAGCACAGAGAGGAGTGGACATGAGCTCCCACACCTGACTCTGAAGCTGTCTCCAGCTGACAACTGCTTGCAAAGGAAGCATTAGTTTTCCCCAATAAATATATGAGCCCCCCTTCTCATATAAGCCACACTTCAGGGCAGGTCCCATGCCCAGCACAAGACAAACTCAGTGATATTGTCAGAGATTTCATTTTTGTCTCATAATGCTTTGGTTGAGCCTTATTTTTTATCTTTTGCTTATCTGTTATGGTTTTCAATTTGTGTTTTTATGAATTTTGTGTGTGTGTGAGAGAGAGAGTGTGTGTGTGTGAGTGTTTTCTTTCTTTTTTAATACTGGAGTCTGGTTTGTTGTTGTTTTGTTTTGTTTTAATTTCCTATTTGTTTTCTAAAGAAAGAGAGGGAAAGAAGGCATGGGGTTGGGTGGATACGGAGAGGACCTAGAAGGAGATGAAAAAGGAGAACTGTGATTTAGAATATAGTGTATGAAAGATAATTTATTTTCGGTTAAAAATGATGAAATTTAAAAGACAACCGAACAGGTGCTCTGGGTATCAAGACAGCCTACTGCCACTGTAAGAGGCCAGGGGACGTGCTTCATCTCAGAGGGACCCTGACAACCACAGCGAGCTGTCAGATCACTGTGACACATGGTGCTGCCATGGCTCCCCACGTCACAGACCTTCATCATGACCTTGCCCAGGAGGAAAGCTGCCATCCATAGAAAAGGGAGGGGAAGAGTGGAAACCCAGTCCCACGGGGACCACGGAGATTTGACGTCACTATCTGGGATCCACTGCTCTCTTCAAATACTGTAGGCTTCTGGGTAGATGTTACAAGAGCAGGAGGCAGAATTCCAGAAAGTCAAGTTTAATCAGATCTACGTAAGACCCGCTAGTCCTTACACAGGCTGTCTCATATTTACAGGTGCCAGCCCATAGCTTCTGGGGAATACTCTTGTTATTGTCTTTCACAGAGGAAAATCCTGGAACAAGGGGGTCAAGGGGCTTGCCCGGGAAGCTCGCCTAGAAGGGCAGAGGCAGGGCTTGAACTCAGGTCACCTGCCCTCTGGGTCATACCCCTTCAAGGTTACTCTGCCACTTCGACAACTCAAACTTCAGAACTATCCAGCATCCAGCTGGTTCTCTCTAAGTCACTAAACCCCTTCCTGTGGGGTACCTCATTCAAGAAGAGACTGTGTCCCTCCTGGGAGGCTCAGAGAAGACCAGGCTAAACGCGAAGCATCTGTGTTGTAGGACTACATGGCCTCTGGGATCCCTTCCAGTTGTAAGCCCACAGCAGTTTATTTTAGAACATTCTGCCATCGAGTTATTAACAAAACTGTTGGCTCCTACTCCAAAGTGCGATTCTGCTTCCTCTGACTCACACAGGCAGAAATCTTGAAGATGGCGCATGGGTGGAGACGCTGTACCGGCTTCAGCAAGTTCTGGTCCTAAGCACAGGTCCCTCACCTCTGTTGCCACCAGTGAATGGATAGGAAGTACCTGATACCTAGGGTTGAGGACTAACAGCAGTGAAGATACTGGTTATAAAGATTAAAAAAAAAAAAAGGTCTTTGAATGCCTGGCACCTATAGGAAACAGAGATGTTTGTATAGCACGTCAACAGACGGCAATGGTCATGACCAAAGACAAATGGCCTTTGGTAACCAAAGCCCTGTCAAGACATCCCAGAAAGCTCTAAGCTCCCTGTAAGCTAGGTAAGGCCCACACTCTGGAACTCTGCAGAATAATATGACCAAGAGAATAAAGACAGAATTTATTCTGTGCACAAAGTCCTTAGGACTAGGCCAAAGGAAAGAGCCAAATGATGAGATCGCACCCCATGCCTCTTCCACAAAATTCCATCCATCACTCATGGAGAACACAACCCCCGGAGCAAGAGTCAGGCAATCTCACCTGAGGAGGACCACGCTGTCGGACAGGAAGGCTCCTATGGTGACATCTGAAAATAAGAAGTTGCAGCCTCAGAAACTTGTAGAAACCAGCCCCAGCTGCCCGTTGGCCCAGTGCCACAGTGACAGAGGCCCAGCCTTGTGGTCAGGGAGCCCTCCTACTGCTGCTGTCTGGCTGTGTAATGACTTTAGAAGAATTACAGTCACATTGTCCTAAGTGGCAGCCAAGCACATCTGGCTACTGAGGCCTGGAAATGAAGCTGGGAATATAAAATACATAGTAGATTTAAAAGACCCAATTTTTAAAAATTAACTCATTAATAACTTTCATATTAGTTATGCAGTAAAATGATAAAAGGTTGACTATATTAGATTATAGTTCATTAAAATTAATTACATCTTGCTTGTGTGTATTTTTCTATAGTTACTAGCATATACTATTATAGATATCATTATTTAAACACATTATTTTATTGGTATATATAAATTATCATAATCTGTATTTGGTGGATAATGTTTTTAGTGATTTGAAAACAGATCTTTGCCAAGAATTTGGGTTTTGTTAGCAAGGCTTTGTAGAAAGGAGCTTCTTATCTCAGCTGAAGCCTTTAAACGTCAGCCACCGGGCGAAAGTTCCCGTTGAGCTGTGGGAATAACAACCTTTAACCAAACCAAAACCTATCTTATCTCACACACCTATCTCCATTTATCTGGCATGCTTTGAGAAAGACAGCTTACCAGGGTAGCCATTTCCATCCATATCAATGCCCCCTGATATGGATTGCCCAAACATCCGCAGGACCGGGTTTATCTTCCTCCCAGACAGCTTCTGAAACAGACAACAGAAAACTGGAGTTCCGGGAGGGCAGTGAGGACCCGGGACTGTTTGAACTCAGCTTCCTCGGGGCACTGGGCCTGAAGTTGTTGAGAGAAAAGAAAATGTTGGTAGACTGACCAGGGAGCCTAGAGTGGGTACTTGAAGGTCACACACTTCCTTAATATTGCTTGCCTTGGCCAGATGTCATCACTCAAAAATTTGCTTGAGTTTGGTGACAGTAAAATGTCTACTAAAACATAATTTTAATTTTTTTTTATGTTTATTTGTTTGTATGCAAGGGTTGCTTCGGCCACAGTGCACACACACATGGAGGTAAGAGGAGAACCTGGAGGAAGCGGTGCCCAGGAATTAACCATAGATCCTCAGGCTTGGCCGCAAATGCCTTAACCAACTGAGCACCTCATTGACTCGCTGTATTGTTCTGACACAATGAAATTCAAGACAAATAAAGGTTGGATTTTTTTTCCCTTTTGTATGTGTGTGTGCACATGCACACGCATGTGTAAAAATTAGGGGCCAACCTTGTGTCAATTCTCGGGTGCCACCTACAGTTTTTGTTTTGTTTTTCTAAAGCAAGGTCTCACTGGTATGAAACTCACCCAGTAGTTAAGCTGGCTGGCCAACAAGCCCATAGGGCCTGCTCTCGCTGCTTCCCAAGCACTGCATTATAATTGCATGCCACCACACCTGGGTTTGGGGTTTGGTTTTAACCAGGTCCTGAGGGTCAACCTCAGGTTCTTTTGCCTGTGGGCAGGCACTTCATTGACCGAGCCACCTCCCTTGTCCTTGACTTCTCCTTTTGCTTTGATTCAGGCACAACTGGTTGAAACTGGATGCTGGAAGCCTCCTCCCCTCCTATCTCATTACTTATTTAGGTCCTAACTGTTTCACCTGGCTCCCGAAGGCAGACAGGTCCCCGGCACATCCAGCTGGAAGGGTAGCTCAGCAAGCCCACCGGGAGGTCTACAGATTCCTAAGCTTCATAGAAATGGCTCAACAGTCTGACCTGGTAAATCTAAAACTGCACGGTGAACCCGCTACCCACTACAGGGAGGGAATCAGCCGTTCCTCCTGAAAGGCATCCATCAGCCCACATCACATTTTCACACACCATTAGCGTCCTCACAACCAGCAGCCTAGTGCAAGAACACTTGCTGGATTGGGGTAAAGTATTTGACTTACAAGCACAAGAACCTGAGATCTCTCTCCAGCGTCTACATAAAAAGCCAGATATGGTGGGATGTGCTTAGAATCCCAGTGCTGGGGAGCCAGAAACGGGAGGGTCCCTGAGGTTCACTGACTAGAGTTAGTCTACCTTAGTTGGTGAGTTCCAGACCTAGGAGAGACCCTGCGTCAAAGGCTGTGGACAGTGTTGCTAGGAATGACACCTAAAGTTGTCCTCTAGCTTTATACACACATGCCCACATGCATATACGTAAAGGAATGCAGGGCTGGAGAGGTGGCCCAATGGTTAATGCACCCTCCTCTTGGAGAGGCTCCCGGTTTAGTTCCCAGTACCCCACATCTAGAGGCAACTGCCTGTGATTCCAGTTCCAGCTGATCCAGCGCCCTCTTCTGGCCTCCTCGGTCATGTCGTTCACTGCACATGCCCACATGCAGACACACACACAAACGCGCATAATTAAAGACAAAAGTAACACGTCGCTTTTAACAAATGAATGCTTGTCACACAGCCAGCCCTCGCCCCACAAAAGCGATCCATTTACATTTGTGCGGCACAGCTCCTTTCAAAGACAGTCTTGTGCCAGGAAGCCTCGTTTTCTGAGATCTGGTCAGTCCCTAGTTTCTTCCGCCCACAGTGTCCTAATTAGCATTTTTGTTGCTGTGATAAAAATACTGACCAAAAGCAACCTGGGGAGGAAAGGGTTTGTTCCATGTACAGGTCACAGCCCATCAGCGACGGAAATCAAGGCAGGAGCTTGAAGCAGAGACCACGGAGGTTCACTGCTGACCCGTCTTGCTCTCTCTGGCTAGCTCAGCTATCTTTCTCATACAGACCAGGCCCACCTGCTAGAGATGGCCCCGCCCACAGTGGGCTAGGCCCTCCTACATTAACTAGTGACATAGAAAATGTCACACAGACATGCCTTTCTTTCTCCAGGCTTGTTCTACTAAGTCATACTGTGGGGAAGCCCTGGTGGAGCCAGGAGAGTATCCGGGGGTCCCCTGCCCTCAGCAGCTGGTAACTGCGGAGAACTGTCCCAGAGATGATCTAAGAGGGCGGCTTGCCATCTTCTGTTAAGGCAGCCGACAGGAAACGTGTGAGCATCAAAGGGCAGCTGAGCCCTAGAGGCATTGCTGCAGAAACGACGTTTGTTAACAAGCTCAGCCACACATCCCACATGGCTCCGTCTAAACAAACTTGTGTGTCTGAGTAAAAGGCACACTTTAAAGCGACCCATCTCAGCTCTGGAAGCCAAGAACATTAGAAGCAGCTTGCTGTGGGTTTTCATTTCTTGGGTATGCTATGGCTGGAACTGGGGGGGGGGGGGGTGAGGGGTGGTCTATTTGGGGGGTGGCGATGCAGACTTAAGTTATCCACTGACATCTGCAGGCCATTATTGCTCTAAAGCCAGGGAGATAAGTCTGCACGGTGCTAATAACCCTAAATGGAAACCAGGAACTGTGGGAAACCTCCGCTTGACCAGGTTTATACTCAGCGTCTGTTAGGGCAAGGGAAAGATCACAGGGGCCGCCACGACATGCCCGGGGGGGCTCTTGACTGAGAAAGGCATCTAAGAATCTTAAAACCAACACTTTTCATGGCAGAAGGAGGCATCGGCATGAGCAAGAGAGTAACGTGGGAGGAGTTCAGGCTCTGATCTCACAATTTCTCCAGCAGAAATAATATGAGTTGGGGCCAAAGAAAAGCGATCCTGTTGCTTAGATTCGTTTCTGATTTCTTCCTCCAGTTCTTGGACACAATGCCGGCTCTGTCCAGGATCCAGACCCAGAAGAACCTGTTATTAATGGATTATTTTTCCCTTTTAAATCATTGGCCTTATCACGTACTTATTAGCAAGCTTGGAAGAGTATGACCAGAGCAGTTTCTCTCTTTCTGTTTCTCTCTCCACCCTTTTACTTAAAGAGCCCCAAACCACTTCTCCTTGCAAAGCCAGCGTGCGTGCTGACAAAGGCGCCTCTTCCAGCTGCCAATCGCGGCTTCCGACTGGATGCTCCACACTAACCACAAATGTGCGCAGTGGCTTTCTGCAAGGATTCCGCCCAGCAACCAAACAAAACACCAGAGAGCCAAAGGGGAGGCAGGGGCTCCCGCAGGTGGCCTCCCTGTGTGATTAGCTTCCGAGTTCCAGGCACAAACTTCCAGGAGGATGTGTGGAGAATGACCCTCACCCCTGCCTGAGGATGGGCTCCTCAGAGACACAGCATCCCTGACCCAAACCACGCAGGCCCTGCTCTGCGTTTCCAGCTTCTAATGGAGTTGGCCGAATCACCTAAAGTCTGTTGTTGCCATGGTTGCTCGTATCTAATGATGTGAAACAGTCTGTGGATGGATGCCCCTTGAGGTCTGTGTGCTTCAGGGCGGCACAAGTCTCCACAGCTGTAAGTTTTCCAGTGGAACTTCCTTGGGTGGGCCTTTTTCCAAAATGCAGTTGAGAAAGGTAGCTGCTCAGGGCAAATTCAATACCCTTTGTGGGGCCCATCAGAAAGTCAGCGGCTAATAAGTGGCCGCATCTCACACAGCTGCCACGCGGGTTTGGAGCAGAGAAGTAACCGACTCCCTCTCCAAGCCTCTCCCTAAGCATCTTTCCCTCAGCCAGGATCAAGCACTGACGAAGCAAGGGTGGGGAAGTGAGAAAGACAGAGAGACAGACAGACAGACAAAGAGGGAGGGAGGAGCCCATGGCCCCATAGGTAGCAAATCCTCAATTTCTAATTCACATTTCTTGCAGGAACTGCTCTAGGTTGTGTCTCTGGGGCTGAGGAGATGGCTCAGTGGGTAAATACCACAGGAAGATTGTAACCCCTCCCTCCAGGCCCCGGCCCCAGCTCCAGTTTCAGTGAGAGTCCCGTCTCAAGGGAAGGAAGCAGAGTGACGGAGCAGGGACACCTGACAACCTCCTCTAGCCTCTGTACCACACATGTGCACATACACCACACACATACACTACACACACACACTCACACATGTACACAATCACATAAAAAATAATAAAAGAAATTGTACCCCCATTTACACATGCCTCTTAAGATACAAACCTTGGACTAGACAGATAGCTTAGCCATAAATACAAACTTACATATACAAGTATGAACTGGAAGTGCTCAACATACCAGTGTTCAATTACAAACATTTACTGACTAAAAATGTGGGGGTTTTTTGTTTTGTTTTTGCTTGGATTTTGGTTTACTAGTGATTGGGTCTGTAACCCAGGCTGACCTCAAACTACCTATGTAGCCGAGGATGACCTTACACAGCTGAGTTCTGGGATTATAGACATGTGACACCATGCATGATTCATGGAAGCCAGGACCTCGTGCGGTGCATGCTAGGCAAACACCGACTGATTGCAGCGTTCTTGGTGCGTGTTTTCTTCTGTCACTGACCCAGTGGGAGAAAGGCACAAACCATGCTACCCACATCCACTCACATCCTGACCGTGCTGCTGCAGAGAGCCTGACTTCCTTTTTTCCCATGGGTTGGGCTTGATACATCAGCAAGACTGAGTGAGCACTATGCTAACGAGGCAAAAATAGAGAACTCGCCACTTCCATGTTCCCAAGTCGGGGACGCAAAACCAGAGCTTTGATTAGCTCTTGATACCAAGCCTGACAGGGGCTGTGATGACTTTCAGGCTGTCCTCTGTGGGGCCCTGTGTCCCTAGATTTCATTTTAAAACATTCCTCAGAGGCCTGGGGATGTGGCTCCATGGGTAGGACACTTGCCTAGCACAAACAAAGCCCTAGGGTCAGTCCCTAGCACCACGTAAAATGGAGTATTGTGGCACACACTAGTGATCCCAGCACTTTGGAAGTGAAGGCAGAATCGGAAGTTGAAGGACACCCTCAACTACCTAGGAAGTTGGAGACTGGCCTAGGCTACCCACAACACTGTCCAAAAACAGATAGAAATGTGAAAAAAGAAATTAAATTCTGCTGGTGTTTTGACAGAGATGCCAAAATAAAGAGGAAGTTGCATCTGTCTGTTTAAATAAGTAGCTGTGGGGTCAGTAAGAGGCTCAGCAAGCAAAGGTGCTTGCCACAAAGCCTGACTACCCTGAGATCGATCCCTGGAACTTCCGTGACATCTCCTGCAAGCTGTCTTCTGACCTCCACATGCATGAGAGTGTGTCTACATATCACACACACACACGCACACACACACAGCTAGCATGGCCCCTCCCACCACTTACCATTGAGTACTGCGGGACGATCCCATTGGCATCACCATGATAGATGTAGACCGCGCCAGCATAGTCATCCTCCTTAGGTGCACCGATGGCCACATCTGAGGGGAGACGGCTAATTAGACAACTCACATGGGGCGGCTTCCTTCATTCCTCTCATCCTGTCTGAACACCCCGGTTTCACAACTGCTCCACTGTTCACGACTCGAACATTTAATCAGGCAAATGTTCTCCTACCATTGAAAAGGTGGGAAGTTACAAAAGCTGAGAGGAATTTACTCCTGGGAAAGTGTCCCTCCTCCTCCTCAGAGGCAAGGACACTGAGGTAAGCCATACCAGCAACACAAATGAAGATAACCCATCCTGACCTGGCCTGTTCGTGTGCAAGTGAAAAGGCCAACTTTATTTTAGGTGAAGGAAGCGGATAAAGTGATATTCATGTCACACACGCACCGACATTATTTCCACAAATGGCAGCTCCTGGAACAAAGCCTGAATCTTCCTTCTTTTTCTCCCTTGTCTTCTAATAAGCCATGTGTCTGCTAATGTGAGATCAAGGGTCAGGGGTCAGGGGTACGCATTCCCATGACCTTGGGATGACAATCCACTCACTGAACGAAGCCATCTGTGGCCTATGGCGTGAAGCATTGAAGGATATCAGGCCTAAGCAAGAGCCACATCCCAGCCCTGCAGAAGTGGTTCCTAACGTCTGTATATTCTACATACAGTCAGGGAAAGAGGGATTAAAAAGACCAGAGAGAGAAGCCAAGAGGCTGTGGAGGTTAGCATTGTCCAAGAAGAAATGGGCCTTAGGTACATATACCACCCATTCTTCTGACAGATACATACTCAACCAGGCTGATCAGGGAAGAAAATATCAAATTCTTTCCTTATTCACTTCCCCAACAACATGACAGAGCATCCCAGATGCAGAGGCAAACATTTCGTGATAAGCAGCAGTCCCCAGTGGACCGGCCCCAGAGGCCAGCGCAAGCACACAGAACAGAGTGCAAAGCTGATGAGACTGGATTGTGCAGAAGTGACTGCCTGGTGCCCAGTCCATCTCTAAGACTGCCCTTTCTCCCCACGGGAGCTGCTGTGCTTCAGGGGTGGGGTGGGGAATTCAAGATTCCATCATGAACAAGGGACAAAGTTAGAGCGCAGTAAGCTACTGCACCGGGTGGGACCCTGAGCCCCAGAGAGGCCTACTCACCTGGGAACCCATCATCGTCAAGATCACCCAGGTTGGCAATGCTCTCCCCAAAGTGTGCATTGTAGGCGCCATCTCCAGTCAGGGACAGCTGTTCCTCAAGGGCTCCCTGGGAAACAGGATGGAGGTGGAGGGAAAGAAGGAGGGGGCCAAAAAAAGCACAATGAAAACTCGGAGCTCAGAACACCACCCTCTTAGGGTACAACCATGGACAGGAAACAGCTGGGCAAACCATGGGAACCCAAATCTCTTTCCTCACAGCAAAGTAAAGCCTTTCAAATACTCAGTGGGAGTCTGCAAATAGCCTGAGATAGACTTTAGGAAAAAGATCATGGCAGGTGGACCAATGACCGAACATGACCTGGCCAAATTCAGACAGGCAAACCTTACCTCTCTGTGTCCCCACAGTGTCCTTCCTCTCTGCTCACCCCTCCACCCCGGTTTTTCGAGACAGGTTTCTCTGTAGCTTTGGAGCCTGTCCTGGAACTAGCTCTTGTAGACCAGGATGGCCTCGAACTTACAGAGATCCACCTGTCTCTGCCTCCCGAGTGCTGGGGTTAAAGGCGTGCACCACTGCCTGGCCCTCTCTGCTCTTCTTATAGCCTAACTCTTCCCCCACAGTGTGTTTCTGTTTTCTCTGAGGCAAAGTCTCACTGTGTAGCTCTGGCAATTCTCTGTGTAGACCAGGCAGGCCTCAAATTCACAGAGATCCTCCTGCCTCACCTTTTGAATGCTAGGATTAAAGGCATGAGCCACCACACCTAATCCAACATTGTTTTAAGGTGAAACAGAGAAAGAAATGGTCGGCCTTTTCCCTGCCCTAGTTCCTCACCCGACTTTCCTCACCTGACCCTTTCCTCTGGTTTTCTAAATCATAAGGAGAGGATCTCTAGAGGACTCCTCTCCTCAGTACAGATGAACTGACTGTGTTTGTCTATAAAGAAAGTGTATATGATGGTCCAGGACCAAGGTCCTAGGTTCAGTTCAGGAGGAGAGGATACAGGCTCAGGGAGGAAGGCCCTCCCCAGCACAGTTACATCCTGCCCAGCCCTGACCAGTGCCTCACTGTAACCTTGTGTATTTGCCCTCTTGAGTCTTCCACCCAGGACATCAATGTGATATTAAAAAGTCTCCTGTCTTTCCTTGGGGCTGGCCTTGAATACATCTATTTCCTTCCTCAGATGTCCGACTCTTTGGTTTTTGTTAGAGAGATCAAAGGTAGGAACTAAAGATTCTGGTAACCAAAAGAGTGCACATTTTCCATTTTTTCCTTCTCTCGTGCCTTTTGGTACAAGTCACTGAGGTTGTTTTGCACAGAACATGCATTAGCAATCTTGTCAGAGGGTCCTGTTTCTATACTCAGTGGCGCCTGCAGTCAGGGGTTCCATACATGTGGCTCAGCTTTGAGATTCTTGGGCAAACAGGAGAGGGGGCAAAGGTGTATATGGCAGGAAGAGCCATCCAAGATGCCCATGGTCCCCTGAATGACTGACATACTGGTGTAGGAGGTCCTTCTGTCTATATGTTGCTTTTATTGGTTAAAGAAACTGGCTTGGCCTGATAGGGTAGAACAGAGCTAGGCAGGAAAGACTAAACCGAATGCTGGGAGAAAGGAGGTGGAATAAGAAAGAAGCCATGTAGCCCTGCCGGAAACTTGCGGGTAAGCCACAGCCACATGGTGATACACAGATTAATAGAAATGGGTTCAATTAATATGGAAGAGTTAGCCAATAAGAAGCTAGAGCTAATAGGCCAAGCAGTGATTTAATTAATATAGTTTCTGTGTGATTATATTGGGGCTAAGCAGCTGGGAACTAACTCGTGGCCTTATACAACAACATACAAATACCAGGACATTAAAACACCTGGCATCTGCAGGCTTAAAAATCTTTACATCTTCCCTGGTGAGAGGCATTAGGGACCTACACACATACCACAGTCTACCACACCAGGATCTGTCTTTTGTTGTGACTAAATTTCTATTGCTATAAATAGTAGCTTTAAGAAATACAAAGATCTGATGATTTGATTTATTTAATTGGTTAGAGCCCACCCCAAAACACAAAAGATTATCCCTTGGTGTCTGGGAGTATTGGTGCCTGAACCCCTAGCATACTAAAACTTCAAATGTACAAATTCCTTATGTAAATATTGCAGTATTTGCATAGAACCTATGGATGCCCACCCCATCATTAAACCATGTCTGGATTACTTACAATGTCTAATACAATGCAAATGATGTGCAAATATGTTTTCCATTATGTCATTCAGGGAACAATGGCAAGAGAAAAGTCGAAACACAGTCAGTAGGACACAATGTATTCAATCTGAGGTTAGTTAAATCCAAACCCTCTTGGTCACAGATGGCCAGTTCTGTAATTCTTCCTGGTAGTGTGCTGGGGACGGCCCCAAGTCCTTCTGTGTATATCCGCCCATGTGCCGCCTGGTCATCTTGTTTAGACCACAAGGCACTTCCCATTTTGTAGAGGAAGAAGTGATCAATTCCAAGCTACTTTCTCATCCTTCACATATAAGATTTCACAGGCTTTATTTCCACTCCTCCATAGTGCGATACAATCACTAACCAAGTGGGCTGTGGTTCAGTGGGAGCAAGAACACCCTGGCACATAGAGCAGCTCGATAGTAGTGAGGTGTGTTAGACCAAGCATGGCAAGTGTGGTTGAACACTTGGAGTCTGCTTTGTCTTGGGTCTCCTGCCTCTACCAGTTACTGCACTGCCTTCTTTCCCGAGGTCCCAGCCACCCAGCCTCCACTAGCTGCAGAGGAGAAAGAGGCACCTTTGCATGTGACTTCTCCCCTTTATGATTCTGCAGAAGGAGGGACACTGTGCTGGCAGCCCTTGGCCAGTTTATCAGCGGTTAGGCAGCGCAGACTCCATGCTGACCTAGGGAAAGGTCCTGCTACCTCACCACTCAACCCACAGGCATCTTCCCGTTGGGAGCTCTGGCCCAGTCCAGTTCACATTTCCACTGAATTCCTACTCCTTTCTCAGATTCCTCACAGACATGCTATCCCTGCCTCTCCAGAAAGATGCATATAAACTCTCAGAGGGATGATGGAGCCTAGAGATGGAGCCAGCTTGCTGAGGGCAAATCCCAGCCTCTCTACTTTGGAGCTGTGAGAGTTGAAGCAACTGAGTTAACCTTACTGAGCCTTGGTTTATTTCATCTGAAAAATGGAGACCCTTATAACCATGTGTACAGCAGGCTTATATGACACAGAGAAAGCAGGAAAAAGCACACACAGCACCCAACAGCCATTAAGCCATTCGCTCTAGGTCCCACCCTGTATAAAAATTATCCGCTAATGGGCCATAAAGTCTTTCCTTGCAGAACTCAGGTCTTCATCTCCTCTGGGTAACATGGCCCAAGATGCAATTTTCTTCCAGTGGGATCTAGTGGGTGCTAGCCACGATGGCTAGACAGATGTCCCTCCCCGATCCCAGTCTCCTCATTGCCCTATATTGTACTCACATTTCCTTTGCTGAGGTAGACAGTAACCTGCCCTTCATCTCTGACCTCAGAAAACATGGGGGCTCCCACGAGCAGGTCAGAGAGGCCGTCCATGTTCAGGTCAACTGCACACAAGGAGGAGCCGAAGTAAGAGCCCATCTGCAAACCGAGTTCAATCATGACAACATGTTCAGAATCTGTTCTTAAACACCACGGTCCTTGCTCCATCAGCCCATGTCTCCAACACTGTGTCAACTGAGCAGAGTGACAGACCCCACGACTGTGGATTTTCTAGTCAATAAGAGACCAAAGCTAGCCAGCTTACAGGGCCCTTTCCTGGAGCCCTACCAGGGGCAGGTAAAGGGACAGTCCCCTGAGAATGAGACATTATGTTTATATATGTACACAATATACCAGACATTTAACAGGCATAGCAAGTAGGACTATGAAGTCCCACAACACAAGCAGGTAGGAAAATAAGACACGGGGCACACACCCTCTCCAGTCTTATACAGAGTAAGAGGTAGGCATGAGCTGACATGACAGAGGTACATGTAACTCATATTCTCTCATGTTTGATAGATGGGGAAGTAGGGCCAGTTTACACTGGATCTTCTTGAGTCAGAGTGTAATCAGTAACCTGGTACTTTACTATTCTGTGTGTATGTGATGTGTGTGCATGCTTGTGTGTTGCAGTGTGCATGTTCATGCGTGTGCCTGTTCATGCGAGTGCCGGTACACAGATGTGCAGGTGCATACGCACATCTCCACCTCCCGAGCGCCAAGGTTACAAGCGCAAGCCACCACTCTCGGTTTTTTACATGCACTCTGAGGACCCAAGGATCACACCCAGGTCCTCATACTTGTCCAAGACAACTCTGTGACTTGTCTCTCCCTCTCCCTCACCCCAGTATCTGTTATTTTATATCCAGCGCCTCAGACACAAACACCAAAGATCCGGGCTTTTGCCTGGATGAGTAGAGTAAAATAAAAACCAGCAGCCCAAGTGTGCTTACAGGCGGCGTCTGAGCCAGCAGTGTCTAAGCCATGAGGCTGAGCGGTGGAGACTGCAGCAACTGGGAGCCCACAGGCCCAGCTGCTGTAGCAGCCCCACCCAGCTGTGGCTGACGTCACCAGGAGAGCTGGCTCCCAGCTCACCAGCTTTTCCATTTCCAAGACAATACCTACATCTTGACTTTCAGTACCTATTTCAAATGCTGACAACCTGCTCATTTTTTTTAAGCAATCCCAATTGCTATGGGATTGGTGGCCCAGGGCTGTAATCCCAGCTATTCTGAAGGCTATTCTGAAGCTATTCTGAAGAGTATCCCAAGTTCAAGACCAGCCTGGCAAACATATCAAGCCCCTCCCTCTAAAGTAAAAAGTAGGGGCCTGAGAGATGGCTCAGAGGTTAAGAGCACACACTGCTCCTTGCACCCACGCTAAGCAGCTCACAACCACCTCCAGCTCCGGGGGCAGTGACATCACCGCCTCTGGCTCCAGGTCATGTGACATCACCGCCTCTGGCTCCGGGGCATGTGACATCACTACCTCCATCTCCAGGGGCATGTGCCATCACCGCCTCCGGTTCTGGGGCATGTACCATCACTGCCTCCAGCTCCAGGGCATGTGACATCACCGCCTCCGGCTCCAGGGGCATGTGCCATCACCGCCTCCGGCTCCAGGGACATGTGCCATCACTGACTCATGTGGATACCGCACTCACATGCACATATCCACATGCATGTACACACAATTTAAAATAAATTCTTAGGTAAAAGTTACAGAAGAGCTAAGGATATGGTTCAGTAGTAAGAGAGCTTTCCCTAGCAGATTAGGAGATCCTAGGCTACTATCCAGTTTTGTGATAATTAAGTAAACAAGCAGATACTGTGTAAGCCCTAAGTGTGCAGGCTAGATCTGCACTTAGGGGCTGCAGGTTTGAAACTTGTAACAAAAAAAGAGAGAAGGTGCTATTGTTCTAAAAATTCTTTTAATTGGAAAAGCCTGGAATTTTCTCTTGCTTGTGAGACATGTTGGCAGCTGACCTCATGGAGTTTGAGAGAGGCAGACTGAGCTCCAACCTACTTCCTGCAGTTAACACTCGCCCTGGAGGACATAGAATGTTGCTTAGAAACCCAGGCCAGGCCAGATGAGTCAAGCCAATGAGCTGAGACCCAGGGGGCGATTGGCTTAACCCCAGCACGCTATCTAGCTTGGTGTCTTCATGGGTGTTTAATCAAAAATCCTTCAGTTTTTTTTAATGCAGACATTTCACTCTCTGAGGTAAGCCAAAGACACTTCCACATGTCAAGGACACGCTTTGGACCCAGCGCTCCTTAACCGGCAATCTTTGGCAGCTCAGAATATGTCTGTATTCACATCTGAACCACAAACTTAGTGAAGACCTTGTGCTTACTGTCGTAAGGTGCCCAACTCAATAAAGAGCAGATACCAGACAATTCGTACTGACGTGGAGCCAAAGAGAAGTGCAAGTAAATGAGTGGCTTTTTGAGTTGGAACCTTCTGTTGTCTATGGAGCCCTGGACAAAAGGGCAAAGCTAGAGGTATCCTTTGGAAGCCCATGGGTCACGTCCTTTCCCTATAAGACAGATAATGAAGAAGTCAGTATCTTCTAGCAATGCGCAGATGTCTACAGAAGGGAAAGGCCTATGTCAAGGTCGGATGGATGATGGTGAGCATAGCCGTAGCTGGAGATGCTGAGAGGGGACAGTGAAGTGGTGCGGGAGAATTGTCTGTATTCTATCAATCACAATTTAAATAAACACTGACTGGCCATTAACCAGGCAGGAAGTATAGGCAGGTCAACCAGACAGGAAAGAGAGGAGGGGCAATGAGACCAGTAGAATGCTGGGAAGGAGGAAGCCCATTCCTCCTCAGTCCTCCCCAGACCACGGAAGAAGCAGGATGTGACCTGCCCCGCTGAAAAAGGTACCGAGCCATGTGGCTAACATAGATAAGAATAATGGGTTAATATAACTTATAAGAACTAATACTTAGCCTGAGCTAATGGGCCAATCAATTTATAACCTAATGCAGACTCTTTGTGTGATTTTTCTCTGGGACTAAACAGCTGGGGGACCAGGCAGGACATAAACCCCGACAAGCCCGGCCTTCGTGTTACAGTGAAGGTCACAGGAAGAAGGGAGGGTGGGAAGATGGGAGAAAGAAGGGGGAGAATTAGGAAAATGGCTGTGGAGCTGGGGTACAGCACCTTGGCCCTGCAGTCTCTGCATGGAAAACCACAACTCACCCTATCACAATGAGGCCACTCAAACAGATATGTTCTAGAACTCAACGCGCTGAATCCTCAGGCAGCCCAGACAAGGGTTCTCAAAGGCTGCATGAATTTCCCTCACAGCGCCAACTCTCAAATCATCGTCCACACCTTACTCACTTCAACACAACTGGTCAAGGAAGCCCCTCTGCAAACCTTTGGCAGAGAAGAGATGCTACAGGCAGATTGATGCTAGGACTCTCAGGGGAAACAGTGGAGGGCAGGGTCCAGTTCTGCAGGCCCTCTGATAGAATGCTCATGCTTTCTTTCACATGTAGGCACGTTACCAACAACCACAACCATCCATTTACCATATGAGTCTGGGGGCTCTCTCTGTCTTATACACCACAAAGAGTATGGAACTACTTCTTTTCTAATTTTAGAGTTGCTTAGAAAATTTGTTTTGCAAAATTTTCACTGTTACTATCTGATGCTAATGTTTCGGGGTTTGGGAAATGTTAAAATAATGCATGCCAGCACACTTCCAAGGGCTAAAGACAAAGCCAAGTTTGTGGGTACATTTTTTTTCATGCAAAGGTTATGATCATTATATACTGAGTGTACATATTAGGGTTGTTAAAACTGCAACAACAGAAATAACAACTGTGTGTAAGCGGGACTTTTGGAATTCTGAGCACGGCTGCGGCTCACTGTTGGAACCAACATGGACGGTTTCCAGGCTGGTGTGGACCAAGAAGAATGCAGAGCCGGGGTGAAGCGGGAACCAGGAAAAGCAGGCGAGGAAGGAACAACCATTGTTTCCCCAGGGCAGCTCCTTCCCATATTCCACACAGCGTAAGCTTTGTGCCAGAGTCTACTAAGGCCTCCGACAGTCTCCGTGAACCTGCAATCCTCCTAGCCCTCACGTGTCCCACTGAGCCACCTAGCTCAGTCACACCTTCCTGCTTATTTAAGCCGCAAAAAAAAAAAAAAAAAAAAAACACAAAAAAAAAAAAAAACACAGGCAGGAGAGGGAAGCCCAGGAAAAGGATGTGAATGAATCACCGGAACCATCCTACTGCCGAATCTCATGGGTTACGGTGGAAACTTTCAGGAAACAGGGAGGGAGACGGCCTGGGAGGGCGTCATAGAACCCTTTTCCAAGACAGCCTTCAGGAATGGCTTTGTGGCTATTTGCGTCTCAACCTTCTAAGAACACTGAGATACAAAACCATTACCAGAAAAGTCAGGACAGTGTGATAGAGCTTCCAAACAAAGAAACAAACAAACATTTAATTAATTAATTACACACACACCTCATAATGTTTTAAAGAACTTTATAATTTTGTGCTGGACTGCATCCACGACTACACACAGCCTACATTGTTGTGGATTGAACACCTCTGTACATGAGCTAGGTGGGTTTCCTTGGAATTTTCTTTGTGTGATAGCAATCCTCCTGGCAATGACAGTCCAGGGGTCAGGGACATGAGGGCAGCAGCAGGCAGATGAGACAGGGAAAATTATAGGTACCTGATCTTTCTGGCTTTGACTGTGCATGCACACAAGACAGCTACAGGAAGACAAAAGTGGAGGAGGGGAGAAGCAGAGAGACAGCACGCATCATCTGGATGCCAGCACCCGGACCATGACACCTTCTAAAAGAAACCTGCAACTTAGCCGTGTACAAACTCATCTGTTACATGTCTGCCCAGGTGCGCATGAGCAGTCAGGTTATACACATCCTCGAAGGGAACTGACTCCCACAGGAGTCACATCAAGAACTCACCTTTTTTCCTGATGCCTGGAAAATCTTTATTAAGGTCCCTGATCTCCGGTCAGCTCTAAATATATAAACCTGCGGGATGAAAACAGAAGAAACAAACCTAGTCAGGATAAAAGCGCTGATGACAGATACTTAACGCTGTCTGCCTGTTGTCCCTCACAGGCGTGTACATGGGTTAACGGTAAGGAAGGTGCCAACAGAGCTGTCGGCAAGTACCAATCCTGGGGTGGAAAGGATCTCCATAACTTCTGAACAACATCATGTGTACCATGGGCCCGGGAGGACTCCTCAGTTAGAACTAAGTGATTCAACTCTCAGGGAGGGGATAGATAGGTAGGCTTTCTCTTTAAGTTAACTCCTTCAGTCCTGGGAGTTAGAGTTTTAATGATGTCACAACCTAAGAACAAAGCAGCAAAGGTGAGCACTGGGAAGAACTTCTCCAACATGATTCCTTCCATATAGCAGTTAGAATTATGGAATCTATGTGGATAAACACGGGCTTAGTTTGGGGAAATAAACAATGAAACATTAAATAAATCCCTTTATGGTGGAATTTTTTTCAGAGACCTTAGCACTATGAAATCATTGATGTCTGATTTGTCTTTTTAAAGAGATTTATTGATTTCATTTTATGTATATGAGTGTTTTGCCAACATGTATGTATGTATGTGTGTGCACCATATTGCATGCCTGGTGCCTGTAGAGGTCAGAAGAAGGCATTTGAACCCCTAGAACTGGAGTTACAGATAACTGTGAGCCACCATGTGGGTGCTGGGAACCTAACTCTGGTCCTCTGCAAGAGCAACAAGTGCTCACAACTACTGAACCATCTCTCCAGCCCTTCATCATTATAGCTTCAAAATTTATTTCTGTGCTCCCTCTCCGCCTTCCCGTGTGTGTGTGTGTGTGTATGTATTTTTGTATGTATGTGTGTATGTGTGTATGTACATATGTGTGTACATGTGTGTGAATGTGTGTATGTGTACATATGTGTAAGTGTGTGTATATGTGAATGTGTGTATCTGTGCACGAATATGTGTGAATGTGTTGTATGTGTGAATGTGTGTGTGAATGCATATGTGAATGTGTGTGTATGTGTGTACGTATGTGTGTGTGAATGTATGCCCACATGTGTGTGGTGTGTGGAGAGTCCAGAAGAGGGCATCAGATCTTCTGGAGTTGAGGTGACTCTGAGCTGCATGGTGCAGGTGATGAGAACTAAACTCAGGTCCTCTACAAGGGCGGCAAGCACTCTTAACCATTGAGCCATCTCTCTAGTCCCTCTGCTTACATATCATGCAAATATGAGCTCATGAGAACCAGGGTAGACGGCCCTTTCCTAGGCTAAGGAGCAGCCATGTTGGTATGAAGGCCCAGTGCTAATACACCAGGAGCTGAAAGCACCCAACCCTAAAGGTCACAATGGAGAAGTCTGGTGGCCCTGCTTCCTCCCCAGACGGCGCCATCACCACTGGGGTTTTTCCTTCCACTGTGTAGAGGAATTCACGTGACTCAGAAAGAGCCAGTTCTTGACTGAGTTATCAGAGTTCATCTGCAGTCCCCAGCAGCCTCTGCCTCCAAGCCCTGAGGTATTTGGTTTCATTTCCAAGGGCCCTCTCTGCACAGCCTCAGACTTCTGAAACAGTGCTTGCTGCCCGAGATGATCCAGAGAGGTGACTTCATGAGCACGTCTCAGCCAAGCCTTGTCAGCTGACAGCTTCTGAGCTCGCTGACTTCTTGGCTGAAGGATGTGGGGTCCAGAACTCAGGGATCCACTTCTCTGACTCACAGGAGATATGGTCAGACACCAACACTGGTCAACCCTTGGGACAATGATCCCAGAATTTACACCACTCTTTAGTTTTGCCCAGCACTGGTTCCTGGCTCTCAGCTGGAGTCTCTGTTTGGGAGGCTTTGGGGGAGTGACCTTGCGGAAGATCAGTGGGAGCTGGTCTTGAGGTTAATTTTCTGCTTCTGGGGTGTGGATATTTCCTTTCTGCTGCCATGCCTTTTGTATTGTGATGGAGCCTATGTCCTCAGACGCTAAGCCATAAAAAATTCTCCTTTCCCTAAACAGCTTCTTGACAGGCATTGAGTCACAGCAACGAGGAGGAATAAGTACAACCAGTATAATAAATGTGGATCTCCTGAGTGGGCGGGCCAGAAACATGACACTGCCCACAGCCACAGTTCCCCTTAGAGGCCATGATTTCCAGAGAGTCTTAGAGAGCCCTGGACTATAGGGTCTCCTATCTTTTTGTCAGCTACACTAGAGAAAGCCATATCGACACGTTCCCTGGCTAGCCCTGATTACACTGGTCTTGAGAACACAGTGGGTTTTCCTGCTTGTTTTTGTTTTGTTCTAAAACACCGGGGAAACAAACGAAAATCAGGCATTATGAAGCTTTCAAGACCTCGCAGATGAGATCTGATTCCATCAGGCCAGAGTCACGTGGGAAGGCAGAGGCACTTGAGTTTGGACAGCACTGGATGCTCTTCCTCTGGAGGGAGGGTACCATGACGTCAAAGACAGTAGTCTTTAAAATCACACCCAAAATCAATTGCAAACATGCTAAGCTATCTAGGTGAACCCTCCAAATGTGACCAGGAGACAGTCCGTGGGGAGGATGCCCATCAGTCCATGGGGAGGACTCTCCATCAGTCCATGGGAAAGATGCCCATCAGTCTGTGGGAAGGATGCCCATCAGTCCATGGGGAGGATTCTCCATCAGTCCATTGGGAGGGTGCCCATCAGTCCTTGGGGAGGACTCTCCATCAGTCCATGGGGAGGCCTCCCCATAAGTCCACGGGGAGAACTCTCCATCAGCCTATGGGGAGGACTCCCCATCAGTCCTCCACTTACTCATCAGCCTGCTGGAAGAGTGTTCAGGACAAAGCAAACTGTAAAGGCCCCTACAGGGCAGCATGCCCCCTCCTTTGCCTGGTACTATGTCATGCCTCAGGCTTTTCTCCTCACCTTTCCAATGCCTTCATCCTGTGGGGCACCTCCTACCACGTCAGTGATGGACGGATGAGAGAAGTGGCCAGCGGTCACTGCATAGCCTGAACAGGGTAGACAGAAAGTGAGGACATGCTTGAGGAAGGATGTGAGATAAGAAAAAAAATGCAGCTGAAGGAAATATTTCCTGGGTAGGTATTCTATCCAGACAGGATGCTCTAGTTAGTGTTGGGACAACAACCCTTCTGGAGGACAGATGGCAGGCAGCTGTCAATCTCTTCATATTAAATAGCATGACTCATAAAAATGAATGCTCACAGGGACACTGTGAGGGCAGTGCCTCCTGATTGTCCCTAGGGAACAAGGAGAGCGCTAAACACCGTGTGTGGTTCTGACTTCAGGAAATACGATTCTAACGACACAGCCCACACATGAAAGCATACAACTCCATGAATGAGATTACATGAGATTACACATCTTTAGCTTTTTTTTTTTTGCATATAGACAATACATGGTTAGCCAACCATGCTCCAGATTACTAAGCAAGATTCAAAGCCAATCTGCATGTGTCTGGAGTATCTGAGGTTAGCAACTCTGCCGTATCCTTTTAAAGAGAAGTAACAGATACTGACGGTGGATGGATGCATGGCTGGGCGAGCAGGTGGGCAGTCAACGAATCTGGGTTTGAAAGGAACCCAGAAACAAAGGGAAAAGGTCATCTGCGCTTGGTTTAAATGTCTCCCACCTTCCTCAGGCCTAGCTGGCAGGCTGAAATCACTCCTCTGGCAAGTAGAAAATGTGTCTGTTACTCAAGCTTTCCTATGACCTTCGAGCCCTAACGCTGCAATTATAATGTTCACTCGTGACACATGTCGGCTGCGATTGCTTTAGCACGGCTATCTCGTTTTCCACGTGGTTGATGTCTCTCAGCCTGAAGGCTCACATTACCCAAGACTGCCACCCTCACTACTCCACGCTAATCCCTGCCGCAAATCTAAGGGCCTCTGGTTTGAACACAGAGAGAAACCACAGGTCCTGAAGTTCTCAGGAACTTTGTTCAAACTTAGAGCCACCAAGTAGCTGTGGCTCTCTGTGCCTTCCCTGTCTCAGTGTTGGGTCCCTTATGGTCACTAAATATACAACACCCGGGGAATATGAGGCAACCCCCACCTCATGGAGCTCAAACCTTAGCCGGAGGTTCGGCACCAGAGGCAGGTGCTTTCTCTGCAGCACATGGCCGTGTATCAGAAACCGTGGCTTACAACTGACTCGCTGCCTAGAAGCCATGAGACCTTGGCAAGTAATGTCTTCGCACTTCCTCACCTATTAGCTGTAGATGGCAGTGATAAATGGCTGCCTTATAAGGTTGTTTCAGAAACTGGAAGAAATTACACACCAAGTCTGGCCCTGAGCAAATGCTTAATAAGTGGTGGGTTAAGGAACTAGATGCAGAAACACCCCAAAGCATGTAAAGTGTTACTGGGTTAGCGCAAGCCACCCCCCCCAACTCCTTATACCCTTCTAGCAAGGTGTTTCCAGGGAATTCTCTATTAAAAGGGGGGTAAAGAGTTTCCCTTGGCTTAATTTATATACAGGCAAGAAAGACATTATTTTGTCATTATTAACTATTCTAAATTTAGTTTAATTTTTAGTCCACTTTAAGGCCCAGACTGAACTTTTGTTCAGAATTGGTACTATCACACAAGCAAAGGCAGCCCATCTCTGTGTATGTTTTGCTTGTTTGTTGCTTTTTGTTTTATGTGACAGGGTCTTGCTAGGTTGCCTCAAACTGACCTCCTGCCTCTACCTCCAGAGAGCTAGGATTACAGGATGGGCCACTGTGCCCAGGTTCTCTCTGTTCTTAAATGAGCATGACCTCCTACCAGAACCTTATCTGCCTCCTCCTCTCTCCTTCCCCCTTTTCCTTCCCCCCTCTTCTTCCTTCTTTCCTTCCCTCCTTCCTTCCTTCCTTGTTTCTTTCCTCCTATCCCTCTCCCTTCTTCTGAAACAGCATCTTGCTATGAAGTCTAGAATAGACTTAATATTAAATGTCCTTGATTTCATAAACTTCCTCCTGCATCTGTGGCCTCCAGAGTAGTAAGCACTATGGGTGCTTGCTGCAGTACCCAGCCCAGGATCATTTCTGCTTGGTGGCTGCTAAATTAAGTTATGCCTATCTTCTTTCTAGACAACTGAAAGAATTGAAACACAAGAGGCCTTCCCAGCGCCTCTGAGGTGAGCTCAGCATTATGTCACTCAATATCCTGGAAGCTCCGAGTCTTCCTGTTTGTACCTGTGACCAGGAAGCAGACACACCCAGATTCAAGCGCATTCATTTCGTATCGGGCCATCCAAATGCGGTCGGCCCTAAAGCAAGGCAAAGGAATGGTGGTTCCCCTGGAGGCTCCCCCATCGGATTGCGACAAAACCATCCAGTTTGGATTGGGTTTCTTCTTTTTATCTCTCTACCACCCAGGTATGCAACTAGATGTTAAGAAACCCTAATTAAAGTGTAATTAATTAAGATTGATGAGTATAAAAGCCCACTACTGCTTCTTTCTGTTAATAAAGCAGTAATCCGCGGACTTGTGGCGATGATGACCGCTGAGCCTGCCTTGTCACCTACAGACTCCCCAGCGACTCACCCAGGTAGGTATACCGCCGGCTCATAATCACGTCATCATTCAGTTTAAAGTACGTGTTGTCCGTGATATTCAGCACCTTGACTGTCCCAGCCCAATAAAATGAGCCTGGGGCACCCATGATCACCAGCTCCTAGGGGAAAAAAAATCCAAAAGGAGACATAGAGGGTTAGGAGATTGACAACCACAGTCATGGTAAAAGATTTGAGAACTGAGTTTACAATGCTGCTCTACAGCAACACATACAGCACCAGGTCCTGGGAAATCTGGAGTCTACCACGTAGCTAGGATTTTCAGGCCTAAAAAGAGCTTCCTAAGTGAGGGGGGAGAGTGAGTGACAGGCCAAGCCCCTGTGCTGGGCACCAATGAGGCTGTATGGACCCCTCCCACACATACCAGCTTCACGCTAAGATAAAACATGAGTGGTGAACAATTGATACTGTTCCTAAATCACGTGACTCCAAGAAACAGTGCTCAAGAGAACACAGAGACATCAAGCCTGGCGTAGTGGTGAACTCCTGTAATCCCAGCAGTTGGGAATTGCAGGCTGGAGGCTCAGGAATTCAGGGTCAGCCTTGACTACATAGTGAGTTCAAAGCTACCCTGAGCTGCACAAGAAGTTGTCTCAATAAAAATATTGGCCAGTTAAATGGTTCTGTTGGTAAAGGGGGTTTTGCAAAAGCCAGACCAACCAAGTTCCAGTCCCAAAACCCAAGGTGGAAAGAGAGAACTGACTCCTGACCACCACACATGTACTATGGCAGGCACACCTGCACACACTCATGCACAAGTGCACACACACTCACATATGTGCATGTGTGTGTCCACATACATACAAAATGATAAATAAATAAAATTTTAAAGATGGAAAGATAGTCCCTAGGGGAGGGAGAGCAAAGGGGGGGGTAGAGAAGAATGATGGGGAAATAAACAACAAAAATAATGTTCATTCAGGGAAAAAATGAAATCTAATTTTTTGTAAGTAAGTTTTTTTTAAAAAATATAACATGCACACACTTGGTGCACATACACAGACAAACACTCAAGTAAGTCTTTTAAAAGAAAATAACTATATAAGACAAAATAAAAAGTATAAGCATGAGAGACAGTCTTGTGGTACCCTTGAGCTTTAACTGAAATTAAAAATGTTTTGAATGACAAATGTGTATGAATACACAGACACAGACCAGGCGGCTGGGGCTCTCTGGTCCCTTCCTCCCTGGGCAGTAGGGCTGGGCAAGAAGCCTTCTTCCCTCCATCCCATCCTTCCTTCCTCTATGGTAGATCCCTTCCACAGTCGCCAGGAGGGTGGCACAATTCACACCCACTGTCCTCACGCCAATGCAATGCACACTCACCCTCCCATCCACTCGCTCTCCTCACATGGGTGCAATGCACACTCACCGTCCCATCCACTCACTCTTTTCATATGCTGCAATGCACACTCACCGTCCCATCCACTCCTCACACTGGTTGAGAACAGCGCTAGTTCCCACAGGGTGTCCGAAGGACAAACCATGACTTCATTAGAGGCCTCTTTTCCTGGCCTCGAGCTTGAAAAGGGATTTGCAGTCGATGCCCAAACACAAATGGCACTGGAGAGCGTGAGTGACGCCCCCAGGACCAGTGGTGCACACAGTGTAGCAGTCTCCTCATTGTTCTAAGCCATGGTTCTGAGCCACAGCACGAGGCGGCAAAGGCTCTGCAGGCTCCGGGTTAGGGACACGCTGTTTGCTTGTGATGTGGATTCATCCCGAAGAAAGACGATGCAGTCACTATCTCCTGCTCCCTCCCAAGTGTCACAAAGTATACAAACACAGTCATCTCTTCCTTAAAAACCTTAAAAGCTGGCCGGAGACGTAGCTGGTTTGTAAAGTGCTTGTCACGGAGGCATGAGAACCTGGGTTCAATCCCAACACCCACAGAAAAATCCAGGCATGGTGGCATGCGCCTAGAATGTTAGCATGGGGAGGAGGAGACAGGCAGCTCGCTGGGGTTCACTGGTCAGCCAGCCCTAGTCAGCAAACTCCAGGTTCACTGAGAGATGACTCAAAAAAATAAGGCAAATGGCCCCTGAGGAACAGCACATGAAGCTGACCTTTGGCATCTACGGATGCATGCATACACATGTATACATATGCACATGTATATATGTACATATACACACACACATTAATAACAATAAATTTTAAAGCATAAAGACAAAGCTCCTATTTTTCTTCCCCTCTTCTTTTAGCCATCACAATTCTCCCTCATCGCAGTCCACAGTGGCAGACTCAGCCAAACCTACACCCCTTCTAGCCGTATTCAAGGGAGACACTGCCTTCCTGGAAGCCTGCTTTTTTGGCCTTTTCTAGTCCCTGTGAGTGGTGTCTGGGTCCTTTTTGGTGCTATTCACAAATGACAGAAAAATATGATCAACCTAAGCTCTTTGTCATTCAAGGAACAGCCAATGCCAATGTCGCACACAAGTACACACAAGTAAAATACACAGTTGACTAAATCTGATCCCTCAGTAAACAGCATGGGCCTTTCCCCAAGATGTCTCTAAGGTGCACGGTCATCTAGATGTGCCTGTCTGGACATGCCTGGAAGAAGCCGTCTGCCTTTGTCTGCCTGCCACTGGGTAGTACAGCATCTTCTATTAAATCTGAGCCAAGGAACGTCACTTGACATCTCCATAGTGTGCTGACCCTTCCTTGTCTCTGCTAGAAGCGTGGAGGATGTCACCATTGGTATTCTAGTCTACAAAACTGGCTGATGGTGTCCTTTATCCTCAAGGACACAGGGCATCCATAACTTAGATGGCCTCAGGGATATTGACCCATACGTCAAGCAGACATCTCGAGTGGGAATGGTCTGGCCCAGCATGGCCACATCCAGCAAGCTACAGCTCACGGCAGTGGCAGAGTGTGGAGGTCAGCAGGAGGGCAGAGGAGGGGAACGGAGCCTGCCGGATCCTTTCAACTACATTTCCTGTTCAGTTGCAGACAGCTACAGTTCCCAAACTGAGGGGGACGGAGAGTTCAAAGACCTACTGTTTATAAGGGCCCAAAGCCTGGGAACCACAGCTGAGGCTGAGGCACAGGCAAGCCAGGAGACCACGGCTGGAGCTGGAAGACTAGACGGCAGAAAGAAGGGCCTTCCCACCGGAGCCGTCCACCCTCTCCTTGCTCTGGACACTCTGCCCTACTTATCTGCAGAGCCTAGGAGGCAAATGGCAAGGCACCGAGGTTATCTCGGGCTCTGAGACCCCATTCTCTCCTCCTTCTGGTCACCCTTAGCTTGTACTGCTGCCTGGGCCCCGTGCCTACATGGCCCTGTCCTCCCGACCCTTTGCAATATCCAGCTCTAATGTCCCCCCTCTCCAACTTAAAAGCTGAGAGGGCCAAAAAAATACACCTGCCCCTCTCTCTCCCCCCCCCCAGGAATCCTTGTCCCTTAGTTCCCAATCAAAAGCTTAATGAATTCGAATTTCTGCCACGAATTGACCCTCTCTTCTATCCTTCTGGAGGAAACATCTCCATACCACACTGCCCCATGCTGAGTCACTCAAGCCCTAACTCTGCCTATGAGCAGCCTTATGCCCAAGGATATTCTAGAAGCAGCCCTCCGAGTAGCCCAATACCTCACCCTTAAGACTGAAAACAGAATATACCAAAGTCACTGTCGAATGCCTTTGGATGCACTGTGTGTGACAAGCACTAGTGCACAGGGTCTTGTGTGGCACTCCAGTGCAAAGCCACAGTGAGAATGGAATGTGTCCCGGCAGCAACCGTGGCTATGCGTGCCGGAGGAGGTTGGAGAGGCAGGAGGGCCCGGGAGGCTGCGGACAGCAGGAGAGTTAGATTTCATCAAAGGCAGATGGGAAGACACTGAGCGTCTGAGCAAGGACAACCAAGAGTCCCTTGCTGTCTGTAGAGGGTGGTTCTGGGGCACTGCTGTCCTTGGGAGGCCAGGCTGGGGAAAGAGGACAAAGGTTTTGCAGTGGGGAGGGAGGATGCAGAGAGAAAGTGAGTCTCAGTGATGGGCTGTAGATTGGTGGTACGGTAGAGAGGGAGGCAGGAGGAGACACTCATTTTGACCTCTTCAACAGCTACAGCAAATGGTGTTGCCAATCCCAGGACCCAGCATGGAACTCTGTGTAGGCCAGGCAGGTCCATCCTTCTGACATCCCAACAGAACTTGGTATCCATGCTTAAGAGCTGTGCAAATGTCATGAATAAAATCACAAAAGTAAATTTTACATTTTAAATGCATTTGTATTTTGTGTTGGGCCAAATCCATGGAGAGATCCTGGGCCACACGATTTGAACGTTATTGCTATAGAGTCAGGAAAGGGTGCTGGAGTGAATGAGTGTGGCAAGCTGAAGGCAGAGTTGGAAGCAAAGCGCCTGGAGTTTACTAGTTTGAGATTGAAGCTCATGAAGCCATGTATCCTTTCTTTGTTGCCTCGGGACCAGCTACTATATTACAAACTGTTTTCTCTTTGACTTCAGGGAGCATCTCCGCGAACAGGGTGGGCAATTCCACTCCTGACTCAGAGCTGTTCTTTAGAAATAAAGCCCTGGGACCCGAGAATGTTCTTTCTTGCCCCCTCAATGTCGTGCACGCTCCTCCAGGAGGGAAAGGCACAGGGTCCTGAGAGTCAGGCCCTAGGCAGTGTGGAATCAAGGCCTCTGTCTTCCACGTAATAGGAGGCCATGGGGTCAGAATGTCAGGGTTCACTTTGCAAACTCCCTCAGGCCACTGGCCAGAGAACATATGGTACCACTCAAGAGAGGACCCAGGCTGGAGTGGAAAAAAACCTCCACAAGATTGTAGCTACATGCCACTGTGAAATCACTAAAAACTGATCCGTAGGCTTTAAAATGGCTAGATGGGAGGATTTATATTATGTACATTTGACCATGATTGTTTAAAAAAGGAAGAAGGGGGCTAGAACGATGACTAAGAGGTTAAGAGTGCTTGCAGCTTCTCCATCAGAACCCAGCACCCACGTCAGACAGCTCACAACCACGACTCCAGCTCCAGGGAATCCAATGCCCTCTGCCGGCCTCTGTGGATGCTGCACTAACGCGCACATACGCACATGCACACATACTCATACATATACACATAATTTATAAAATGTTATTTTTTTAAAAAAAATAAGGATCATGGGAGACAATCTGGGATCAGTGAGTCAGCAAGTGGCTGAGTCTCTCCGCTAAGGAGGTGGAAGTGATGTGACACCAGGTGACAGACATATCTTCAAATTGCTGTCAGCTCCTTCCATAGAGCTCAGACCATGCCAGCTCTGTAGAAATCTCCCCACGAGCCAACCCAGGTCCCCACACCCAAGCGTTCCTGGCCCATCAGGTGACCTTCATCAGGTTTCAAGTCCCCTGGTAGAATCACCAGAATCTACTTACTTGGGCTCAACTGCCCAGGACACCAGAAATCCCATCTCTGGGGCCACCTAACCACAAAATAGAAAGGTCCAAACACCCAGAAGGGAAAGGAAATAAATGCCATGTGGCTGACACCCACCTCAGTGAAGAAGCCTGACATCCCGGCCTGGCAGGAGCCATGTTCCTCCCCATACTTCTTCTTATACTCTGGAGGAAGGGGGAGAAAAGCAGACCACAGCCATGTCAGTGTGTGCCAGGCATGTGCAGATCTGACCCCTTCCCCCACACCTCTGTGGGCTGGGCCCAGAGATGCCATCCAGGCTGAGGCACAGGAAGAAAGTCTTAGGAATCCAGCAGACCTCAAAAATTCAGGCTCTGAAGCCATCGGAAGCCAGGCTGCCACGTGCCTCCGAGGATTACCTCCATTCATGGGGAGAAAGAGGAGTGACAGCCACAGCCGTTAGCCAGGAGGCTGGTGGCAATTACTCCATTGACTTCAGAGAGGGCTAAGGTCCCTAGAGGGCCCAGAGAGCTAAAAACAGGATTGAGAAACGGAACACTATGGACATTCCCATGTGGAGTCCCCTGGAAGGAAGTCAAACCTCCCAGAGAGACACTCGGTATAGCCCCTGACAATCTTTTTTCTGCTGGGTAGCCAGCAGCAAGTCACCCACCTGTGGGCTGAGGAAGAGGGGACTGGCCCCAGCTTGTGATCACACTCTCGGGGTGTGTGTGGCTAGTGTGTACAAACATCTCATCTGCCTTGTGTGCAGGAAGCACGCAGAGATCCTGGGACCAAAAGTGAACCAGGACTTGGGAATTAAGCTGAACTGATTAAGATGCTGGTTGTGTAAGCAGGACCTATGTTCAGTCCCCAGAACCCATGTTTTCAAAAAAGTGGAGCACGTGGACACACTGCAATCCCAGTGCTGGAGAGGTGGACTCAGGAGGACCTGACCCTTAATGCCTGCTAGCAGATGGCATATGAGGTTGACCTCTGCCTCCCCTGTATAGGAGTGCACAATGTGCATGCACTAACACACATAAACACACTTGAATACGCACCCACAGGCACACCGTGCACCACATGCACACTCAGCATAGGGGACATTTTTCTTGCTGTTCTCCTGGTAAGCCATGCGGGAAGAGTGGGAGGCCACCGGAGGACTTTAGCCATCTTCCCATCGTTTCATTGACCCTCTTGTCCCTAGCCACACATGTCTCCATCCATGAGCTGGCAAGAATCACCAAGGGCCACACAGCCACCTCACACTCAGACTTCTGCTGCTGTGGTCTTGTGGAGGTTTTACAAAGTGGGTGATTTTGCAAGATCAAGAGGTCACCTGACTTTTTGAAGTCATCTCAGGAGCAGAGAGTAGGAAGTGGAGACATGAGAGGGCCCTCAAGTGGCTCCAATGATGTGGCAATAATGCTGCTGGAGACTATCAGGCTGAGGCTGCCCAGTTAATAGCCTAGTGACCCCCTACCCTGTCCCCAAGGCTCTGAGCGATTCTCTAGTACCATTAAAGGTAATGGAGGGTTTTTTTGAAGACACTAAATAAATAATACAAAGGAACAATGAAGTTATGATGCTGCTTCCTGAAGCTTCGAGAGTATGCTCCAGGAGGAGGGGAGCAAGGCCCTGGGGAAATAGAGGGAGAAATTAAGTTTCCAACAACACATCACAAAGTCTGTAACATTTTCCAGGAAGTGGTCATTAATCCAGGCTAAATTACAATGCAACATTAATTGAGTTACCCCTCTCCCCTGTGAGGCTACAGTTCCCCCCCCCCGCCTTGTCATTGTGAGGAAGCCTCCCCAGCTGTCAAAAACGGCCCAAAATCTCACAGTGGGGGCTGAGCGGAAGATAAGGGCAAAGAAATAAATCCTACATCAATTGCGGGATACAGAAATGATACAAAGTGAAAATATATCTTGCCTCAAATAGCACAGCATGGGACTAGAGAGATGGCTCAGCAGTTAAGAGCATTTGCTGCTCTTCCAGAGGACCTGTGTTCAATTCCCAGGACCCATGTTAGGCAGCTCACAGCTGTCTGAAACTATAGCTCCAGGGAGTGCACATCCTCCTCTGGCACACACACACACACACACACACACACACACACACACACACACGTCTTTTTTAAAAAATAGCACAATAACAAAAACGATCAAAATGCCCAACTTAAGCAGTTACTTGTAAAACCTCCAATGTCTGATAAGTGGTTTTCACCTACAGACTCTAAAGCTAAACAAGCCACTGTAATTCTTGCACGTGAGCATGCGTGTGTTCCTGTTTGGACGTGGGTTTCCACACAGGTGCACGGTAAGAATGCGGAGGACTGAGGCCAACCTCCGGCACTATTCTTCAGGTGCCGCCCACCTTGGCTTGTTGAGTCATGGCCCTCATTGAACCCCAAGATCACCAATTAGGCTAGGAGTCTCAGAGACTCGGAGTCCCCACCTCCCCAGTGACAAGCCCAGACAACCGTCATCTGCTTTTTATGGGCATGCTCCCGGGCCAGGCACTTTACAGACTGAGCACCTCTGTGCGGCTGTAACTGTAAACCATGAAACGATCAAGGAAACTCGGACTTTAAGAGTCCAGAGAGACCATCCCGCCTGACACCGTTCAGCCTTATAAACCCAACACAATAGCCATGGTGTGCAAATGTTACACCTTTTAAAGAGCTCCAAGTCTCTTTGTGGCTGGGACTCTAAAGACAGTTCACAGAGAAACATCACCATGCCTCCCTCAACCCTCCAAATTGGGAGGGTGGGAGCTGAGGTTTCTGAGTCGGCCCCATCCTGGCCCAGGCTAATGTCCTACAGGGGCGAGGCACTCCAGCCTCAGGTAGCAGGAGGTGCCTGTAGGGAGGCTTAGCCACCATTTCTCCGAGCTGACACTGCCCTACTCCGCAGCTGAGGGCCTGGGACACACCGGCAATGGTTTAGACGTTTCTAAAGTTACCAGGTCTGGGTCTGCCTGCTCTGGAGGCTCTGGAGTGAGGATGAATGTGAAGTCCTTGCCTGGACCCCACTACTCAGAAATCCCTGCTAGAGGACAGGCCGTATCCTAGCCTCCCGGAAACCTCTGTGCTGCTGCCACAAACTCTCTCGATGTGAAGGAGGCTGTGTGTTTTCTTTGGCCTCCGGACACACCCTTACCACATACACCTGGGGGCAATGGTACCCTAGTTCCTCTGTTCTGGGAGGGATGTCAGAGGAACCCACAGCCTTCCAGACACCTCCTCAGCTTCTCTGCTCAGGTGACTTTCCAGGTGAACATAAACAATACACTTCCCATCACAAAGATGGCGAGCTTATTCACCTAAGTGTCCTCAACGCTTGCCTGCATTTGCCAGACTACACTTGACTGTGCTGTGTGGCCTGGCCATGTACTTACACTAGACTAGAGACCAGGAAGAAATGCACAAGGGCCAGGCATGGTTGGTTCTCCTGCCACCAAGGTCCTGAACTCCGAAATCTCTCTGCATCCCCGACCTTCTCACCTGTCTTTCTGACCTCTAACCTCCGGCCAGTTAGGCTCCCAGAAGGCCATTCAGCATGGCTTTGTGCACCATGTACTGGGCATCACCGACTCTAGAGCCACTGCTACCACTAACCCAGATACCTAAGGACATAAAAGGACAAGAAGAGAAAGACCTGCTGGGTGGTAGTGACGCATGCCTTTAATCCTAGTACTAGGAGGCAGAGGCAGGTGGATATCTGTGAATCCCAGGACAGCCGGGCTACACAAAGAAATCCTGTCTTGAAAATCAAATCAAATAAAGAAAAAGAAAAAGAGCAGAAAGACCCACAGCACTGATGCGGGATTCCCTTCTGTATGCTGGGAACACATTTTATTACCATTGGTTAATGAATAAAGCTTTCTCAGCCAATGGCTTAGCAGAGCAAAGCCAGGTGGGAAATCTGAACAGTAATATAGAGAGAAAGTAGGTGGAGTCAAGGAGATGCCGTGTAGCTGCCGAAGGAGACAGACACCAGAACTTACCTGTAGGCCACAGCCTCGTGGTGATACACCGATGAAAAGAAATGGGTTAATTTAAGATATAAGAGCTAACTAGAAATATGCCTAAGCTATTGGCCAACCAATGTTGTAATTAATATAGTTTCTATGTGATTATTCAGGTCTGGGCAGCAGGGAACAAAAGAGCAGTCTCTGTCTACATGGCACAGATTTTCTGGGTCGTCCACACTAATTCTACCTTGGGTAAAGTCTGTGTTTTTGTAGGCCTCATGAGAAGCAGGGTGAAGCATCCATCTTTTAAATCCATGTCCACACTTGTGACCTTCACCGACTACCTCTGAAGACCTGGGAACAGTCACACTCCCACAGATGGGACAACCCACTCCCAAAAACTACAGTAACGGGGAGTCATCGAGACTGTGCTCATGGTCTCTGAGCAAAGCAAAGCCTACGAGGCAGGGTGTGAGCAGCTTCGCTGCAGAACCCCTGAGCACCCAGCTGTCTCAAGGCTCAGCAGTATCAAGCCATGGGGGCCTGAACGCCCACTAAAGCCCAGACACCCCACTCCTTTTCAGTAAAACAAAACAAGACACAACATCGTTGGGGCTAAGGACATAGTTCAGTTGGTAGAATGATTGCAATGCATGTTAAAGCCCTTGGTCCCATCATGAACTGAGCACAGTAGTTCATATGATCATAGCACAGAATGTCTATGATCTTAGCACTCTGGTGGTAGAGGCAGGAGGATCAGAAGCTCAAGGTCATTCGGACAAAGTAAGACTTGGTATCTATCCTAAACAAATTCAGAACCAATATCTTATAGACACTAAGGGTCAAGTATACAGAGGGCTATGCTAATCTAGTCAAATACTTAAAATATTCATTCAGATAAAAACCTAAACACCTGATTCTGCTTATCTAGTCTTGAGTAGGAAGAATACCCTGTGCACAAAGCTGTGGAAGTGGGCTGGGTAGAGCCAAGGCCATGGGGCTGGCCCAAGCAGAGCAAGCCCAAGAAGCATGAGTCACACCACCTTCATTGAGCAGTTCAGGAAGCAAGTGCCATAGAGGGATCCGAGGGATATGGGAGGAGTTGGGGGTGACCTCCAGTCTCCCCCATTCCCAGGAAGACACTTTTATATACAAACACAAAGGCAGTTGGCCCCAGCATCTAGCTGGTCCTGGGCTTAGTCTCCAGCAGTTCCCACAGTCATGGCCACATAAAGCTCTCAGCTACAGAACAAAAACATTTATCCACTTCAAAGACACAGAAGAGAAGCAGGCTCCGTCCGGTAGCTTGCCTTCTCTGTAATCTGCCCAGTTGTTTGACCCAGGGAAACTGAGCCACTAAGCAAATACGGGGCTGAGCAAGGGGACCTGGAAGCAGGGCAGAGACCTTTCTGCTGCAGCAGGGTTGATATGCTTGGCTAGCACCACACACTTTCATTCACCAAGTCCTGTGCTCTACCCTCCAAAGTGGTAGCGTTTTTCCTTGGTTCAGTGGCTGGTTTCACAAACCCTGCCTAAACAGAAGGTCATTCCAAGATGAGAAGAAACACAGGCTTCAAATAGCTGCAGTGGACCTGAAGCTAGTCAGCTGTGGCTAATGTCAGAAGGCCGTGGAGCGGGATGCTAGGGTGAGCATTTAGAGCCACAGAGAACAATGGCATGCACACGCTCCTCACAGGAGTTGGAGAAAATGCAATTTCCCCAAAGCCAATTATTTCTTTTCCTTTTGTTTTTTTTTTGTCTGTATTAATTACACATCATTTGAGGTATATTGTGTACTTAGACATATTCATTTCCCCCCATTTCCGCATGTTAGCCTCTTTTCCCTTTCCCCCAACTAATCTCCTTCCTTCTTGTCTTCCTTCCTTCCTTCCTTCCTTCCTTCCTTCCTTCCTTCCTTCCTTCCTTCCTTCCTTCCTTCCTTCCTTCCTTCAGTATCTTTTATGCTTTCAGATAATAAATAGTCATATATATAATCATGTGTGGGCATATGCATACATGTGCATGGGTGCACGGGTATGTCATCAAGAAATGATAAATGACTTAGTAACTGAACATTAAACAGTGGTTTAGGAATTAATGCTTATAGGTATACAGGTGTGTCTACAAAGAATACTAGAACCTAGTGTGTGGCTGTGATGCAAACACTGGCCTAAAACAGCCTGAGCAGGAGGGGTTACTTCCCCTTACAGCTGACAGTCCACCACTGAGGGAGGCTGAGCAGGGACACAAGGCAGGAGCTTCTGCATGGCCGTGGAGGAGAGCTGCTCACTGGCCTGCTTCCCCTGGCTTGCTCAGGGTCTTTCGTCTAGAGCAAGGACACCTGCCTAGGGGTGGCACTGCTTACAATGGGCTGGACCCTCCCGCATCTCTCAGCAACTGAGATGATGCCCAGACGTGTATATGGGATGAACTGATAGATGCCATACCTCAACTGAGATCTTTCTTCCTAGATATGTCTAGGTTTGTGCTAATTTGACAAAAATTAACTATGGCAACCTACCAATAAGATAAAAGCATGCTGTTCATCTTTATAAGTCTGGCTTATTTCACTCACTAGGATGATCTCAGGCTCCATCCAGTTTCTGTTAAATGACAGAATTTCACTTTTTAATGGTCCAGCTAATAATATGTATATGCAATATACATGTATATGTATATATTTTAGTTGTATGCATATACATTTATGTATTCCTTTGATGGGCATCTAGTCTGTCTTATATCTTGGCTCTTTGAATGGTGCCTCAGTGAACAAGAATATACGGATGTCCCTGTGGACTGCTGACTCAGCGTCCTCCATGTAGTTAGCTAGGAATAGGACAGCCTACTAATATGGTAGCTCTATTTTTAGCTTTTGGCAAAGCTAGTGTGTAGGTGTGCACGTGTGTGTAGATGCCCTTGCCCGTGTATTCACATGTGGAAGCCAAAGTTTTACTTGATGTATCTTCCTTGATCATACTCCCCCTTTTTGACAGAATCTCTCAATGAGCTCAGAGCTCACTGAGGTGGCTAGCGTGACTGCCGAGTGAACCCCTACCAGCTGACTATCTCTGTCCCCCATACCAGCGCTGGGGTTACACACATGCACCCCACACCTGTCTTTATATGGGCACTGGGGATCTGAAGTCAGCTCATGCTTGCACAGTAAGCACACGAACCACGAGACCATGTCCTGCTCAGAATTAGTCTTCTTAACGCACTGATTTCAAAATCATTTTCCTCTTGTTCTTAACTCAGCTAGGAAACAGTCAGGGAAAATGGCTTTCCAGCCTTAAATCATTTCCAAACATCGCCAAGGAGCAATAAATCTCTTAGTAACTGAAAATAAGACAGGAATTTAGGAGCCCATGTTATCTGGTCTTTCATAATAAAATTAGCATTTACCTCCCCCAAAAGGAAGGAAAGATAAACTAGCTTCCATTCTGATAGACTTCCATCCAAATGGGAAATTCAGGGTAATGCTATAAATAGTGAGGTTAGAGAGGAAGAGGGAAAACTTATGTAAACAGTTTCTAAAGAGACTCTGACAAATCCTGAAAACTGACTGCATAAAGAACTTAAGGAAGAAGGGGATTTGAAGAGGAGAAAAGAGCTATTGAGGATATTTGATAGTTTTGACCTTTTGCATTCATTCTACAGATCAGGGCGCCATTGTTCATGGCCAGCAGCTTACCTAAAGCTGCACAGCTCAGTAGCTTTATTGGCAATAAAGAGAGAGGCTGCTGGCCCCCAGCCTCCTCCTGCCACCTTTAATGCCTGTCCTTCCAAAGGAAGGTTTGCCGCCACAGGCAAATGGGTCGCTTTAGATGGAGTCTATGGCTGCAGTAGAATATTATTCTGCCTTGAAATGGACAGAAATTTTGATACATTCTACAGCATAGACTATACCTGGAGGTTACTGCGCTAAATGATGAAGTCGATTCTGCTTGTGGGAGGGAGCCAGAGTAAGCCAACTCATGGGAGGGTGGGGAAGAGGGCTGGTGGTTGCCAGGGCTGAGGAAGAAAGGGATGGGGAATTAGTGTTGACTCGGGCGTTTCAGATGGGAACCACGAAAGAGTTCTGGAGCGTGGCAGTAGGGACAGTTTGCCCAGTGTGAGTGGCATTGAGGCACACTTCAAAAATGGCTACAATGTTAATTCTTATGTACATTTTTGACAATAAAAATTACACGGAAAGGAACTGGAGAGACGGCTTAGCTGTTAACAGCAGGATCTGACTGCTCTTGCCGAGAACTGGAGTAAGATCTCCAATTCCAGGGGCTCCAACATTCCCCTTCTGGCCACCACAAGCACTGCACTCATGAGCACATGCCTGCCTACTGACACACAGGCACACAATTAAAAGTCAGTATTTTTTAATTACAAAACAAAATAGAATTTTAACCCATTAATAGTTGCTTCCACTCAGGATCTAGCGAGCAAGATTCTGCCTCCTCCCACTCCCTGGGCATGAGACAGTCACATTTCAGGGAGAGCTCCCGCTGCGAACTGAACAGAAGTCAGTGTTGTGGCTGAAGCAAGCACACTTATGAAATAACCAGCGATGAACAGCTGCGCTATCAAAACTAAACATAGCTGAGGCTGTCTGCCCTCAGTAACGGTGGGGCTTGCCTCCGGAGTACCTCTAACATAAAAAACCAAAACCAAACAAACAAAACCCCCAAAGCGTGATCCTGAAAGTCTGTAGTATGATGTCCTGAAGACATAAAAATTGGAGACCTTTCCCTGTGATGGTTCAAGGCCCCCACAGACCACAAAGGAACCAGCGTGCAGATGGAAAAGGGCCACATGGCGAAACCTACACTGCACTGAAAAGGCCTACAACTCTCCCGTGCTCAATACATCCTTAATAAAGCCTTCTTCCACTTCCCTTGAACCTCAGTTTTCTCATCTCTACAACTTGGCTATGAACCCTGACCCCAGGCAGACAGGGTGACATGTATGCCTGTAGATGTAGCACCCAGGAGGCAAAGCCAGGAGCCTCGCTACACAGTGGGTCCCAGGACAATTGGGCTTATGTGGCAGGACTCTGTCTCATAAAACTACAAGAAAAACGCTGACCTCAAAGTGATGTGATCTTAAGTACAATCACAAATTCAAGTGCCTGCCCCAACTCCTAGCATCTGAGAGGTGTTTAATAACTGTCAGGTGACTTTCAGTCTGGGCATTTCCAGAGAACATTCCTCAAGACACTCAGCCACACAGACAGAACGTGGACATCTGTAATGTTAGAAGATGTAATTTAGGCAGTAAACATGCACGGTGTGTGGAAACTTATTTGACATGTAGAATCCAATTTTTCCCCAAAAGTCTTGGCTCCAAGAAGAAACTTAGAATCCTTGAATTCCAGGGCCACTTTCAGAGACCTCTGACCTCCTTTCAGCCCCGACTGTCCCGTGGAGCCACTCTCCATTTCTCGTGTCCCGTGTTTCATGTGTGCCTGTGTATGTGTGGTCTGTATATGTGTGCATGTATGTGTCTGTGTGTATGCATGTCTATCTGTGTGTTTGTGTCTGTGTGTGCATCTGTGTGTGTCTGTGTCCATCTGTGTCTGTCTATGTGTATGCCTTTGTGTGTGTGTGTGTGTGTGTGTATGCCTGTGTCTGTGTGTGTGTGTCCGTCTGTGTCTACCTATGTGTATGCATCTGTGTGTGTGTGTCTGTGTCTGCATGTGTGTCTGTCTGTGTGTATGTGTCTGCGCTTGTGCCTGTCTGTGTTTGTATCCGTCTGTGTCTGTGTGTGTACATGTCTATCTGTGGGTCTCTGTGTGTGTGCCTGTGTCCGTCTGTGTCTGTCTGTGTGTGTGCCTGTGTGTCTGTGTGTATGTGTCTGTGTCTGCGCCTGTGTGTGTGTCTGTGTCTGCATGTGTCTGTCTGTGTGTCTCTGTGTCTGTGTGTGTCTCTGTGTCTGTGTGTGTCTCTGTGTCTGTGTGTGTCTCTGTGTCTGCATGTGTGCCTATGTGTGTGTGTCTGTGTCCGTCTGTGTCTGTCTGTGTGTCTCTGTGTCTGTGTGTGTCTCTGTGTCTGTGTGTGTGTCTGTGTCCGTCTGTGTGTCTCTGTGTCTGTGTGTGTGTCTGTGTCTGCATGTGTACCTGTGTGTGTCTGTGTCCATCTGTGTCTGTCTGTGTGTCTCTGTGTCTGTGTGTGTCTCTGTGTCTGCATGTGTGCCTATGTGTGTGTGTCTGTGTCCGTCTGTGTGTCTCTGTGTCTGTGTGTGTCTCTGTGTCTGCATGTGTACCTGTGTGTGTCTGTGTCTGTCTGTGTCTGTCTGTGTGTGTCTCTGTGTCTGCATGTGTGCCTATGTGTGTGTGTGTATGTCTGTGTCAGTCTGTGTCTGTCAGCGTGTATGCGTGTGTGTGTGTCTGAGTGTGTATACATGCCCATATGTGTGTGCACTCATGTATGTGAAGGTGAGATATTAGCATCAGGGGTCTTCCTCAGTCACCCTTCACCCTCTTCTGGGACAGAACTCTCACTGAGCTTGTAGCTCTCCAGACCAGGCTGGCGGGCCAGTGAGCCCCAGGGATCTTCAGAGATGGAATACAGATGTGCATTTTGAAGTCAGCTTTTTTTTTTCCAAACATGGGCTCTAGGGCATTGAGTGGGATTCTCATGCCTATGCAGCAAGTGCTTTACCAACAGATCCATCTCTTCAGCTCCAGGACCCTCTTCTTAACTGGACAAGATTCAGAACAGCAGCTTCTTGTTTAATTCACCATATTTATTTGAGATGATGTTCGTAAGTACTCTTTGGAAAGCAGAAAGCCCCGTGCAAAACTGGGGCTCATTATTTAATAAAAATGGATGGGGCTTCTTCTTGAATTTTTAAATGGATGGGCTTAGCCCTTTACAGTCCTTTCTAAAACAAAAGAAAAACCCACCCAAAGCTCAACCGCTTTTGATTTTTAAATGGATCATGATTGATTTTTATCCCCTGTTGGGTCCTGGCCTTCAGCATTAAGAGGAGAAAAACAATTGTCTTCACGACTGAATGCCTTGGTCTGGTTCCTTCACTGGGCATGACCACTGTCTTAAGAAACGCGCACGAGGAATAAAAGGCCGGCTGCCCTGAGAAGTCTTTAAAAATCATTATTAAAGCACAATACAATGTGATCAATTCAGACCCCTTCCCATTCGAACTGACGAACATTTGTACACAGCATCAGGGCTTTACAGCAGCCAGGGCAGAGGACTAACCCAACAGACTGCACAAGGAAGATCTTCCGAGCTAGTTCAGAAATATAATGCAGGCATGGTGGTGCATGCCTGTAATGCCAACACCTGGGAGGCTGGGCAGGAGGACAAAGAATTTCAGACTAGCCCCAGCTTCACAGTGAGGCCTGACTTCACAGATCACTATAACGGGGCTCGGCTCTCCGCCCTTAGTTAACAGTTCACTAAAGAAGCACCCACTGATCACCCTCCGAGAATATGACATGCCCGGAAAGCTAATCAGAAAATTCTCATCTGTGTTAGGCACTTAAAACACCTCAGATCCCTCATTAGGAGGTACCATCTCCCCAGTTTACAGGAGAGGACACAGAAACTTTGTTCATGCAAAGCCACCTAATTGGAAAGGCGGAACAGACACTTTTCAGTCATAGAAATGCTTGGTAGCACCGCATCCTGAAATACAGTTGGCACCATCGCCGCTACTAGCTACTTTTCTTTAAAACAAAACAAACTATATTTACTTGTTCGTTTATTTACTTATGCATTTGTGGGGCACAGGCATGTGGACATGCTACTGGACACATATGGAGGTCAAAGGACAACCTATGGGCATCAATTCTCTCCTTGCACCTTGTGGGGGCCTCATGCTCAAACTCAGGTGGTTGGGTTTGGCAGCAAGTTCCTTTGCCAGCTGAGCATCCCGCTGGCCTCTGACTGCGCCTCTCCAGCAGTGAACACTCTGCGAATTTTACCAGGCTGCTCTGGAGTCACCCCAGACTCGTGAGATTTTCCCATCACGATAAAAAAGATAAGTTGTTGACAGTCTGCTGCTGAGCTCTGGCTTCTTGTCTTGATGAGTTCAGGGATAATGGATAAAGGCTGTGTACTTAAGTCTGTACTTAAGTCTATCACATGTACTGACTTAAGTTTTTGAGAGGCTTAAAAATACCCTGGTGTGGTAGCTGGAGACGTAGTTGGGGGATCTGATACCTCTGACCTCTGACCCCCAGGGGCACCTGGACTCACATGCACACACCCACACACAGACACATGCTTAAGAAGAAACATTTCCGGTGAATCTAACAGTCACTAACGTTCAGCAGTGCTCACTTTATTTTTCTGGGAGTCTCCCCAAGTCACCCCCCTCCCGGCCTTGTTCTCATCTTCTCCCATATTCTGAGAAAGACAGCCTATGGGCATAATGACACCACGCTCCTATGAGGAGAATGTAAACGTCACGTGTTGCTGAAGGGGTGCAGTGGGAGAGTTTATCTTACCTGGTGGCCTACTCTCTTTTATTTCCAGTTCCTTCTGTGGTTCCTGATCCAACAGGGAGCACCTGAGCGGCCATGAGAAAAACGTCCTCTGCCAAACCCAAGACCACTATTTTTTAAGAGATCAAAAGCTTGAGGGACAGGGGAGATAGCTCAGCGGTTAAGAGTATGTCCCGCTCTCACAGAGAACCTAACTCAGGTGACTCAAAACCACTTGCGAATTCAGCTACAGGGAATCTCGTGTCCCCTTCTGGCTTACATGGGCACCTTCACTCATATGCATGCACGCGTGTGCGTACATGCACACATGCACACACATACTTAAAAATAAAATATATCTTTCTCCCTTTTTTGCTTTTATTTATTTATTTATTTATTTGGCTTTTTGAGACAGGGTTTCTCTGTGTAGAACTGGATGTCCTGGAACTCATTATGTAGACCAGGCTGGCCTTAAACTCAGAAATCTACCTACCTCTACCTTCCAAGTGCTGGAATTAAAGGCGTGTGCCACCACCTCTCAGCAAGCCTGCCTTAGCCGCTTCTGCGTTCTGTCGTTGTTCAGAAAGAGCCTGGAAGCAGGACGCTCTCCAGCCCCTGCCCTGCGCAGGCTGCCATGACTTACAGTAGTGTTCCTCTGTCCCTCACTTCCCTGACTTACACAGACTGTAAGTCACACAAACCTTAAGCAGGTTTCAATTCCCTCAATCATACAATGAAATAATCACACAATGAATTAAAGCCTCCTGGAGCTGGGATGTTGCTCAAGCCCTTGGGGAGAGGTACCCAAAAGAACATGTGTAGGTGGGGAATTCAATCCCACATAGCACCAATGTTCGGACATGGAGTTTCCTATGTTCTCTCCTACAAGTGGAAGATTTCTGTTTTGAATCCAATTTTCAATTATTGTAAAAAAAATAAGTTTAATTGTGACATTTTCAAGCACATAATTTTTCATATGTGTGTGTGTGCATACATGTCAAGGCCCAAGATTAGTGTCAGGAATCATCCTCAAGTGCCCTTCTGCCTTATTCATGGATGCAGGGCCTCTCAGTCAAACCCAGAGCTCATGGATGCAGGGCCTCTCAGTCAAACCCAGAGCTCATCACACAGCTAGTCTCACTAGCCAGGCTCCTGTGGGGACCCCACTTGTCTCTGCCTTCCAGTGTTGTGCCACATTCACCTGGCATTCGTCTGGGGACCTAAATTCTGACCCTCGTGCTTAACCGCTGAGCCACCTCCCCATCCCTCATGTATGAGCTAGTACACATTCCTCAGACCCCTCCCCTCACTATCACCCTCCCATGCCCCCTCCCCATTCCCACTGGGTCCCCTTAGCTCCTCACATACTCTACCCCTCTCTTCTTTATTCTACTTCCGTGCTCCACTGCCTTCTCTTCTGAGACTGTATCTGCCAGCTTTTATCTATCTGATGCCTATCAGGCAGTTAACAGAACTAACCGGGCTCAATCCCTGAAACAGTCATCTTACAATGATTAAAAAACCTTGCTTAGTGCCTAGCTCACTGGCATCTAACAAGCTTATTACCATATGTAATATGCTCAGCATATACCATGTTAGCAGATACACACCAGCCACTGCTCTAAGAACTCAAAAGTATTGATCACTTAAGACAGACACAGAATTTAAATCCTCATCAGTAATTGCAGCGTCAATGAGAGGATGCTGTGGAGGTAGGAGTCAGACTCTGGCAATTGGGGTTCTGAGCTTTGTTCAAGCCACTGTGTCACCCACCTTCCATGTGGCGAGTCACCAAGTGAAAACTCCCACTTGCATAACCACGCTTATCTGCATAACCACGCTTATCTCTCTGGACCATGACGTGCCCAGCAGGCCGGCCTGGGCGCCGTCTGAAAGGTTCTGTTAAACACTAAATGTTTGCATTGTCCTTAACCACAATGTGACTCCCCACCTGGGAGATTTTCCACATTAAGAGAAAATAATGATTGTTTTAGGAGCCCAAGCTGGCTTCGTTTAGAGCTCAGAACAGGGAAGTAGAAGCCTCCAAAACCAACAGTGCAGGCGAGGGCCCTCTCACTGTGGCCTGCCCCCGCCCCCCCCCGCCTAGTCCCCTCTCACCGGTCCCATCTTCTAGAGAGATCTGAGCATCGCCAACCCTCTCATTTTACAGACCCAAGAACACAGAACCATTGTCCAGTCCTCAGTCGTCCTAAGCAGCTGCTCTTTGTCCCAGGACTCCCTAGACCAGCCCCACCCCTTACTGTTTCATTGCCAAAGTACAAATTAGAATGTGTGTCTGTCCTTAAGAGAGAAAGCCAGGTGGGCACAAAACCATCTTGCTAAGATCGTCTCTAGCTGCATCTGATTGTGGAGTCAGGAAATCGAGAAAGCACGAGGTCTGAGTTCCTGAACTGAGCCCGGCGTCAGTTAGCTACTTCTGCATAATAACTGCAATTCTTCACGGCAAATGACCACGAACGTTGGTTTCCTGCTCGCTCGTGCAGCTACGCACAGAGCTGGGCCTCTGCTTACAAGGGTGGCCGGCCTCTGGCTACAAACCGAAGTCACATCTGTTCTATGCGGTTGTGTTTGGGGACCAGTGAGTTGTTTGGGATGCGGGAAGTGTTGAGATGGGTGTGTGGGAACCCAATGTCCTGGCTTGGTGCTCACGTGCTCCCACCCTTGACTAATGACTTGAATTTTATTTGTTTGTTCGTTCGTTCATTCATTCATTCATTTGATTGAGATGGGGGCTCATGTACCCTAACTGGAGGATATGAATGCCAGGGCTTCATGCATGCTAGGCAATCACTCTACCAGCTAAGTGACACCCCTGGCTATATCACCACCATTTTTAAGATAAAGTTTTTCTTCCCATTAGTACAATATCAAGGCGAACAGGGCCAGAGTTCAGCCTTCCCATCTGGCCCAACTAGAGCCAACCAGATGCTGAAGCAGAGAAGAAAGATGACTATGAACATGGCCCATCCTCCACCAGAAGAGGGCCCATGCCTCGTGTCATGTCCTCGCTGGCCTTTCTGTGGAGAACAACTCATAGAATATGGTGCCGTGGGCTACCATCCCCCATAAGACAAAAATAGTTTACAATATCCAGACAGTGTCAGAACCCTGTTGACGGTCACAAGTGCAAACCCTAAGAAAGCCCAGGGAAACATGAGGCAGTGTGGACCCAGGCCAGTGAGACCTCTTTTCAAACAGATGAGAGGCAATTAGAAACCAATGAGTCTTGCACTTAGAGAGGGAGTTAGTTCGGCTCACCAGGACAGGCCTAGTAAAGGAGGGAGTGCAAGTCACTGAGAAGCATTGAAAGCTCAGACTCAACTGGCTAAACAATGACCAAGTTTTGCCCAAGTGTCTGCAGTTCTAAGCAGGGCACTGGAGAAGACCACAAGTGCGCGGCATATCTGTGTAGCTCACTAGTTTCAGAGGGGAACATGGAGGATGGAGCTGAAGTGACCTGCAGCCAGAGCCCCCCGAGCTCTGCTGGAGCACCCCAGCCTGTGTGGAGTTGTGTAAGCGTGGGGGGGGGTGGAATCCACGTTTATTATTGTTTGTCATGAAAACGTGTTGTTACGCAGTGATAGCTGACTGATACCAAGTGTTCCACGGATCCAAAGGCTGTGTCACTGTCTGGTTCCAGGACACTCAACGACAGTCAGAAGTAGGATGTCACGAGATGCCTGAATGACGGAGCTGGGCAATCAGCTTCTGCTATACTATTGTTTTATAGATACTGGATTGTTCCTTTACCCAGCCTAGAACATTCAGGAGTTATATGGAAGTCCAGTGACCATCCTGACATTGCAGCGGCACTGTGGACCGGTTCTTGAGATTTGTGATAAGGAAACCGGGTCCAGAAGAGGACAGTAAGTTTCCCAAGACCCTATAAAAACCGTCAGTACCAGACACGTAAGGGAAGCACTGGATCAGTTGGCTAAAGCTTGTCTCTGGGACACCATAGACTCTGTGCCAGGAGTAGGCCTGGACAGGGCCTGGACCTCTGTCCCCTTCCCTGGACATGGCTTTGATGCCAGAATCAAGCTGGGGACAGATACCCCTGCTCTCAGGTTGGCATATGGAAATCCAGGGAAATGCTAAGGTGGTGATGTGTAGGGAGAGGGCTGGGGGCTATGGAAGTCACCCAGTGAGGAGGGCACTGGGGGAAACTAATCCCCACTCACCTTCGTAGCAGGGGATCAGCTCCTTGCCTTTGGCCTGGAGGTTGGACGGGATGAGGTAGCAGAATCCATGGGGCAGGATGTGGTCTGTTTCATAGTAGATGTTCTTCCAACGATGGGCACAGGCCTAAAGGGACAGAGAGGGAGTAAGAACAGAAGGTTCACATCAGTGTATCAGAAAAGCAGAAGGAAAGAGAACGAAAGAGAACGAGCTCCTGGGAGGAGAGAGACAGTGACTCAAAAACAAAAACAAAACAAAACCAAAAAAAAACCCAACTATCCTAGCAGGAACTGAGCATGGGGTGGAATGAAAGAAGGCAGAAGCCTCAAGTCTGGAGAGAGAGAAGTGGTTTCAGGAAGAGGGCAGAGGGTGGTACAGCACTCTCCACATTGGGCACAAGACGAAGGAGCTTCCAGAAAGAGGAGTGGTTAGTGCAAAGGGCGCGAGAACTGAGAGAGGCTTGGAGGCTCCAGGGGAAGCATGGTGAGGAGAGAAGGTCTAAAGAGGAGGCAGAGGGAGCTAGGCCCCAGGCAATTGGGAGGATGGATTTTATGGACACGGTGGTGACTGATTTCAGTGGTCGGCAATGGCAAATCAGGACACAGCTTCCGCAGCTGTGTGGTGTGAACCTGTTTACAGTTTGGAAGTTCCCTCACCCACAATGCAGAGACTGCAGGCAGGGCAGAAGTGGGTAGCCCTGAGAGAGAGGGCATGGAAAAGAGAGAAGGGGAGGGGAGAGCTAAAGGAAGAGAAGAAGGACAAGGCGAGGAGATATTGGGAAGAGGAGAAATTATGCTTTGATTTTTTTACCTGCAGAGACACTCAGTATGCACCTCCATAACCGGAAGTAGATGTTTGCTGCTGGCCCATCTACTGAAGTAATTTAGTGCCCAGCAACACACATCTCAAAGGAACCCTTAGTGAGCTTTGGTAAATGCACACCACGGTGTCCCCAAACCTTTAGTGAAGATGGCTCCCCAGTGCCAGACAGTGGTTACCTTTCACAGGCCAGTCAGAAGGAGTCCTGTGAGGAGAGACCTGAGACAAGAAGGGAGCAGCAGAGCAGGGAGCAGAGGGAAGGCTCAGGGTGGAGGGTAGATGAACAAGAGCATCATGCAAATGAGGCAACAAGGAGACCCTTAGGGACAGGTGACCCTCAGCTAGCTTTCCAGAGTAGCTTTTCAGCGCTGGGGTCCAGCATCTGAGGAGACACTGAGGCTGAGCAGTTTCTAGTAAGAGAACCAGAGCCACCAGCCAGAGCATAGTCCTGGCTCATCCCGCCCTGCAGAACTCTCCCTGCTTGTGATGGGACATGACCTCTTATCCCAGTGTGGCATTGAGATTCTCCATGGGAAAGGTACCGGGCTTAGGGGAATGGATGCACAGCCTAGCCTGTGCCTTCTCCTGAGTGAGAACCCACTTACTCTGCTAACAGCTCACCTTGTTCTGGCCAATGGATATATTTTCTTAAAATAATGAACTTGAAAATAACCAGAGATTCTAATGTCTTGGTGTGTGTGTGTGTGTGTGTGTGTGTGTGTGTGTGTGTGTGTGTGTGTGTGTGTGTGAGAGAGAGAGAGAGAGAGAGAGAGAGAGTTTAGAATAGACCTCAACCTCAAGTTTCATTCTTTAAGACATCATCTATCTAGTTTTTTGAGATAGTGTCTTCATTTTTATCTGGAACTTGCCAATTCAGCTTGGGGACTGGCTGACCACCAAATCCCAGGGAATCCACCTGACTCGACCACCTCAGTGCTGGGGTTACAACCATTTCTGCCAGGCTGGCTTTTTTATATGGCTGCTGAGGATTGAACTGAAGTCCTTGGGCTTGTCTAGCAGGCACTTTATTGGTGTAGGAGGGTCCTTCTGTATTTGGATTGCTTTTATTGGTTAATAAAGAAACTGCCTTGGCCTTCTGATAGGGCAGGACTTAGATAAACAGGATAAAGAGAACAGAATGCTGGGAAGGAGACAGAGCCAGAGAGAGCTGCCTGCCATGAAGCTCCCAGGTCAGAGATGCTGAATCTTTCCCGGTAAGTCACGACTAGTGACGACACACAGATTATTAAAAATGGGTTAAACAAATATGTGAGAGTTAGCCAATAAGAGGCTAGAGCTAATGGGCCAGGCAGTATTTCAATAAATACAGTTTCCGTGTAATTATTTCGGGTACACACCGGGAGCCTGGTGGCACAAGAGGCCCTGCGCTGGGAACGCAGCCCGAACCCCTCATTGCAACACTTTATGGACTGAACCACCTGCCCAGATAGTCAGCTTCCTCTACACAGGGTTTCAGTGAGTCATAACATTCAGCAAGCTGCTGGTCAGCCTTTGACTTCTGCATCCCAAGAGGAGATGACAAAACCCTCACTTTCTGATGGGATTTTTGTGGGTCGTTTGAATATGAATGGCCTCATATATTTGAATGGTTGGTCACCAGTGAGTGGAACTATTTGAGAAGGATTAGTAGAATCAGAAAGTGTGACCTTCTTGGAGGGAAGTGTGTCACAGGGGGTGGGCTTTGTGGTTTCAAAAGTCCATGCCAAGCCAGAGTCTCTCTGTCTCTCTGTCTCTCTCTGTCTCTCCCTGTCTCTGTCTCTCTCCAGATCAGGATGTAGTCCGCTGCTGTTTGAGCACCTGCCTGCTGCCATGTTTCTCTCCATGACTAAACCTCTGAAAGTGTAAGCAAGGCCCCAATTAAATGCTTTCTTTCATAAGAGTCGCCTTGGTCATGGTGTCTCTTCACAGCAATGGAACAGTGACTAAGATAATTTCTTAATTTTTTAAAAAATATGTTGTTATTGTGTGAGGATGATGGTGGGGCAGGGCTCTGCCGTGTGTGTGGAGATGAGAGGACAGCTTCGTGTAGCCAACTGTCTCCTCCCACTCTTTATGTGGCTCTGGGGACAGAACTCAAGTCACCGTGCTTGCATGGCAAGCATTTTACCCACCGAGCCATCTCCCTGGATCAGAACGCTCATCTCTTTATGGGAGCGCTGAGTAGTAGAGTGGCTGAGTAGCACAGTAAGCACTGAGAACAGGACTGGAGCACGTGGTCCCCGAGTCTCATCTCTCTATAAAGCCCTTTCCATGCTGAGATTCGTGATTCCTGCCTGGGAAGCAGGGCCGCTGGATGTTCTTGTTGCCCTTCCCATGAGGCCCTAGCACCTAGCTGGAATGAGACCCCAAGGCCTCCCAGTGTTGGCTCTTCCCCACCCATTGTCATCTCTGCTCTTCTTCCCTCCAATCAAGCTGCCATCAGGGTCCCTGAGAAGCCACTCTGCCCCGAGGCAAAAGAGGGCAGACTCACTGTGACACACTCAGCCTGGCACTAAGATCTGAGCATGCCCACATGCCATGTCTGAGGCAGTCAATGACAGACCAATTGGCTCTGTTGCTCCTACTTCATGCTACCATTTTTCCTCCCCATGTGATGCTTGCTTTATACAGAAAAAAAAAACCCACAAAGAAAAGCCCACACATTTCTCATCTCTCAGAAGATAGAAGCAGCATGCAGTGAGAAATGGGGAAAGACCATAAGGATAATTATCCCACACTTCCACATAGACACCCCTTGTGTGTGTGGCATATGTGTGTGATACCCTACTGCCTTGAGACAGGGTCTCTCACTGAACCCAGAGTTGCAGCTAAGCTGGCTGTCCAGAAAGTTCCCAGAATCTGACTGTCTGCTCCCCAACTCCATGCAGGGGCTACAGTCATGCAGGGTCATATGGTTTTTGACATGGGTGCTGGCGATTAGAACTCAGGTCCTGGCACTTGCAGAACAGCCCCCACACTTTAAACCATCTCTACACTCATCTTACAGTGCAAACACTGCAGACATTGTTAGAGCATGCTGTTCAGAACAATGACAAGGGGAAAGTCTGGCCATGCTTAGGATATAGGCGGATTAAAAAATAGTTTTGATCACAATTTAAATCCAAAGATACCAACTCCACAGCCCATGGGTAGGAAAGGCTGGATGCACAGAAACAGAACCCACGGATATAAAGGGCTGACTAATTGATTTTTTGCAGGGGGAGGTTCTGACTTAGTTCTTACAGTCTCCAAATGTGAGTCCCTTAGGTCACCCAGTTCACGGGTAGATGGACTTTATTTTAGTTGAAGGACCCAGTCCAGCTTGAGAGCCTTTGTTACCTATCGCATTCTGAGTTGGAGAGGCCGAAGTTCATTGCGGTGTGGTCTGGCAGCCAGCTGGACACATGGACAGCATCACTCAGTGTTTATTGTACTGTCTGCTTTCCATCCCATAAACTGTTTAGGAGTGACCTTGGAGAATGCCTAGGAGACCCAAATACTACATTTTACACTCATCTAATTTACAGTATTCTGGGAGGACAGAGACCAAAGGTCAAAGACGGGCCCCACTCCAGAAAACAGAAAGGGATTCTGAACATAAATTATAGGAAGAAAAACACTGTGCTTAGCCTGATTATCATAGCGCACACATATCAGTCTGACCTGTGTCCTGTATAAAAAGAACAGGACTCTGGGTAACTGCAAAGCAGCAGTGAGTTGTAGGAAGAGAAGAGAGGAGCAAAGAACAGAGAAGCAGAGAACTCCTGGGAAGCTTGCTTTGGGCCGTGGGAGTAGCTCAGAGGTACAGTGTGAGATTAGGAGTGTAGACAAGGTACAGTGTGGGATTAGGAGTGTGAACAAGCTACATTTGGTGATTAGGAGTGTGAACAGGGCACAGTGTGTGATTAGGAGTATGAATAGGTGTAGTGTGTGATTAGGAGTGTGGACACCGCGTGTGATTAGGAGTGTGAACAAGGTACAGTGTGTGATTAGGAGTGTGAACAAGGTACAGTGCGTGATTAGGAGTGTGAACAAGGTACAGTGCGTGATTAGGAGTGTGAACAAGGTACAGTGTGTGATTGGAGTGTGGGTAAGAGGTACAGTGTGTGATTAGGAGTGTGAATAGGTATAGTGTGTGATTAAGAGTGTAAACAAGGTATAGCATGTGATTAGGAGTGTGAACAAAGGCCTGGCTTTGAGATGAGAGAAGAAAAAGAGGAAGAAGAGGAGAAAGGGAAAAAGAGAAAGAAGAAACGGCATAGAGGAGAAGGAAGAGACAGAGGAAAAAGAGGATAAATGGAAGAGAAGAAGGAAGAGAAAGAGAAGAGAAGGAAGAGGATAAGGAGGGAGAACAGGAGAGGGAGGAAGAGAGGAAAGGGGAGGAGATGGAATAAAGGAGGAGAGAGAAAAAGAGAGGGAGGAGGAGAGGACAGGGAGGAAGAGAGGGAGGAAGGGGAGGGATAGGAGAAAGAAGAAAAGGGAATGGTCCAGGAGGCAATATCCTGTTTAAATTCAGCATCCAAATCACCCTAGGAAGGGGCTGGGGACCTACAATCACCCCAAATCTGAGCCTCTCACCCTAGGAAGGGGCTGGGGACCTACCATCACCCCAAATCTTAGCACCTCATCCTAGGAAGGGGCTGGGAACCTACAATCACCCCAAATCTTAGCCTCTCACCCTAGGAAGGGGCTGGGGACCTACAATCACTCCAAATCTTAGCACCTCATCCCAGGAAGGGGCTGGGACCTACAATCACCCCAAATCTTAGCCTCTCACCCTAGGAAGGGGCTGGGGACCTACAATCACCCTAAATCTTAGCCTCTTACATATCTCAAGTTAGAAGGGTTGATTTTCTTCCCAAGGAATAAAAAGAGGAAGAAAATGTCCAATTTCCTTCAAAGGCCTTCTTTGTTGTGTGAATACAGCACGCCCTTCCTGAGGGTGGCTTGGTCACAAATGCCTGTCTGTCCCTGCTGCCCTCACACACCTGCACTTGCTGCGCGCAGAAGGACAAGCCTTTGTCATGCTTCCAGGTCCACCATGCACAGCCAGGTCACGCCATGGCCACTAAGACACGTGTGGTGGGCACAGGATAAAAGCGAGGCTGGGATGCCACTCCGGAGCTGGTGGCAGTTGGGGGACATAGGGAAAGGGTCTCTAGGGTGGTAAGGTGCTGGGAGTATTGTTTGGCAGCCGTTAACCTAATGAAACTCAGCAGAGTGTGTTCTCATGACTTAAGCACTTTTTTGCAGATCTCAGCAAAGTGCCCATTCACACGCATATACCAAACCAGGAAACAGCAACAGGGGTACTCACAGGAACATACCCAGTGGCTTTGAAGAAATTTGGACACAAGGGAAGTACAGAGGAGAGGGAGAGGGCCCTGACATTTGGAAAGGAAACAGCAGTTAGAGCCGGAAGGCACTGCTTCCACCCAGAAAAACTAAGCAGTTTAGATACAGTTTGTTATCTAAGGCTTGGCAGCTCTGCTGAGAAGAGATGGTGGTTCTGAATGTTCTAACCGCCCTCCAGGATAGGGTGTGTGTGTGTGTGTGTGTGTGTGTGTGTGTGTGTGTGTGTGTGCGCACGCGCGCGCACACGGAGGCCAGAGGTCAATGTAGAGTACCTCCCTCCATTGCTTTCCAGCTTTATTTTTTGAAACAGCTCACCAGTTTGGCCTGGCTGACTGGCCAGTGAGCTCCAGGGGTCCACTGTCTCTCTCCCCAGAGCTAGGGTGACAGACATAAGTGTCTGTGCTTGGCTTTTACAGGTACTGGACTTGGGTCTTCATGCTTGCGTGACATCACTGCCTAAGCCATCTCCAGCCCTCCTCCCCTATCCTTGAGAACCCCATCTCTGCACTCCAGGGGTGCAGGAGCAGAGTGGAAATCAAAGGAACTTGCTTTCAGTCCTGATGCAGCATTTGTTTTGGGGATCATTAGGTCCCTGGGGAAACTGGAAGATACCACATTATCCACATAGCCAAGATGAGCAGCCAAAATCAGCCTGATGGGCTAGCTTGACATCCTAGGTCTTGCCAGCTTTGGTCCAGATATGGCCATTTGGCATTGAAACAATTCACTTCCTGTCATAGCTTTCCAAGTTCCCTGGAGTTGATTTGATTTGTTTTGTTTTGTTTTTTACTCTTTACTCTTTGGGTCCTACCATTCAGCTCCCAAAATAAATATACGAATATGTATTCTTACTTATGAACACCCAGCCTTGGCTTGTGTTTCTAGCCAGCTTTTCTCAAATTACCCTGTCTACCTTTTGCCTCTGGTCTTTTACCTTCTGTATTCTATAAACCTTTCTTTTCACTCTGTGGCTTGCTGTGTAGCTGGGTGGCTGGCCCCTGATGTCCTCTCTCCTTTTCTTCTCCTCCATCTTCTTTTCCCAGATTTCTCCTCCTATTCATTCTCTGTGCCTGCCAGCCCCACCTATCCTTTCTCCTACCTCACTATTGGTTGTCCAGCTCTTTCTTAGACCAATCACATATTTTAGACAGGCAAAGAATCACAGCTTCACGGAGTTAAACAAATGCAACATAAAAGAAGGCAGCCCATCTTCGCATCATTAAACAAATGTTCCACAGCATAAACAAATGTAACACATCTTCAGCTAATACTCTACAACAGTGGCCCCCCTGTTTCATACCAGGTTCTCTTTCAAAGCAACCATCCTACTTCACCCCCACCTCTACCCCACCCTTGAAATCAAAGGTGGTATCCCTAGGGAGATAGGTCTCATCCAGGGCTACAAGGTCCTCCTGGGGGATCAAATGCCTTCTCTACCTTTAATTTAAAAAATAATTCCTGCCTCCCCAAAAGACTTCACAGGCAAAAGTGAGACATTAAAGAAACAGAAAATGGATTTAAATAACAAACAGACACACACAAACCCTCATGAAATACCACCTCACACTCCTTAGGATGGCCACTATTTAGAAAGTAAGTGGTGTGTGCTGGGAGTGTGGCTCAGTAACAGGACATGTGCTTAGCATGCACGGGGCTGTGGATTCTATCTTTAGTAGCACAAGACAACGATGGCAAGCAGAAGAACAACCTGGAACATTCTACATGCTGGCCAAACACAAAATAGTTCACGCACTTTAGAGGGGCAAAGTATGGAGGTCTTTCCAACAATAAAAAGTAGAATTACCACATGACCTGATACTTCCTCTTCCATATGTGTGTGTGTGTAGAAGAAATTGAAAATGAGGTCTCAAATCTTTGTTGGTGTTTATAGCAACATTATTCATAATGGCAAGGAGTGAGGAGCCACATAAACATGCATCCATGAGTGAATAGAGAGAACACGGTGTGCACATGTGCTAAAATATCACTTGGTCCTAAGAGAAAAGAAATAAATCCTGTCATATGCTACAGCAGAGCTGAGCCACGAGGACACTGCACTAAATGAAAGAAACCGTCATAAAAAGACAAATACAGCCTGCTTCCACTTGAACAGGATCTGACATGGCCGAGCACTTCAAAATTAGAATGATGGTTACCAGGAACCAGGGGGTGTAGGGAGAGAGTCATGGTCAATGGATGCAGAGTTCAGCATTTGCGGGATCAAGAATTCTAGAGACGCTGTTGTGTGTGTTCATCTATCACTAACACACATGCCCGAAGAAAGCGTCTAAATCCTCAGGGTGTATAAAACTCTTGCAGGCTGAGGTGCTACATCATGTTAGAGATACGTGACTACAGAGGACAAGAGACATGAGAACTGGAGATGCCCTCCCATGCCTGCCTCTCCTTCTCCAGCACCTATATGGGATGGCTTACCAAATGAATGGTACAAGCAGTGTGTAAGACAGAATTTTAACTCGGTTAATTAGATAGGATTGTCCACAGCACCACTTCCTATGAATACTCAACTCTGCCTTCTTGATTCCTGTGCCAAGTGTCTTCCATGCTCCTCACTATCGCTTAAGACCCCAGTCTGGGTCCAGTCTTTACCAACAGGCATAGAGCTGAATCTTTGTCTTGCACCTTTGCAAACAAGCTCTCAGCCACACTGAGACTCCACATCCCAAAGAAAGTGTATTTTGGTAGAGTGGGCTACCTCTAGACTCTGTCAGGAGGGGCATCCTTTGCAGACTGGGCTATCTCTAGACTCTGCCAGGAGGGGCATCTCCTGCATTACTGTCTCCAGTTACCTCCTCCTCTCTCTTGGTTTGAGTCATGACATTCAGTCCCCTCTGGAGAATATACATACTTGGTTTATCTCCCTCTCTTTCCCAAGAATGGCAGACAAGGGTTCTGGCCCTTTGGGGCTGAGTCACCCCGTGGGGTCAGGCCACCATGCCTAGAGGAATGTGGTGGTTTGGCCATCATCCACGGCTTGCTGAGACAGGGATTAAAGGACTGGAATCCAAGGCCAGCAGACATGGGGGTTTGTTCAATGAGACCCACAGTAGTGTCCAGGGGGACGGCCCTGTAATGTTAGCGACAGCACCCAGCTGCTTCCCTCTCCCAAGGACCCAGCAATGGGGGAGGTGCTTAAGTGTGCTGAGGTGGGGTTGAGATCAGCAGAGAACAGAGCTCCCCAGAGGGTCTGGGAAGTTTTGGCCCATATCCTTGAGGAAAACCCATTTCCCCTGGGAGCAAACATCCACAAAAGCTCCAGCTTTGACAGCTTGTGGTCCAAAGGAAACCCCTGCGATGCAGCAGCAGAAACCCCTGAGATGCAGCAGCTGGACTCCCTTCTTGACCTTGAACTTGTAAAACACACATCTTCCTACAGCCTTCGAGGAAAGCTGATGGCGAAAGCTGGGTCCCCTGAAGTGGATCCCGCTATGCGGCACCAGCCTCCAGAGAAAGAGCACAAGGAGCCTTCGGGTGCTGGCTACAGCGATACCTGAATATACATGTGTGGAAACGTCACCACACTGTGAGGTGTGCATGCCTGAGTGCCTTAGCTTATACTGCAACAGGAGTGTGTAAAGAAGAAAGAGAAATGGCTCATAACCAAGCTCTGTCATAGGGGCTCTTTTGAATTACATTTATTTGTCTGTTGTCTGTGTGTGTGTGTGTGTATACTTTGGAGGGTAACTTGTAGGAGTCAATTCTCTCCCTTCACTGTGATTGTCCCAGGAATTAAACACATGATAAAATTTCATTCACGTGAAATACTAGAAAAACCAACAGCAATGTTTGCAAGGCCTCGGCTGCCTCTGGGATTCGTGGGGTCAACTAAGTAAAGGCACAGAGAACTTCCTGGGATGTTCAGACATGTGCAGTTGCCAAAACCCAAGCTAGAACCCTCAAGATTTGTGTATTTTATGTAAATTATACTTTGACCTAAAGACATACACAAAAATGCTTAGGTAGTAAATGAAATTACAAACTTGTGTCTATCTATTCCCCACCTCACTCTCTCCTAATGTCCCTTGGGATTGATCAGTGTTCATGCTGGCAAAGCACTCTACCACTGAGCTACACCCTCAGCCCAGTGTGTCCAAAGAAAACACAAAAACAAGTCCTAGGCATGCCAGCCTTTGACTGTCACCAGTGAGGTTCACACATGAGAACCACACAACTGAGTTACTTTTAAATATCATGAGAGCATCTCGCAATGTTTTAAGTGACTTTATGCTTTTGCGTTAGGCCTCTGTTGCACGCAGGTGCATGTGCCTGAAGCTGCAGCCTGGACGTACCTCAAAGCAGCTGTGTTCTGGCTTCTGCGCTAACCAGCTCGCCAATAGAGTGAGTCCTTCATTCTTAGGGCCACCCCGCCCCAAGTCACCCTCTCCCCAGAGGTCTTACCAGAACACGGCCATCTGCTCGGGGCTGCCGGGCCAGGCTCACCCCCATCCACTCTTCGTCTCGGTCTCCCCTGCAGGTCTTCCCACAGGGCTCATCCCGGCTTTTCCCTGGTGACAGAAGAGAGGCCAGAGGTGGGTTGAGGAGTGGTGCGGCTGGCTGCTTTTCCTAGAGTGGTCCTGCAGGCTCAAGTTTTTGTAACTTAAATGTCAACTCCATAGAAACTTGTGACGAAATGTTGCTGTTTGATTCAGTCCATTCTTTTTCCATAGCAAAGATCTCCATGAAGAAAAGGGTGTCTCGTGGATGTCTGAGAGGTCATTGTAGCAAACATTTCACAGAGCAGATCACACATGGACAAAACTCCTCTTCTAATAAAGAAAATCATGACATTTCTTTGATTTTTTTCTTGCTCTGTAATGTATGTTTACAGTTTTTCATGTGTGTGTGCACATGTTGGGGATGTGTATTTATGTTTGTGTGTGTATGTACATATTGAGGGTGTGCATTTGTGTGTGTGTGTGTGTGTGTGTGGACGTTGGGGGTTTGCTTTCATGTGTGTGTGTGTTTACATGTATGCCTATGTGCATACACATTGGGATGTGTATTCATGTGTTTGTGTGCGCACACACATATTGGAGGTGTGAAATCATGTTTGTAAGTTTACATGTCTGTCTATGTGCATACATGTTAAGGGTATTCATTAAAGTGTGTGTTCATGCATGTCAAGTTGATGCCAGGGGTCTTCCTCAATTGCTCTCTACTTTATCCTTTGAGGCTGAGTCTCTCACTGAAGTTGGAGCTCACAGCTACACTGGCTGGCCAGTGATCCCAAAGGATCCTTGCCTCCACCTCCTCAACACTGGGGTTGCAGGAACACACAACCACATCAGAACTGCATGCTTTCACAGCAAAGACTGACCAACTGAGTCACCGCCACAGCCCTCTGAGTGTAAAAGACAATGATGAAAAGGTCTCACTGAGAGAGGGCACCGGGGAAAGCGACGCCTGGGAGTGGCTGGTGAACCACCTGCTTCTTCACTGAGCTTGGTTTTCTGGGCTCACCTCTCCTATCTCAGTCTCCTCAAGGCAATGCTGTATGTGCAGCTGGAGCAGAATCAGTCCATCTGGTCTACCCGTGACACTGCTGTTGCTCTGTCTGCAGACTTTACTTCCTGGACCTCCCCAGCTAGCTACTGACTGGTCACCTGCCATACCCAGAAAGGTCCCCAAGGAGGCCTCTTCTAACCGCCCATAGAGAGCTAATCCTAACATACACCTTCCCTCTGGGCTTCTTTTGCTTAGTTTCATGTCTGATCAGGTTACTGGTTATGAGGCCAGGAATGACAGGTTCCTTATTTGCTTTATTCATTGGCATATCCCAGTGCCTAATAACTAACAGGAGCTCGATTACATCTGTAAGACAGAGGGAAGCAAAGAGGGAGAGGAGGCAGGTAGGTGAATGATGAGGCCATCCTAAGTACAAAGAGAACAAAGGACGAAGGTGTCGACCCCATTTCTATGCTAATAATGATGTCCACTCACCTCGAGCCATGTCCAGTTCAGTGCATCTCCGGTCAGGGTTGGTGTGGACACGGCACTTAAACACAGCTCCAGGGGACTTTACCGAAGGGCTGTATTTGGAATCTGCCTTTGGTGCACCCACAAGGACCCTGCACATCAGAAAAAAAAAGGCATGCTGTCACAACCCATGCTAAGGAAAAAGAGGGGGTGGGCAATCTGAGTATGCGCCAGGAAGTTATACTAATTTATTGTGGATGCACATATGCACGCACGTGCACACACACACACACACACACACACATGCTCCTTAAGTAAAGACACCAACTAAAAAAAAACACAAACCGGTAGGAAAATGAGTCAAAGACTTTGGTGTTTGGGCTAGTTCTATGTCAACTTGACACAAACTAGAGTCATCAGAGAGGAAGGATCCTCAGTTGAAAAAATGCCTCCATAAGATTGGGTTGTAGGCAAGTCTATAGGGTATTTTATTAATTGGTGATTGATGTAAGGGTCCAGCCCATTGTGGGTGGTCCCCCTGGGCTGGCTGGGTTCTATAAGAAAGCAGGCTGACTCTTCCATGACTCTGCATCAGCTCCTGTCTGAGTAGCAGAGGGTAGGGAAGGGTAGCATAGGTTAGGGAAGGGTAGCATAGGGTAGGGTAGACTAGGGTAGGGTAGACTTGGGTAGGGTAGACTAGGGTAGGGAAATCAATCTGGCCCTGCTTTGTATAAAATCCAAAGAGGGATGTAACATTAAGTTCACTTCAAGGTGTTACAAAAATAAGTCTACCCTAGAGTTTAAGTGTGTGCGTGCATTTGTGTGTGTGTGTGTGTGTATGTGTGCGTTCATTTGTGTGTGTGTTAGTAAGCCAGAGGTCACTCCTGGTTGTCATTCTTTGGGGTCTATCCATCTTCTGCCGGGAAACAGGCTCTCTTACTGGCCTGGCACTCACAAATCCATGAGTCCCAAGGTCGCACCTGTCTCTACCTGCCCAGTGTGGGAATTCTAAGCAGGAATCACCACAGCTGACTTTAAGTGGGTGCTGGGGATTGAACTCGGGTCCTCATGCTTGCATAGAAAGCTCCTTGCCAACTGGGCCATCTCTCCAGCTCTGGAGTATTAAGCATGATTTCAGGAAAGTAGCAGCCCAAAGTTCTACAGCACAGGAGACTAAATAACAGCAACTGGGCACAATGTGTGCTGAGCAGTGAGCCACTCAGAGGAGGCATTGTATGAGGACACCAGACAATGTGTGCTGAGCAGTGGCCACTCGGAGGAGGCATTGTATGAGGACACCAGACAATGTGTGCTGAGCAGTGGCCACTCGGAAGAGGCATTGTATGAGGACACCAGACAATGTGTGCTGAGCAGTGGCCACTCGGAGGAGGCATTGTATGAGGACACCAGACAAGGCCTGGTTGCTGCTCAGAGAGCCGCAGATCCCAATCTCCTGCCCAGTGAGGGCCTGAGCTGTCCCTTGTCTCTAGCAGTGGGGAAACAGGAGAGCTGAGCACCCCAGGATATTAGACGCAGCAGGCCTTGGGACAGACCGCACTGCTATCAGGTTTCTCTGCTAAGTAGAGGTTTGTAGCCTCCCGAGGGTAAAGAAGGCTGGCCCTGGATCCCCTTGCTCTGTTCCGGGAATCACCGGAGCCACCCTGTTCTTGGGGCCTCATTCTTTCATCCAGTCACCACCTTCCCACCACTCAGACCTCGTGATGACTGCCACCTTCCCTACCGATGCTCTAGTGAGGCAGAGATAAGCAAACAAGGCTGTCTGCCTCAGCGTGCCGCTGATGTCAGAAACCCTCAGCAGGCTTCAGCAAAGGCTCATGGATTTTCATTAGTTTGGCTCAGAGGCCTATTTTCAGGCACCACAGGAAGCCATGAAGATTCTGTCTTAATTCCCACCCCAGAATCTGGTGGAGTCCCAAGGACCCCAGAGACACCCCACCCCTGTAAGGAAGTTTGTCTTCCCAGATTAACCCTGGAAAGTATACATCTGCTTTTGGAAGGCTATCTTGCTGAGTGTGGAGGAGCTAAACCTCCAACAATGAGGGCCCCTGTCCCAGCAGCCTTGCCATGCAGGATCTTGACTGGGACAGCTCACACTCCTCCGCCCCTCCACACATCTCAAAGGCAGTATTCCCTAGCAGAAACCCTGTATCCATGAGGACTAAGGGAGTCCTTTCTCAAGCAGGCCAGACTCACTGCCTGGCTCAGCCATACAAGAGAGGCTTGTCCAGTCCTTGGACGCTCTAATTCAAATCCATAATGATACTCGGAATCAAACCCGAGAAGAAAGCCAGACTGAGGGGTAGTTCCCCCACCCCACTCCCTTCCCTCTGGGCTGCGCTTGACCCACTGGAGTGAGTAAGTCAAAAAGTCTTCTTTAGAAGGCCAGTTGTTTTCACAGGTGAAAAGAATTATCAGATCGACAACTGAAAACCACTAAAGCATCAGCAGTCTGCCAGGTCAAGCCCTAGGGGCTAGGAGGATAGACATAAAACCCTAGCGCAGGGTCCAAAGCCTCCCACAGACTCAAGTTTCCCATCAGCCCAGCAAACAACTGCCATTTGTAACCCATTTTACAATTGGGCCCCGGAGTATCTCATAGAGGTAGAGAGCCTATCCAAGGCCCTGGGTTCCAACTCCAGCACCACACACCAAAAATAAAATAAATAAGTCACCATTGCATCCAGCTGCCTTCTAGACATGTATGCTCACACGCACACATTAGTTCAGTTCTTGCCTCTCATCGAGGAAACTTCTGCTTGTCTTAGTGACAAACACAAAGACCCATGACAGTGGAGAGTGCAGAGAGCAAGTGACATATTTACCACACCCCTGATCCTCAGGGGTCAGGGAACACCAATGGAGGGAGCTGTTAAGATTTTAAGAGCAAGGTTGAGGGGCTGCTGGGAGAAAGTATCTTCTGGAAACAACGGAACCACTGCATCCCTGAACTCACAGCGCCCGTGACTACCTGCACATGACCTGTGTGAGATCAAGCCAGTCAGGATTCTAGCATGGATGGGGGAGAAGCTCCTAGCTGAGAAGCTATTGCCCAGGGATGACTGCTGAGGAGCAGAGATGGAAAAACAGTTTTCTTCAAGGATATGACCCCTGAACATTGAGAAGAGCTGGATCTAGTGGGTTATAATTTTTTAAGGAAGAAAATGGGCTGGGCAATGTAGCACATGCCTTTAATTCAAGCCCTGGGAAGACAAAGGTGAGTGGATCTCTGTGAGTTCAGAGCCAGTCTGGTCTACATAGTGAATTTCACAGGACAGTAAGAGTTGTGTAGAGATATCCTGCCTCAAAAGTAATCAACTAATTTAATAAAAAATTTAAAAAGAATAAAAGGGAATGAAGTTGAAGGACAGGGGATATGGGAAGGAGAGGACCAGGAGAAGTAGGGACTATGGGGTGAGGGGTGGGTGTGATCTAATGTTATGAAGAAGTATTCTCGAAAAATACAAGAAGAAGAAGAAGAAGAAGAAGAAGAAGAAGAAGAAGAAGAAGAAGAAGAAGAAGAAGAGGAAGAGGAAGAGGAAGAGGAAGAGGAAGAGGAAGAGGAAGAGGAAGAGGAAGGAGGAGGAGGAGGAGGAGAGGAAGAAGAAGAAGATTCTTGAAGAATAAGCAACTTTGAAGTCTCAGTAAAAAAGAAGAGAGAGAAATCCATCTGACCCCACAGAAGTCAGAAAGTGGCTACAGGAAGCAGCGGGCTATGGGTCCACCATGTCCCAAATGTTATCACCACAGTCCCAGAGCTGCCAGCTGGCACCACCACTTCCAGACACATTCTTAGGTTAGCCAGGCAGGAAGGAGTCTGGAGAGCAGAATTCTCAGGTACTTGCTTCTTCCATCTTTAAGTCAAGACTTGAGACAAAACGTTTGCCAGAATCTAAAGCAGAGAAGGAAGCTGATGGATTCAAATGCTTTTCCAAGCCCAGAGTGCTTGGTGGGTCTAGCCACAGCTGCTGATTCAAACCCTGCTAGCACCCGCTGGTTCATACTTCAGCAGGCCCAACAAGAAAGGTTTCCTCAGACCCTGTGACGTGAGCTAGAGAGACATGTGTGTATACACACGTGCCTGACACACACAAAGCGGCATATAAATGCCTCTGTATTTACAGAACATTGTGGCTTCCTTGGCAGCCCAGTGCTGGCTCTTTACCTAGGCCACAGTCCAGCAAGACGGCTGCAGCAGGCCAGCTCCGGAGTGTGGCCTGTCTGAAGCTCAGCTGGCTGCTGGCCAAGCTGATTCTGAGAGACAGATTACAAGCACTCAGAGCTCAGGATGCACTACTGACAGGATGCTACCCGCTTTTTCTTTCTTTGTCCTCTGGGCTACAAAGTCATCTTTCGAACTACTTCAAACATCCTCACATCTCCACCGGTACCCTAGAGAAGGCCATATCTTTCCTCTGTATAGGTATCCTATTGAAGGACCTATACATCTCTAGCCACAGCCTCCATCATATAGACATCAAGCTGTGTCCCTCCTCTGCTTGCTTCTTCAAGCATGGTCCTACGGGAGCACCTATGGGAGCTGCTAACATTATCTCCATTTCACAGATGGAGAAGCCGCTGACCAGGGCTACCCCTGACACTTGTCCCAGACCCTAACTGCCTGCTTATCATGTGCTCCCACGGCAGCATGTCACCCAAGCCTCCTCCTGCTCGGACCATGTGAGCCAGCGAGGAGGAAAGGAAGCCAGCAGGTGCCCAATGTCCCTCTGCTGCCAGCTACTCATGTGTGTGACTGTGCCCAAGGAAGTCCAAGGGAGGCTTTGTGGGCACTCTGTGGTTAGAACTTGGCTCTGGAACCTGTCACTTCAAGACTGGGGTATGGTACATTTAAAAAAAAAGCCTTTCTATTCCCCCCAGGCTCACAGGACAGAAGAGGTAAAACTTCAGCCACCGACTTGGTTTTCTAAAATGTTGACATTGCCAGCATGTTATTAACCAAAGGTCCACCTCCCTACTAATTAGCTCATAAACCTCTTTGGAAACACACACCCATCTATTTATCTACCAGCAACAGCTAGGATTACATGAGCCTGAGTCCTGATGAAGGCAAATCCAGCCAGGCAGTTTCTTGTGTGTATTCCACTCTGTGAGGCTGGGTTACACTGCTGTACCGGACAGTGGTAGGCTCTGAGCCCAGCGCCCATGCCCAGGACCACTCTTTCTCCGATCCCTTCACTGTTTCCTCATAGGCAGTCACATGCTCCCCAACATGGCTACAAGGCCCAATACAAAAATCATAAACTTATTTAAAATAGATTGAGGTTTGTGTGTGTGCACATACACTTGAGTATGTGTGCCTGCGGAGACCGGAGGTTGACTTTGGGTGTCTTCTTTAATTATTCTCCATCTCTTACTGACCTGAAGCTCAACAATTTGTCAAGATTGGCTAGCTAGTATACCCCCAGGATCCACACGCCCCCACCCCTGTGCTGGGATTACAAGTACAGACACCAGGACTACCTTTTCATGAGGCTGCTGGGGACCAAACACAGGGCCTCATGCTTGCACAGTGAGCTCTTTAGCCCACTGATCCATCTCCACAACACCACTTACAAGACTGGAGTGTGTGTGTGTGTGTGTGTGTGTGTGTGAAATCAGTTGTGCCATTTTAAGTTTGTGTGTACTTTGCAGATGACAACGTCACACCACAATGTCTAAAGGATGGACGCACTTGAGCATCGGCTTCAGTGTCTTCCACGTGTCTATTGGATGTGCGTTCTCAGCTCTTCTCCGCCAGGTTAAAATGGCTGCAAAGGCTCCATCGCAGCCCCACCTTCCTCTGAACTCTCCTCTCACATCTGCAGGTCAGTTCCTTGGCGAGCAGGTAGCAGGAACTAGGTAGAGGCACAACTGCTTCCTGGAGAAGGCCAGTGTCCCAAGGCTCGTTCCCTCCCTCCCTCCCTCCTTCTCTTCCTTCTTCCTTCCCTCCCCAGCACCCATACCGCAGGGCAAAACTACAGCCAATTCGATGACAATGAATGGGGATTACAAACTTCCAACCCATTAGGTCTGTTTTCATGCGTATGATTCCAAACCAAAGCTGCCCCAGGGACCCGTGTTCCAGCGGCAGGAATGGAGCTGAATCCGTGTATCTAATGCAGAGAATCCGGGAAGCACTGCCAGTCCCTCACCAGACACAAGACAGCTAAGCAGAGTAGAGAACTGTGCTGGAGCCCTTGGACCACGTGGCAGGCTTCATCCCAGAGGGAGAAAGCAAGAGGCCGGTGCTCACACCTGGGGCCGCGGACCAGAATGCCCCAGGCAGTTCCTCTTTCATTCCAGCGGTTCAGGAAGTCAAGCGCCAGGTGGCTAAGCAGTGGGCTTGCTAAGCACATGAAAGTAACAGTACCACCTGGGTTGTTTGTGAGTCCATGGTGGTGGGGGTGGTGTGTGGGTATGTGTATGTGTGTGTGCAGGTAAGCATGCACATGTGTGTGTGTGCGGTGGGGTGTGTGTGTGTGCTGGTAAGTATGTACGTGTGTGTGCATGATGAGATGCCTGTGTTCACAAGTGGTGTGTACATAGTGGTGGTGGTGGTGGTGGTGGTGTGTGTGTGTGTGTGTGTGTGCGTGCATGTGCACGTGCAGGTAAGCATGCACATGTGTGTGTGCACGGTGATGTGTGTATTTGGTATGTGTGTGTGCTGGTAAGTATACATGTGTGTGTGCATGATAATATGTCTGTATTCACAAGTGGTGTGTACATGGTGGTGTGTCTGTGTGTGGAGTTAAGCATACATATGTGTGGGTGTTCATTTTTGTGTATCTATGCGTAGGTAAGCATGCACATGTGTGAGTATCATGTACATGTCAGAGGTCAAGGTCAGGGGGTCTTCCTCTATTGCTCTCCATCTATTTTTTGAGACAAGCTCTCTCACTGATCCTAGAGATCACTGCTCTATCTAGAATGCCTGGCCAAAAAGCCACAGCAATCCTCGTGTCTCTGGCTCCTCAACCCTGGGATTCCAGGCACGTGCCACATTGGCCTGCTTTTTAAATGGGTGTTAGGAATCAAATCCAGGTCCTCGTGACTGTACAGCAAGTACTTTAAGGTTGAATCATCTCACAAGCCCTCTCCACTGTCGGAGAGAGAGAGTCTTTTGTGTATCAGCCTGGTCTTGAACTTACTATAGAGCCAAGGATGACCTTGAACTCCTGATCCTCATGTCCCTATCCTCTGAGTGGTGAGATTACAGGTGTGCACCACCAAGCCTGGGTCGATGCAGTGCTGAATTCGATACATGTGGCACAAGAACTCTACCACCTGAGCCACATCCCTAAATTTCTGTCTATATCTAAGCATTGTGTAAAGTACAGGATTTACAGGCTGTATTCTCCCTCCATCAAGCTATATGACCTGCAGTGTGTTTGAGCCTCTGAGCCTCAGTTTCCCCTGCTATCAAGTGGAGAAGGGTGAAAATATACCCACAAAGGTTTCGTGTGAGGTTTGACTAAGAGAATGTTCTAAGGCACCCAGCACAGTGCCTGGAACAAACTAGCTACTCAAAGAAGCGCTTCGATACCAAGTAGGAGTGAGCAAACACTGACACCTCACTTGTCCCAGCTCCAACTCTTGGCAGCACCCCAGGATCTCCCAGGTCCTTAGAACTCAACTCTAGTTTTTGCTATGCTAGGCAGGCATTTATTCAGGCCTTCCGCTGACATCACAGAAACCCAGAAATGGTGAGGGTGATTTCACCACCAGTCCCATTAGGGAAGCAGCCACTGTCTTCCACCCTTCCTGTACCCTGTCCTGGTCAATGGAATCCTCCCTCCAGCTCCTAGCACTGAGAGGCGATCTCGGCTTCCTCCTCTCTGAAACTTGCATTAGCCAATAGGATTTGAAGGAAGATGAAGGGTTGACTCCCGGAAGCATGTGTGCTTCTACTGGCTCTCCTGGCACCCTGCTCAGCCCCTCGTGCCCAGCCCAGCCTAACCTGCTAGACAATGAAAGACAGAGAGAGCAGGGATGAGCCTCCCAGTGGAAGCCAGTCCTGCACCACTGGCCAACCACCCACCACAGAGATTGACTACTGAGTCCTGAGAGAGCCAGACTCAGGATAGAAGACTTGCTGATCCCAGCCTAACCTGATAGTCATGGAATCCTGAGATTCAGAATGAAGGTTGGGGACAGCCATTGAGTTTTGGGGTCATTGGAAAGAACAGTTTATATTTTTAAGGGAATTGGGCTTTAATAACTGACACTCATCTATATGCTGCCAAGTCTGTTCCAGTCATCCTGACTGGCTGCTGAGAAGAATCTCAAGGGCTCTGCTTGCTTCCTCCTCTATTTTCCTTCCTCCAGAGGACTCTCCTCCACAGCCAGGACCACAGACCTGGTACTGAGGGCCCTGACTATGAGAGGCATAGTCGTTGTTGGAAAGACCCGTACGGTTTGCCTAAAGTTCATTGTGATAGACTTGGCTAGATTTAGTGTCACCACGGAAACACACATCTGGCTGTGTCTATGAAGGTGTTGCCAGAAAGGGTTAACTAAGGATGGGAAAACCCATCCTGACCTCTGTCTCTATCTCCAGGACCGTGAGGGGCTGGTCCACCCACTGAGACAGTGTGCCTGAACTAATGGGAGCACACCAATCCAGCTGGACTGGGACTGAACAAGCATATGATCAAACCGGACTCTCTGAATGTGGCTGCCAAAGGGCACAAACTGAGAAGCCATCAACAATGACACTAGGACCTATCTCTTCTGCATGTATTATCTTTTTGGGAACCTAGTCTATTTGGATGCACACCTTCCTAGGCCAGGATAGAGGGGGGAGGGCCTTGGAATTCCCACAGGGCAGGACACCATGCCCTCTTTTAAGGAAGCAGGGGGAGGGAGGAGGGGTGGGGGAGAGCAGGAGGGGACTGGGAGAAGGGGAGGAAATGTAAATTTTTTTGAATGAAAAAAGAAAAAAGAAAAAAGAAAGAAAACCCATCCTGAAATGTGATCAGGACCAAGACAGACTAGGGTAAAGACTGAAATTCAAGGCAAACTGAGTGCTGGTATTCGTCTCTCTGCTTCCCTACCATGGACACTGTGGACACAACGTGATCAGCCACTTGGAGTTCCTGCGGACATGCCTTCCCCACCTTGATGGACGGTGCACCTTTAAACTATGAACAAAAACCAATACATCCTCCTTGTCAGGTACTTGGTTACTGTAACTAGAAATATAACTACTGCACTGTCCCGGGAGCTGGCCAGTTTCCTCCAGCCACATGACCGGACAGGTGCCCTCACCTTCTCTTTTTTATCTCTAGAGTAGAGACATTTCAGGGCTCCCTTCCGGCACAGCGATATGATGGACCAGAAGAGGAAAACAGCAGATGTCAAAATGTTTAGGGACCCTACACCACAGGGTGGGTGGATTGGATCTTTCATTTGTAAGGCCAAAGATTCATTGTATTAGGTATTGGGCCATCTCTTTCCTCCTTGGGAACTTACTTCCTTGAACAAGGGCTTGATTAGGGTAAAGGGAAAGTGGGCAGGTATGCTGATTCGCAAAACAGTTGGATTAGCATTAACTTAGACTGACCTGGATTCAAATGACAACCCTACACAGGTACTTGCTGGATAATTTTGGACAGGTAATATGGGATGTCCTTCTGTATGAATAAAGCTGTTTTGGCCAATGGCTTAGCAGAGTAAAGCCAGGTGAGAAGTCAGAACAGAGATATATAGAGAGAGCAGGTGGGGTCAGAGAGATGCCATGTAGCCACCGAAGGAGAAAGACGCCCATGGGAATTGTTGGAACCTTGCTGGTAGGCCACAACCTCTTGGTGATGCACAGATTAAAAGATATGGGTTAATTTAAGATATAAAAGATAGATAAAAATATGCACAAGCTAATAGGCCAAGCAATGTTTTAATTAATACAGTTTCTGTGTGATTATTTCGGGTCTGGGCGGCTGGGAAATGAACGAGCAGCGTCTGACTACAGACAGGTGAATTAACCCCTCTGGTAGCCTCCGCTGCATCAGGCTAACAAGGCACACATCAAAGGCTGGTAAAAAACTGAACTGTAGCTTGGAGGTAATGAGGGGAAGAAGAGTCATCAGAGAGAGAAGCAGAGAGAGTACTAGTCCATCTGAGGGGAGGAGAGTGTGGAGTGGCATGGGTCATGCTGGGATGAAGGAACCTCAGAGGCCTCTGCTCTTAACAGACACCAAGGGAGTCAGGTAGAAGAGGACTCATGACCAAGGGCCGTGATCCCCTCACAGCTGAGAATATCAAGTTCACATTGGAGTCCAAAGGAAACTGCCTGGCAGGGATGAAGATATTCTAAGTGATGTTTGTACGCTACACTTTGGCTATTGGACTCTTAAAACAATGGACCCCCCCAGAAACTGGAATTCCCCCAGGAATCTCATGCTGGGAGAAGAAAAAATGCTGAAGTATGATCCAGCCAGAGGGGGAAATTTTCACTCGGAAAGAGAGTTCACTGTGTTGACAACTTGGGGACCCGTCTTCCTGGAGTCCCAAAACAATGATAGGTAGAAACACCTTGCCTGGGACTGCTTAGACAAACATAACTCTGTCCTCTGTTTAAATCATTACCTCACTTCAAGAGGGGACACCCCTTGATCCCTCCCCACCCTCCCCGATGTGGTCACATTGAAGAAACATTGTTCTGCTTTTTGCTACCCCTTTGGCTGTTTTAATGGCTAATGGAGAATGGGCGGCTGAGCCCAGCTTGGAGCATGGACAGTGACCACATGAATGGGAACAACACCGCAAGCTTGGGCCTCTGGGGGATCAACGTCAGAGTCTCTGCGTCCTCCTGTTGTTTTCCACGTTCATTTTCTTCTCCAAGAAAAATGGAGCAAGGCTTTCACATCCCAGTGTCTATAAAATGGTAAAAATATAAGATTCTCACCATCTCACCTCCCCTTGGAATCACAGGCATATGGAACGGTTGTGAATATGCTCATGTGTGAACATGTACGTGTTCACAGGTGTGTAAAGGCCAGATGACAAACTTGGATTCGTTCATTTCTCAGGCACTGTGCACCTTCATTTGAGATGGTTTTTCTCGCTGGCCTGAACCTCACCATGACAATCGCATGGCACTTCTTACAGGACTCAGATCCTCGTGCATGTGTGCTGACTGAGCTACTCAGTCCCATGGTTAATCTTAATTGGAATGGGACATGCCTAGATTAGCAAAACATGTTCTGGGGGTGTTTGGGATGATGTTTCCAGAGATGGCTAGATCTCGAGAGCCCTGACTTGATGGATGGGTGCATCCCTTCACACCTTCAGTGGCATCATTGGGAGTGGAAGGGCAGGAGTCAGGGTCTCATTGGATGACTCGGGTCCCTCCCTGGACGGTGTGTCTTTGGAGAACACATCACGCTCTGGTACCTTTGTGCTTCCTGCTGTACTTCCTTCCACTGTGAGGGGAAGAACATTCCTCTGGGCTGCTTGCCTGCCCTGCTTCCATTCCCGCTGGTGAATGCCTACCCTGCTGCTGGCACCTCCTCCACTGACATCAGGGCCCAGCTTCTGCAGCCTTGCACGGTGAAAGGGAAGGCATGCGTCTGACTCTAAGAGAACCTTCTGGGTCATCCGCTTGAGTCTGGGCCTGGTGAGGTATCTCACTTCACGGACTAAACAGCTAACAAGTCTCGGGCTCTTCTGCACGCAGCCAGCCATCGTTGGGCTGCTCACTGTAGTGGCATTTCATGTGTATTTTAATAAATAAAGCTTGCCTAAGACCAGAAAAGTAAAACAGCCACACGGGCCAGTCTTACAGACCAGGTAGCAATGACGCGCATCTTTAATTCCAGTAGACACAGTGACACACACCTTTAAACCCAGCAGCCACACTAGATTGCTATAGAAACCTGGCAGTAGTGGTGCACGCCCTTAATCCCAGCACTAGAGAGGAATATAAGATGGGAGAGACAGCTCTCAGTCTCAGTCTCATTCTGAGATTCCTGGATGCAGGATCGCCATTTCCGTCTGAGGTCGAGGTAAGAGCCAGGGGCTGGCTGTTTGCTTTTCTGACCTTCAGGTTGAACCCCAATTTCTGTCTCTGATTTCTTATGAATCATGCTTCAACCCACCCTATTGTGCAATCCAGTGAAGTAGATCACCCCTATATAATATTTTAAGAAGTACCTCAGCCACACACACCCATCACCATGATGCTCTCCCCATGTGCAGTGGTCAAGTGATCATGGACCCAGTTAACTCTCGGAAACCATGAGCCAAAGAAATCTTTTCTCCCGCTTGTGCTTTCTGACTGGAGTTTTATCAAATAGATGACTTAAAACATGACCAATAACAACTTACTTCCAATACTTCTGGGGGACCTGGGGTGGGAGCCAGAGCCTTTGTGACCCGGGCAGGCTCTGCCTGCTCCCAGCCCTGTAGGACATCGAAAACTCTAGGACCCACAATCCATAGGTCTTTGATGAAAGGTTCTGCTGTCACACTAAGTCTTTCTGGCATTAAGATGAGTGTTCACGTAGCCTCTTTTCTTGTTGCCACATCAACATCCATTCTGAGTCCTCCAGCTCCCACCAGTGAATGAGGAAGCTCCCGTCTGGAGAGCAAATGGCTGCCCCCAAGGCTGACAATACACGCAGGAAGATGAGTTGTTGCCCCGAACACAGGGATGCAAAAAAAGCACAAAACTTACTCCCTCCATCTGCTCTCACCCCTGACGCCTTGCAGGCTACCCAGGAGCCGCATCTCCCACCTGTTGCTGTAGCCATTGTTGCTAAACTCAACACACAACACAACTTCCTTTGTCTCTCCAAAACAGCAGAGCTTGGAGACCAAGTGAGCCCTTTGCTTCAGACTCTCAACTTCCCCCTCACTCAATTTCGCTCTCCCTCCCTAAGACTTCTTCTGGTACAAATGAAAGCGGGGAATGAAACAGTTTATTCTACCTGGTTTGTCAGCCAAATCCACTTGCTTAAGATCTACAGTTCCTAGACCTCAGTGGTAGCGCTCTGTTCTTTCAATGCCCCTCTCCTGAGCCCTCTGACATCAGAAAGAGCCCCTGAGAGTCAGCTGGTGGCAAGAATAATGTGGACCCTGCTTCTAGGTCATTTCCAAAGCCCGTTACCATGTCTAGGTCTCCAGGGCTGTGTGCAGTGGAGTGAGACTTGGCTAATTGGTGGGGAGACGACGCAGTTGGCAGGGTTTACCTTCCGACCCTGACGACCTGACTTCAGTCCCCAGAACCCACACTACAAAGCCAGGTGTGGTGACATATGCTTTTTATAATCACGACTCTGGGATTCCTGGAGCTGGCTGGTTGGCCAGTCTAGCCTACTTGGCAAGTTTTAGGTCAGTGAGAGACCCAGCCACAAAAAGCAAAGTGGACAGAGTCTGAAGCTCAGGTTGTCCTCTGGCCTCTATACATGCTGACATATGTGCATGAGCACACACAAACATACACACATTTAACAAAATTCAGTTATGCCTATGAATACGGCTGGCCTGTCAGCCTTACCCAGCAACACTCTGGTGGAGTTCATTTCATTTTTTAAAGTTACAGTCAACTCCGTTGGAGGTAAACAATCTCTGGGAGCACTGCTCCTGCTTTAGATAAACACGAGCACAGGCTTTCCGCACGTTGTCAGTAGGGTCTCGTTTCTGAACAGACACACGTCACAGGGGAACCGGAGCTGGCTGGGGACGCCCTTCCCCTTCACGCTCTCACGCTCAGTCTGTCTTCTGGCCTGGAAGGTTCTCCCTTGGGCAAGAAGGTGATTCAGCACCAGCTGGGGAAACAGCACCTTGCCTTCAGGGCCTTCAGGGAAAAACCCTCCAGAAGAGGCTCTCTGGTTCCCCTTAGAACATAGACCGCATGCGTGTGCTTTTCGCACCCCCTCCCAGGAGATTGAGGAAACACATTCTGCAAGACCAGGGAGGCCTGGCCTGAGTAAGGCTGACCAGAAAAGCCTCTGAGGAAGTGGTTGAATGCCTTCCCTTCGGAGCTCAGAGCTGAGCAGAGGGGTTCACTGAGCTGACATTGGTTAGGGAGCTTGTGAGGTGGCAGGGCTTGAATCACTTCTGATATTTCCTCAGAAAGATTGACAAGGCCAGATGGGGTCGGGGAGCAGAGCCCCAAATCCCAAGGCCCTCTTTCCAAATCCTTCACCTCCTTGGGAATCTCCCCCTCCTCCCTTCGAGTAAACATTCCATGACTGCCTCCCCTCGTCTGGAGCCTGTGGTGCAACTGATACTTTGCACGAGGCACAAGGTGAGAGCCTCGGAACAGTGGTGAAGTTTCCATTAGCACAGAACAGGCGACATCGATGTTCTGCAGATGAAAAGATAGCTCACCCCCTTCCACGCTCCACGAGCTTTCCATGTAAGCACCTTGCGGAGGTTTTAATCGTTAAACATGCTAAGGATCGACTTTTTGTTGTTCCTTGGTTCTCCTTTGTTCTTGCCTTGCTCTTTAAGACTAGTCAGTAGGGCCTTGTGGGCGTGATGAACATTTCCCTATTTGGGCTGTCCCAGACATGGCCACTAGCCATGTGGCCACTCATGCGTGACTGTGAGACTGAATTCTTAATTTTGTCTTGTTTTAGTCCATTTGTATCTAAGTCACAGTACTGCCGGCAGGTGTCAACAGCACCGGGCAGCCCGTCAGAACTTTGGGTTCTCAGCTCTAAATGCAAATGGAATCTTGGATCTGCTCTGGCTCCTTTCTCAGTGATGCTCCAGCCAGACTGCCACTTCCAAGTGCTCGTTCAGTGGCTGAGCACAGCAGTCTTGCTGTCCCAGGAGAAGCAGGAAGCGTGTCGTCGGAGAGGAAGCCAGCGCACCCAACCACTTTGGACTCGAGCATGGGGCAGGGGCGGGGCGGGGGGGGGACCAGGGTCCATTTATTTATATCACAGAGTGTTACAGTTGTCGGCTGTGCAGCTGAGAAACACTGCTAGGGAGGGGGACAGAAATTGGCTTTGTCTATGTTCCCTGGCACCTACTTCTGTTGTTCAAAGGGTGCCAGAAGAAGCAGGGTTGGTGAGGGTGGGGACGAGAGAGCTCTGAGTGTGCAGACGCTCTCTGAGTGTCATCAGAGAAAGAAGAACACTCAGTCACTTTCATGTCTGCATCAAAACTGATACAAATGTCATCGGGTTTGTATGGTCCATCCGCCACGGGGACAGCTCTTGCCATCCAAGGTATAGTGACAAAGGTCTGTCAAATATGTGCTTTGAACAAGGCTGAGTTTGGCTGTGTCCTGGATAGGATATGATGTCAGGGACCAGACTCCACACAGGGGTTCTGAAAGGCAAGGTCACCCCTGTTCTTTCCACAGGCATTGACCTTCCCCCAAGAAGAAGCAGATTGGGTTCATAAAGAACTCAGTTACAGAGCCAAGAGCTGACAGCTCCCTGTGGAGGGTTCTTCATGAGCTCTGCAGCATGCAACCAACCGGGGGCCTTGTAAAACAGGCTGCAGACTAGCTGGGCAGTGGTGGCGCACGCCTTTAATCCCAGCACTCAGGAGGCAGAGGTAGGCGGATCTCTGTGAGTTCGAGGCCAGCCTGTTCTACAAGAGCTGGTTCCAGGACAGCCAGGGTTGTTATACAGAGAAACCCTGTCTCGTAAAACCAAACCAAACCAAACAAAACCAAACCAGGCTGCAGATCTGGCTTGGACCCAGTTGGTCATCATTAGAGGCGGTAACCTTTCTGGAGTTAGATCTGTGGGAAGTTTCAAGGATCTACTCTTGAAGAGGCAGCCAGCCCCTTCCCCCTCTATGTTTGCCCCTGCATCTACAACCCCCAGGGTGCACCCAACCACCACAGAGCTAAAAGCAGCAGGGCCAACAGCCATGGATCTGAGTCAAAGTCTACACTGTGAGCCAAAAGGAACCGTTTCTCTGTGAAGATTACCATCTCAGGCGTTTGCTACAGTAACAGCCATTGACTAGCACAGCCTGGGACCCTTGGCTCTACCACCTGGTGTCTGGGCTCTCCCTGTCCTCTCTAGCATGTTCTCTGCCTTGTGTACAACACATCCTTTCACCTGGAAAATAGGGAGCTCGATAGCATGAAACAAATGTCTCAGATCCCATAATGACTAAGAAGATAAAGAATGATCCACCCAGAAGATTTACTTAACATCAGTTATATTTTCTTTTCTTTCTTCCTTTTTTTTTTTTTTTTGAGACAGGGTTTCTCTGTAGCTTTGGAGCCTGTCCTGAAACTCTCTCTGTAGACCAGGCTGGCCTCGAACTCACAGAGATCCGCCTGCCTCTGCCTCCCGAGTGCTGGGATTAAAAGCGCGCTCCACCACCTCCCCACTAGTTATCTTTTCCTGTGCAGTCTTCTCTAGTAGAAACCCCTTCCCTTACTCACCTTCTGACTGTGAACTTTCTAAGTTACTCTGTGTGATTTTTCTCTGCTCTCCCACTGCACCAGACCAACCTTTGGCTAAACAGCGACCAAACTCCAGGACCTGAATGCCCTGGGAGTTTCCCGTTTCATGGGAACTTTTGTGACCCAGAATACTGTACAACTGTCGTGCTTGCTGACCCAGGAATTCTGATTCCAGGAATTGATTGGGAGGAAATAATTAAGGATGTCCACAGTATGTCATTGTGAGAATGCTTACACAATGCTATTACAATTTTAACAAGTGGGAACGACCTGATGAGTCTGAAGGACAAATGGGCTTGGGGGCTGTCCAATACTGAGAGACTCAGAATCAGTCGCCAAGTCAATCAACCAACCCCAGAGTTGAGAGTCAAGGCAAAGGTTTGGTGTAGATGCATACTTCACAAGACTGGACTGCTACAGATTTGCAGCGACTAGCTTTAAGATTATTCTAAAAGTATAGGAATAAAAGTAAACACGGGGCTGCCATCGGGGCTTGTGCAAGTCTTTGTCTGAAGTTCCATTAACCTTAGCAGATCTAGGTCTAGAGAAAAGGAGGAGAGAGGAAATGGAAGCATCTCCTGTTTCCAAGTCCACATGCCCCCGAGCAGGGAGCAGCATCAGAAGACGCCGTACTTGAGGGCCAAGACAAAAATGTTGGGGAGAAGACGAGGAAAGAAGAAAAGTGCAGGGAGAAAAGGTTTTGAGAAGCACCAAGAGAAAGTAAGAAAAGACTTTTTAAATAAATAAAAATAGGCCATTGTGCTGAGAGGGCAAACTGCTTCAAAGAGATTTTTATAGTAAAATTTGGGGGGGGGGCGCTGAAAAAAACAGAGAGACCAGCGCTCCAGTGCAGGGAGTGGCTGGGCAGGAGGGGACACGTCTGAGCTCAGCAGGCCAGCTGCTTGTCCCCACAGAGATGCCTGACCCTCTCCTGACAAGCAAGGTCAAGGTCCAGGATTGCCGCCTACAAAGCAGGCTGGGTGCCCAACATCAAGCCCCCCCCCCGCGAGATCTATTCACAGCCTCTTTCAAAATCAAAGCAAGATCAACACCTTGTCTCTGGGGGATCTACTCCTATCTGGTTGTTCCAGCTGAAGAGGATGTGACCTGTGGTCCATCCAAATCCAGGTGACAAGAGCCTGGTCCCTCTCCCTGGAACCCTAGGATCGTTGCAGGGCACAGTCCAGTCCAAGCTTGCAGTTTCCACACAAGCTCTGACTCCCATTGCTTTCCTCAGCAGCCCCCTACTCAGAACAACCCTTCTACTTTTGACAGTTCCTTCCATATGCTTAATGCCAATGCCACAGTGTGTGGGGCTCTGGGTTGAATTCTACAAACCGTTTCTACCCAGCCGTAATCTGTACCAAACCCAAAGCCCACAGTGGACCTGGACCCTGCCGACCACAGGAAAATGTTCTGCCCGATGTTTGCAAAGGAAGGGTTTGGCGAATGCAGGAAGCAGGGGAGGCTGGTAACTAGAATGAATGTCAGGAAGGGATGTAGATGAGAGCTACACACACGGACTTTAAAAACTGCTTCTCTTGGAGGCTGCCCTCCTAAGTTCACGATTGTTAATAAGGCCGGTCCCAAAGTTCCCTTTCCCCAGGGTTCTGGAGGACCCTCATCCACAAGCCCTCATTTCCTTCAGTCCGTGTCCAGCTCTGAGTAGTTTCCCCGATGTATTACGTGCCCAGAGCACACACGTTACTAATCTCCCAGCATGCTGCCTCTAAGGATGCTCGCTCACACTGGCTCAAACTAGCTGTCACCTGGGCCCACAATAACACATCATCTAAAACGAGGTTGGGAGCTACCGACAACTGGACTCTCACTGCAAAGAAGAGGTGGGCGTGGTGCGGCTGCTTTATTCCAAGGAAGTGGGCTAGGCGGGTACCCATCTTCTAAGCACTCCTGCTGTGGGGTTAGTTGACTTCGCTAATGATGCTTAATGAAGGAGAGAGACTCATTCATTTTTGCAGGCCCACCCATCTCGTCTGTCAGCAACTGAACCCCTGATCCAAACAGAACTTCATCCTCTTAAATCCTGTGGCCAGATTGGGTTGGCACGTGGGAGATGAGCGCCATGCTAACCATCAGCCACACAGGCCCCTTGGGGGCTTCCCTGCATCCCAGATTCTTTCGGGACTTTGTGAGGGCCCCTGGGTACCTGGCCTGAAGATCCCCATGTTCCCCAAGACTCATTCCAAACACATCCCTCTGTTTCCTGCGCAAGCAGCTGCTATAGAAGGATATGGAGTGATCCCCAAGAGCAGTCCGGCCTCCTGGGGGCCCTTCGGGGGATCCGGGGCGGTTGGCCAGCCAGCGGTGGCCCCTCGAGGGCATACAGCCCAAGTAACTTTGCTGTGGCGAGAGCGAAGCCGCGCCTGATAGCACCGGGAGAGCAGGGACCCCAGGGACACCCCAACCCCCCGCCCCGGTCTCCTGAAGCAGGCCAGGATGTCAGCGTGGCCGCCAGACATTTAAATCGGCCCCACGGGAGGCGGCGTGGAAGAAGCCGGAAAGGCGGCTGCCGCCTTGCGGGACTGCGGGGTGGCCGCCGGGGTCGAGGAGCCGCGGAGACACTCACCAGCGCGTGTTGTCGTGGAAGTGCTCCAGCACCGCGTAGCCGAAGAAGGAACCCGCCGGGCCCTGGAAGCGCACCGGGCGCTGCGCGTCGAGGTTGTAGGCGCCGGCCGGGACCCCCGCGGCCACCAGCGCCAGCAGCAGCGCTCGGAGCCCCCCGGCGCCCGTCCACGCCGCAGCCGGGCCGCCCATCCCCAGCCAGCCGCCGCCCTGCGTCCTGCCCCACAGTCGGGGCTCCCGGGACACGCTGTTGCCCGGGGCGCGAGCCGTGCGCTCCGAGTCGGAGCCCGGGACGCGGTGATGCGCTGTAGTGCGAGCCGGAGAGAGGCCAGGGGTGGCCGCCAGCGGGCCGCGTCCTCTTGATCCCGGTGGAGAGGTCTGAGGGCTCGGAAGGAGCGGGTCCCGGGCTCGGGCGGCGCTGGACTGCGGAGAGGCGCGCCCGCGGGGTGGGCGGCCCGGGAGGCCCGGGCGGGACAGGCCCGCAGCGCCCCCTGCTGGACGTGGCGCCACGAACACCGGCTGGATCCAGTACTGGACCAGGCGCAGGACCCCAGTGAACTCCATCCTCTCCAATGTCCCTGGCTCTGTCCGGGCCCAGCTCTCTCCTTTTGTGTTACCCTTGAGCCTCACACACTAAGACCCAAAGTCACCCGAGTGAAGGATGGGTGAGTATTCTGGTCCTGCCCATCTGGAAGCTCTTTTTTCAGAGGCAAACACTCAGGATCTTGAATCCGTTGGTGTTAGAAAGAATCCGTCCTGTGAAAGCGAGCAGAGAGTTCTGTCCTTCCATATTCCCTGACCTGGCCAGTTCTTTCCAACTTGTCAGACATGCAACATTGCAGCCAGATCTTGCAACAAATTATACACACGTTCAACAAGCCCGGCCACCCCAGCCCACTCCCTGACAAGCTTAGATAAAAAGCTTATTAGAGATTAATTAGATTAAGTAATTAAAGATAATTGACTCTATGAAGTTGACTAATCCCAGTTTAATGTTATTCCTGAACAGACCCTTCGCTCAGGTAAAATCTGACCCCGCTCCTCCCACTTCCCCCTCCCCTCCCCCGCCAAAGTCTCACTTACACTAAACACATGCTTGCTCGGTCTTTTTCTTTCTAATTAGGTTTGCCCTTATAACAACCGGTACAAGATCCCGGGGTGGGGGGTGGGGTTCAGAATTATCTAATCAGTGGAGTCTAAACACAGGGATCTTTACAGGTGGCCTCTCCTGGCTGTCATCAGAAGAGCTGTGACGAAGGAAGCAGGGCCACTGGAGGGGTCCACCGGCCAAAGAATTCAGGCAGCTTAAAAAAACTGAAGACGGTGAAATGTAGTGATATTTCATTTTTATTTTAATAAATAAAGCTTGCCTGAAGATCAGAGAGTACAACAGTCCCACTAATCAACCTTACAGACCAGGCAGTGGTGACACACACCTTTAATCCCAGTAGCCACACTAGTTTGATATAGAAACCCGGCAGTAGTAGTGCACACCTTTAATCCCAGCACTAGAGAAGAAGGTAAATACAGAAGGACACAGTCTCATTCTGAGATTCCTGGAGGCAGGATCGCCATTTCAGACTGAGGTAGAGGTAAGAGCCAGTGGCTGGATGTTTTGCTTTTCTGACCTTCAGGTTGAACCCCAATATCTGTCTCAGCGTTTTTATTAATCGTGCTACAGTGAAACATCTTCTCCCCTACTGCTTCTGGGAACACAGCCCAGGGACGCCTTGGCGCCCCATAGACCCCTGACCTGCAGAATTGTTGGACGATAAACATGGTTGTCCTAGGCCGCTGTATTCAGATCATTTGCATAGCTCTGATGTGATCCTGCTATCTCAGGGCTAGGACTACTGTAATAAACACCTGACCAAACGCAACTCAGGGCAGGAAAGGGTCTATCCCAGCTTAAGGTTAGTCAATCAAAAGGCATGAAGTCAAGGCAATAGTTGAGGGAGAAAACATGGGGGAACTATGTTACTGGCTTCCTGGCTGGCTTGTTCTATCTGTGCTTAGTTAGCTGTATATATGACTTAAGGTCACCTGTTCAGGAAATGGTACCCCTCACAGTCTGGGCCCTCACACATCAGTTAACAACCATCCCCACGGTCACGCTCCATACAAACCTGATGGAGACAATCACTCAACGGAAATCTTTTCAGGTGACTTCAGGTTGTTTCAAGTTAACAGTTAATGCTAACTAGTACAGTAACTTAAGTTCTCTGCAAAAGCGTGTGTGTGTGTGTGTGTGTGTGTGTGTGCACGCCTTAAGGAAAGACCCACAGATTTTAGCAAAATTTTAAGAGGTAAGGAAGTCTTTAAAAAGGTTAGGAACTGGAAGCTGGAGAAATGGCTTAGAGGTTAAAAGCAACTTCTTCCTCTTGCAAGGGACCTGGCTTCAATTCTCCACACAAATTGGCTCACAAACAGCTCCTGCCCCAGGAGATCCAACGCCCTCTTCTGGTCTCCACAGGCACTGAATGTAAGTCATGCGCATACATATATGCAGACAAACAATCATACACATAAAATAAAAGTAAATGAATCTTTAAAAGAGGTTAGGATCCGTTTTCTAAAACACACTGATTACAATCTTTATAAACTAAACCTAAAAGTGAGATACTGGTGAAAAAACAAAAACTGCTGCCTTTTGTTTCATGAAATAGGGCTCCTACACCTGACTATACATTAGAATCCAGGGCAGCACAAAAAAACAAAAAACAAAACAAAACAAAAAAAAAAAACATAGATTTGGGGGCTAGAGAGTTTGGCTCAACCATTAAGAGCATTTGCTGCTCTTGCAGAGGACCCAGGTTTGTTTCCAAGACCCCCACAGTGGCTCATAGCCTGTAATACCTGTTCCTGGGAATCACTAAAAATCAAATAAATGTATAGATTCACAAGCAGGGAGCTGTGTTGGGGCCACTGAGGGGTTAAGGCCCAGGAGTCAAGTTGATAAGCAACTGGTGCTGGGAAGACATGGTCCCAGGAGAGAGATCCCCAGTTCTGCATTGTGGTCCTGACCATGTAACATTATGGCAAGAAAGCCACAGACTCTGAAATAAAACACAGGGACTTACGACCAGCTGTGAGAGCCTGGTAAGTCAATGTGATGAGGATACCAATAAACCGATAAGCCTATTGATAAGCTGTTTGAGGTAATTTAAACATTGTACAAAGGGAACAATTACTAGTTATTCATATTGTCTGACATCAGTGGTCAGTAGTGAGCTCAATCTCCTCCCTGCCAGGATAAGTTTTCCTGTCGGTAAGGTGGCTGAGTAGAAGGCTGTTGCAAACCGGTATTTTCTGGACACAACAGGACAGCTGCTTGTGGCTGTGACTCCACGCACAAGACCTGGGCAAGATGAAGCCAGACAAACTCTCAACAGCGATGGGGGAAGGGGCTCACAACTCCCACCCCTGGCTGAAGAGCTCTTGGCAATTGACGGCCACTGGGGGAGGGGCCCATCGCTTTCGGAGTTGTGAGCCCAGACAGGACGCCCAAACTCTGGCGAATGTCCCTATGTGACAGCACAAAGTGAGCTCAGTGGGTTTAAAAGAAGTAAATAAATCTGAGAGGGAAGATCATGTGCGTGCGTGCGTGTGTGTGTGTGTGTGTGTGTGTGTGTGTGTGTGTGTGTGTGCGCGCGCGCGCTGTGTGGGAGTTGTCAGCCTGCTCGCTGCTGTATTTTTAACTAAAGAACTGTGCACAGCCCTTCTGCCTCTGTGCTGGGATTAACCCAGAGCCTCTGCACATGCTAAGCACATATTCATCTGTGAGTTGCATCCCTTTGGTCTTAAAAACTGTCAGTCATGCTGGTCTCTTTCTCTTTAATAGAACTTTTTATTGGACAGGGTCTTGCTATATAGCCGGGGGTGGCCTGAAACCCTCACTGCCGCCTCCCAAGGCTGGGATTTCACAGTTGTCTCCATGCTCTTCGTCAAATTCTGACTGCTTCCTTCAGGCCTTTAGCTATTCCAGCTTCGATCAGCCTGGGGTGTGGAGGCGGTAAGTGCGCCTCTCCAGCTTGCAGCCTCTGCAGGCTTGCTCTCCATGTAGCTTGTTTTCTTATGCGTGTTGTAAGCTTTGGCTGTGATTTCATGGTCCTTGGAATTTTGTCTTTGTTTGGAACGTGTTTTTTTCCATAGACAAACTGTGCTTCTTTCTGGCAATCGCCTGGGCACTGCTGATCCTTTGCTGTGACCTAATGTCTGACAGGTGACTGTGACAGACAATGAGAGATAAGTAGTAGGTGATCATAGATAGGTAGATAGGTAATAGATAACAGGTAGATGGATGGATAGATAGGTAGGTCGGCAGTAGACAGATGTAGGCGATAGACAGGCAGATATAACCCAGCACAGGCTATTCTGGTGCTCCTGAAGGCTGCCTTCCCGTTTTATTCAAATTTACATTCTGCCGGGAGTCACAACCCAACCGAGAGGGAAAGACTTAGTCACAGTGTTTATCGCAGCACAGAAACCAAACCAGAACAACTCTGGGTGAAACCAGAACAACTCTGGATGTCTCTTTCCATGGGGCAGGCTATCCCAGTTCACCTGCTAAGGAGTTCAGCTTGATCTGGGGCCACCGGTCTGGCCCAGGCTTGTGTCCCTGGCTTTGCCTGCTTTCCCTGGCACGTGTGAGGTCCACTTAGATCCAGATACACCCAAGGCTGAGGCTGATTTCATCACCCACTTTTCCTGTGTGTTAGAATTTTTCATTATTTTTGGCTTCTGAGTATTTACTTTCTTGCCAGCCAAGCCATCCCTTGCTCAGTTTTATATTTAATTCAACCATTTAAGCTGTTTTGTGGAAAGAAAAAAAAATCAGCTCTAGACATCTGGGTATTTATTCAGCTAAAATGCAAAAAAGAAAAATTGACTAATTTTTAAGTCATTGAATAACTTAATCATCCACTGACCCCATTGCTTATGAGGAAATTCACCTTATCTCAAATCCTGTATGCACGTGTGTGTGTGTGTGTGTGTGTGTGTGTGTGTGTGTGTAAGCCAGAGAACACAGTTCCTCAGGCACTGTGTACCTTTTTCTTGAGACAGTTTCTCACTGGCTTGGCACCTTCTAAGTGGGCTAGGCTGGCTGGCCAATGAGTCTCAGGGGCCCCTCCTGCCTCCATTTCCCCAGCTCCTATTTCAAATCCATAAAGAGGAGCCAGAGTATATGTGGGCTCTGGACGTGAAGCCAAGTCAGACTATCTTCATAAACACTCCGGACCTCCCCAAAACAACCTCCAATAGTTCCAGTCCACCCACAGGAGCAGGATCGCCAGGTGGGCTCATCTTTCTCGTGGGGCCCAGACAGGTATTCTACATGGTCGGGCAAAGAGCTCGCCCATTAGACTGCGGGAAAGGACTGTAGTTCATGGTGCAGCTGTGTGCTGCTGGGATCAGCCCCTCCAGTAAGTGCATCATCACTGGATAGCACACGGCCTTACATGCCTACAAGCTGACACCTGCAGTGTGCATGAGTAAACCCAAGCTCCTCAGACGACACACTCAACCTGATCTTTATTTGCAAATTGCAGCTGTAAGCACACAGCACATAAAGAGAAAGCCGGAATTTTCCTGGGTTTGCAATGTGGGATGGCCTGAAAGGGATGTCCCCTATAGTCACAGGCATTTGAGATCCTGTTGGTGGCACTGTCTGAGGGAGGTTGAGGAGGTGTGGCCTTGATGGAGGATGTATGTTACTGGGGTAGGCTTTGAGCAGCAGTTCAAGTTTGCTCTCTTTCTGTTTCTTGATTTGGCTCAAGATGTGAGCCCTCAGCTTCCTGCTTCTGCCACTACGCCTCTGCTCCACTATCATGGACCATTATCCCCCTAGGAACCATAAGCCCAACTAAACCCTTTCTTTCTATAAGTTGCCTTGGTCGTAGGATTTTATTTCAGTAACAGAAAAGTAGAAGACAATGATTATAGTTGAGACTGCCTTCCTATCTATCATCTATTGATCCTTTGATCCATCCATCCATCCATCCATCCATCCATCCATCCATCCATCCATCCATCCTTTGTATTGTTTGAATTGTTTGCAGATAGTCTACCACGGAGGTAGAAAATGGTACCTCCATAAAGCTGAAGTTACCAGTCAAAATGAAAGCCTGTCATAAAGAGAAAGCCAAACCCGGTGAGGTAGTGCACACCTGCAATCCCAGATGCTCAGGAGGCTGAGGCAGGAGGATCATTGTAAATTTGAGGTCATCCTACTCTACAGAAGGAATTCCAGGATAGTCAGGGGTAAATGGTAAAACTCTGTCTCAAACCCAAGATGAATCGGGGTGGGGCAGTAAAGCGAAGAAGTGAGGGGAGCTTTGGAATCGGTGCACACAAAGCCGCCTGCTCTCCAACTGAGAAGAAAACTTGGACTTCACTGGGCAGCGGAAGCAGGTAGAACCAAGAGCAGCTACCATTACCAGTCTCTTGGCCAGTCCCGCCCTCCAATCCTGGCTTCTGTGAGGGGCTAACTTGGCCAGCAGAGCTGAGGAAGAGGCCAGCCAACACCATGTGGAAGAAGGAAAACGGTCAGTAGCCGGATGGCTCCTTGTGGTGTTTCCAGAAGGAGCGGAAAAGAGAAAGGTCTTCTATGAAAGATCATTCTCAGGACAATACCTACCCTCAAGCGATTGGCAGGTGGCTAAATGCAATTGAAGCCGAGTCTTCAAACATCACCTGACCTTATATTTTTATACACAAGACAAATGATACTTCCACGTGCTTTGGAAGCCTGATAAGCTCAAGGGGAGGTAAATCCTGTCGCCAAATCTTCAACGTGAACAGCGGGCAGCAGGTGAGGACTTTCACACAGAGGAATTCAAACGCCAAAGCCCAAGTGTTATTCTTGAGTGTAACCTTTCAGCCTGTTCCCAGGCACAGAGATCCACATTTAGGGAAAGTGCATTTAGTGACAAACATGTATATTAGAATAGATTCACACACCTTCTTAAATGATAGGCTTAAAAAGCATTCCTCACTTTTTTTTTTTTTTTTTTTTACTTTACGATAGTGTGGAAGTGCTCCCTTACAGGCTTGTGTTAGGCAATTCTGCCCAACTGCAAACTAATTCACCTGTTCTGGGGTGTCTAAGGTGGGTGAGGAGGAGCCCTAATGTTCCAAACACCAACTTTGTCAAATGCGCTTTCCACTTAAGGGGTTTTCAATTTTCAATGGCTTTATTGGGATGCACTCACATTGTAACCTGGAGAACGTGAAACTTCCGAGACAGTTTAGGGTGATGAGTAAGAATGCGCCCAGTGATCAGTTCAGGCCATCATAACAGAACACCACACAGCGCCGAGCTTAAACAGCAGAAATAAAGTCTCACCCGTCTAGAAGCTTCAAGCCTGGGACGGATGCCCTCACAGCACAGACACCTGCAAAGGCCTACATGTGCTTGCCTGCTCCCTTCTGATATGTCCTCAGGTGACCTCTCCTTTGGATTTGCATTGGACAAAGGAGAGGAAGAGAGAGGGGAGGCTGGGGATATTGCTTACTGGTCATGCACATCAAGCATGTCTAAGACCCTGTGTTCAATCCCCGGTGTCATAAGGAAAAGGAGGAGGGAGGAGAGGCACATGGGTGCACTCTGGCATCTGCTTCTGCAGAGGCACTAAGCCTACCAGGTCAGGGCCACACCTACGTGACTTTAACCACTTTCTTACCCCAGGACATTGAGGCTTCAACAACGTGTGTGTGTGTGTGTGTGTGTGGAGGAAACGCATATACTCACTTGATAGCATCAGTGTGTGACCTTGAGAACAGGCTCTACAGGACTCAGTCTCCCTATTTGTAAACAGGACATCCTGCTCATTAGGTAGCTGTCAGAACTAAATTAAATAAGCCATGTAACACATCACAGTGTAGTGTATGGACAGCAACTGATAAGCACGGGGCTGATGACGGACATGACAACAGACGAAGTCTCATGACAGACATATTTCTACAGCTGTCTGAGTCAGGCTACCCGGAAGCTGAGGGGACCGTCCTAATGCCCCTGTCGTGGGAATGGCTCTATGGTGGGGGAACTGATGTAAATATTGCCTGAGAGACGAGGCCTGAAGCAAAGTCCTGATTTATTACTGACTGCCAGGCCCAGGGCTTGTCCCTACATTTATTAAACCTTTGCAGAGAGACAACAATAACGGCCCCCTCAGTTATGAGAGCCACTAAACAGAACAGACACCCAAGCCAGAGTCACACGGAACAGCTGAGGTCAGACGGGGGGTGCTCTAGTTTGGGTTTTGTTGTGGTCAACATCATGACCAAAAACAACGTGGAGAGGAAAGGCTACTGGCTTACAGGCTGCAGTCATCATCTGAGGAAGTCAAAGCAGCAGGAACTAGACAGAGACCACAGAGAAATGCTGTGTATCAGCTGTGTACAGGCTTTGTCACCACCCAGGCCCGTCTGCCCAGAGATGGTGTTGCTAGCAGCCGTCTGGACCTTCCCACATCAAGCTGGCAACTTAGAAAATGCCGCCATAGACATATCCACAAGCCAAGCGGCTGGAGGCAGTTCCCCAACGGAGGCTCTCTCTTCCCAGGTGTGCCAACTTGACAAAGGACGCTAATGATGACAGAAGGTATATTATAAAAGACAATTATGGTACTGGAGAGCTAGCTCAGTGGGCTGAGTGCTCACTGTAACAGCATGAAGACGGACTTCAGATGCCAGCACCCACACAAAGCTGGGTGTGGTGGCACAGACCTGTAACCCCGTGTTGAGGAGGCAGAGGCAGGAGGCTCCAACGGGCTTGCTGGGCAGTTTGTCTAGGTCAGCTGGTACACTTCAGGTTCAGTGAGAGACCCTATCTCAGAAACGAAGGTAGAGAATGACAAAGGAAGAGAGCTGATAGCAAGACCTCTAGGTGCACATACATGTAAACCCCATAGATGTGCATACACATACACACACACAAAGGAAGACCACTGATATTAATGCCTCTAGGTGCACATAAGTACAAACCCCATAGATGTGCATACACACATACACACAAACCCCATAGATGTGCATACACACACACATACATACACACACACAAACCCCATAGATGTGCATACACACATACATACACACACACACACACAAAAAAAAAATATGAAGCATGAACAACTGTCACTGTGACTATTTGTCCAAGCTGCATGTTTCCAAGAGCGTCATGAAGAACAGCCCACACAGGCCAGACAGACAAGGCCCAGGCCATCCTCTCTCTGACTATTATCTTATCTAAATGACTTTCCTGATGGTGACATTTTGAGATTATTTTTATCTTTCAAATATGCTTAACTTAGGCTTAATTTAGAGTTAAAAACATTTTTTGGGAAGTACCTAGACAGCCCAATTCACTTATTTTTCTATCTTTTCCAGTAAACCCCAGCTCCTCCCACGCCATGACAAGTCACTCGGCTCCAGAACATGGTTGTAATCATCTTGAACCAGCTAAAAGAGGCAAGCATCAAGGTTGCAAACCAGGGCAGGGATGTAGCTCAGTATGTTCAGGGCCCTAGGTTTGGTACCAGAAACAGGCACACACAGACAGACAGACACACACACACACGGGGGGTATAAACTGCAAACTTCTCACTAGCCCACAGAATGTGTATTTTGCACGCCTGGACTTTAGAAAACTGAGAGGTTCTTGCTCTGTATGTACTGGCCCTGTCCCCAGCTTTCCACTAGTGTTGTGGGAACAAGCGTCAGCTACAGCCTTCCTGCCACAAGAGATGCATTTACTTGATGTAAAACTTACTTCGGAGGAACCAGGGCCAATAGACTGAGCAGATCTGATGAGGTGGTATTCTCAGAAAGAAACGCGATTACCACACTCCAAATGACGAAGGGGCCTTAGCTTAAAGATTAAACAATAGATAACTGGGGAAAATCAACTCATGGGCTAATCAGTAGAATGACCTGCCAAAGGGGTAAATCAAGAGTGTCCGTTACTCCTCTCGTTCTGTGGCAGACACCTGACAGGAGCAGGTTTGAGTGCACAGTCCATCAAGGCAGGGACGGCGTGAAGGAGGAACTTGTAGCAACTGGTCATCTTACATCCCCAAGTCAGGAACCAGAGAGAGCCAGAAGAATATTTGTGCTCTGCTCACTTCCTCCTTACTTCATCAGGGACCCACAGGTCTTCCCACCCCAATCTAGAAACTCCCTCAAGGTCATGGCTGGGAGATGGTCTTGCGGATGACTCTAGGTCCTGCCGCACTGACAATATTAACCACACCACAGAAAACTCCAGAACGTATAAATACGATTTTTAAAGTGTGCAATAGAATTTATGAACTGTAGAGTACAAACAGGACTGAACCAGAGTCAAAGCTTTTACTCTTCAGACAGAAAGGAAAATATAAACCAGGCCCAGAGAAAATCTTAGCAAAACATTTTCTAACAAAAGGCTTCTATCCAAAGTTGGGGGGGGAACCCCCAGACTCAACAACTACTGAAGTAAGTCCTTGGATGCTACGGTTTGGCTGTGAAGTGTCCTTCCCATCACACACACACACACACACACACACACACACACACACACACACACACACACACAAGGCTTAACGTTCATGCGCTGAAAGACCAGAGTTGTGGGTAACATCCTGATAGATCCCTAACACGAAGGGATTACTAGAAGGTGGGAGAAAGCAGGAGGTTCACAGGTCACAGGAGGGGATGTCAGAGGAAACCTTCGTGGGGTCAGCTCTCTCCTACTGCCTTGCGGAGTCCAGGATCCAACTCAGGTTGCTGTACTGTGCAGCCAGCACCGCTACCCCACTGAGCAATCTTGCCAGCCCCGGATTGTATGCAGTTTATTACGCATATGTTAAACCTCAGCACAGCTGTTACGGTAACTGTGTGGGGTCGACCTTCCGCACTGCTCAGCTGCGACCTCGGTTTGCAGAGCTGTGATTGACAGGACGTGAGAGAACAGCACCTGACCAGGCTCCGCCTCGCACTGACAGTGCTCACCCCTCAATGGGATCTTTCAGCACCTTGGACTTTGGTTCTTGTTTAGTCTCTAAAAGGGAGTTGCAGTCAAAATTAAATGGCCAATATCTGTGGCAGAATACAGTGGGTTCTTGTGAAGCTTAGTCCACCACCCCGACAGAAATGAAAGCGGACATATTCACAGTCTCCACAATAGCACTGCCTTTAATACACTTTTAGCTGAAGAAGCCAACCATGGCTGTCCCGCGTCCAGAGGTGGAGGGGTGGACTGTTGAAATGAGGACGGGCCTGCAGTCCCATGCACACCGCATTAGTCTGGTGCCTCTGTTTGTTATTCTTCGTGGTATTCGCTTCTAGTACACGTATGGAAATTTTGGACATACAATAGTCTCCTCATCACACACTCCAACTCTGGGCCCCTTCGGGCAAAGCTTCAACACTCTTTCTCGTTGCCATTGTCTTTATGTAGAAGGCGCTGGGAGCCTTTGCTGGATAAGTTTGCAAGTAAGCTTGATAGAGACGTGGGACACCAACACCTGGAGACACCTGAGAGCTGGGAAGAATAAGAGCAGTATGGAAAAGGCCAGCAGCAGTCCCCTGACGTGGCAGTCCCCTGACGAGGCAGTCCCCTGACGTGGCAGTCCCCTGACGAGGCAGTCCCCTGACGTGGCAGTCCTCTGACGTGGCAGCCCCCTGACGAGGCAGTCCCCTGACGTGGCAGTCCCCTGACGTGGCAGTCCTGATGAGGCAGTCCCCTGACGAGGCAGTCCCCTGACGTGGCAGTCCTGACGAGGCAGTCCTCTGACGTGGCAGCCCCCTGATGAGGCAGTCCCCTGACGTGGCAGTCCCCTGACGTGGCAGTCCCGACGAGGCAGTCCTCTGACGTGGTAGTCCCCTGACATGGCAGCCCCTGACGTGGCAGTTCCCTGACGTGGCAGTCCCCTGATATGGCAGCCCCCTGACGCAGCAGTCCCCTGACACAGTGCCGTGAGAAGTGTCTACAGTCTGAGGGGTGAGGAGACCTGGGCAACGCCATCAGGCCCTCTCTTTTGGGATTAAAATTGAATGTTGAGGTTAAGAATAGAAACACGTCAAAGTCGGAATATGGAATTTTTAAAAAGTCACTCAAAGGGGCCTAGAGAGAGGGACCAGTATCTAAGAGTGGTTACTATTCTATAAAGGTACAGAGTTCGAATCCCATAACCCACATTCGTCAGCTCACAAATACAAGTGCCTGTCATTCTGGCTCCAAGCGATCCATACTTGCTCTGGCCCCCATGGGCACCCACACTTACTCTCCCCCCCCGCAACATATATGATTGATTATAACCATTTAAAGTCACGTAACAATTATTAACAGTATTGGCTACGCAGAGAGTATCGGCCACTGCTGAGAGCTATTTTGTTTAAGCTTTACTTACAAGCTTATAGGTCAAGGACTTAGAGGAAAACCCACATCTAAGGGACTGGCGACATTAAAGAATTATGTTGTTTCTGACAGCTGAAAGTCCAGATTTTACTCTGGAGTCTAGTGAATCCTGCTCAGATGTCCCTGAAGACCTAGCGCATTTTCTCGAACTGAAAGCCTTTTGGTTAAGGTCTAGTGTAGAACTAGAGGTACAGCAACAGAATCTCACAATCAGTGTGAAAGGAAGAGAGAACTCCTGACTGACATGGAAATCACCACGGAAAGAGTAGGGGCAACAGGATAATCTGGGGTTCAGGCTTGGGAGCACCCCATTTGAGACTCTGGTTTGACCTCTATCCAGGTGGAGATGGTAGACACACAGTTGGATTTGTGAGTGTGGGGGCCGGGGCTGGGGTAGGCTAGACACACAATCATAGACGTCATGGGCGTGCAGGTGGTGTGTAAAATCATGAGACAGATGAGATCGTGGGGTGAAGAGGGAGGCGGATCTTAAGACCCTGCAGTTGTCAAAGATCAAGGAAAAGGGTGTGAGCCATTCAGTAAGGAAAGGCATCCTACAAGCGGTCCATTCATTATTTTCCTTACTAATGCGGCCTGTTGTGGGATATTTGTACACGGTGTGAAAAAGCATGGGTGTGCTTGGCATAATAAAAAGCTGAATGGTCAATGGTTAGGGCAGGGGGTATAGGTGGGACTTCAGGGCAGAGAGAGAACTCTGGGAAGAAGAAAGCAAAGTCTCCAGCCAGATGGAGAGGAAGCAGGATGGGCAGTAAAAAGATACGGGTTAATTTACATTATAAGAATGAGTTAGAAACAAGCCTAAGGTCAAGTTTTCATAATGAATAACAAGTCTCTGTGCCATTTTATGTGAGTTGGCAACCCAAAGAAAACTCCATTTACAGTGAATGGCCAAATACCTAACAAAAGCAACTCGAAGGAGGGAGGGTTTCTTTCGGCTCACGGTTTGAGGATGCCATCCATCATGGCGGGCAAGGCACGGCAGCAGGCATGTAGGGCAGCTGGTCATGTTCTACCTGCCCTCAGGAAGCAAAGAGATGAATGCGGTGCTCGGCTACCACACTCAAAGTGGGGCTTCCCTCCTCGGTTGCCTCTCTGGAAACACCCACATGGACACGTTCAGAGGTCTGTCTCCCAGGTGATTCCAAATCCAGTCTAGCTGACAATGAAGATGGACCATCATCACACCAGAGGAGGGGAGAGATTGTCCAGGACAAGGCCACTGTGGACAATCAGCAGAGGACAAAGAATGCCCACTGGCCTTTGTATTGGTTTTGCCAAGACTGGGGACAGAAAACAGGAGCGTTACTAACTAGAGGGGTCTGCGGGGGGGGGGGGACGGACGAAAGCCCAGTGAGTGGCAACAGCGAGCACAGACATTTGCTTAGGGCTTATCTCTGCCGAGCAGTGGGAACACTGAGCTTTTGTTCTCTTGAGGGGAGCATAGAGTGATGAGCCAGTCAACCTTGTGAGACAGCAACTAACGGCACCGCATCCACATGCTGATGGAATAGCCTGGGAAAGAAGGAAACAGGAGAATAGGTAGGTCTGACCTCTGTTTGTAAAGATGAGGGTGCTGGGAGGTGACGGGGTCTGTAAAGTGCTGGATGCTCCGAGTTTGAGCCCCAGAACCCACATTTGAAAAAAAAAAGCTAGGCACAGTGGTGTGTAGTTTCAACCCCAGCACCGAGGAAGTGAAGACAGGTGAAACCCTGGGGCTAATCACCAGCCAGCCTAGCTGATCAGCAAGATCCAGGCCAGTGAAAGACCCTGTCTGCACCCTTCTGAACGCGCGCGCGCGCGCACACACACACACACACACACACACACACACACACACACACACACACACACCAAGAAATGAAGACATGGGAGGCAGTCAGCAGATGTTAGGGTGGTGCTGGCCAAGCTCACAATGCAGGACATTACTCCCACCCCCAGACAGACCCAGTAGACTCTGAATGAGCACAGCAGGACTCTGACTTTGCCCATAAACGGCCACAGACTTGCCAGTGGCTTCTGACCCTGCCACCAGAGACAATGAAAGCGAAACCACCTCCCGTAATCAGTACGTAGGGTTAGACAGGAATGGCTGGGGCCTTGCCAGCGAGCTACAACTAGAGCAGCTGACAGGGGCGAATCAGGTGGCCCTTGCAAGGGCAATGCCTCTGAGAGCTTCCAGGAAGTTTATCTGAGTGACCGCATAGGTTAGACAGGCAGTCTGGTTCACAGGAGCCACCAAAGCCACAAAGTGGAGCACCAGTCCACAATCTACACACCAGAAAACAGCCACGGTCTACAATCTACACACACCAGAGAACAGCCACAATCCACAATCTACACACACCAGAGAACAGCCACAATCCACAATCTACACACCAGAAAACAGCCACGGTCTACAATCTACACACACCAGAGAACAGCCAGGGTCCACAATCTACACACCAGAGAACAGCCACGGTCTACAATCTACACACACCAGAGAACAGCCACAGTCCACAATCTACAAACACCAGAGAACAGCCACAGTCCACAATCTACACACACCAGAGAACAGCCACAGTCCACAATCTACACACACCAGAGAACAGCCA
>PVIU01001809.1:0-87500 GCA_004026605.1 Ondatra zibethicus
CCTGTGCTCCCAACTTTTGCCTGGCAATCTTGTTTGCTTCCAATTTCCCGAAGGATCTATATATGCTTTTCTTTGGGTTCAACTTGCTATTTGGCTTCTCTAGGCTTGTGAACTATAGGCTTAATGTCCTTTGTGTATGGCTAGAGTCAGTTTTGTTTTATGCTATTGTGGATGGGATTTATGTAAATTATTCCTTTTTCCTATAACAGTGGTTCTCAACCTGGAGGTCAAATGATCCTTTCACAGGGGATATATATCAGGTATTCTGTATATTAAATACTTATATTATGATTTATAACAGTAGCAAAATTACAATTATGAAGTAGCAACAAAAGTAATTTTATGGTTGGGAGTCACCACAACATAAGAAACTGTAGTAAAGGGTCTCAGCATTAGGAAGGATGAAGGACCACTGTCCTAAAACATGTTGCTAATATATAAAAAAGGTCCCGGTTACTGTATGTTTACTTTGTATTCTGTTACTTTACTGAATTAAACACTGCTAAGAGTTTTGTTTCATTTTGTTTTTTTTTCTTTAGCTGTTCCTTATTATGAACTCATTTGCCCACAGGAATGACTTGAATTTTTCTTTATTTTTCATGTAGTTTAATTGCCTTGACTAAACTGTCTAGTGCTTGGTTGAGTTGATGTTCTATTAACAGTGGATACCTTCATGTTGTTTCTGAACACAAAGAAAACACTTTCAGTTCTGTCTTGGGTCTTGATGGTTTTGTGTAGTTGTCCTTACTTAATCTACATACTTTTGAGGAGTATTCCTTTTGTACCTAAGTTGCCAGTTTCTTTTTCAGTCACAGAGTATGTTGATTTATTTAAAATACTTTGCATCTGTTGAGATAACATTCATCTTCATTCTGCTGATGTGATGTGTCACATTTATTGCTTGCAGCCCTGGGGTGAGACCAACTTGAACATGGTGTAGGATCCTTTTGCTGTACTGTTAAATTTGGTGTGCTGGTTTATAGTGATGTTTATAGTTTATAATCTTATACTTTATAAGATTATGCTCAATAGTGTTCCATCTCCTCACCCTGATTGACCTCATCCTCCTCCTGTTCTTTCTCCTGAGCTGCCTCTTCCTCTCCTTTGTTTTCCTTCTTCTTTTTAATATGATCTTGTATAGTTTTACTAGCAGGGAAATCCTAACTTGATATAACAAGTTTGGGAGAGTTTCTTCCCTTTCAGGTCTATATAACTACTTTGAGGAAAAAAATGGCATTAATTCTTCAAAAAAAAATAATCCAAAGTCATCTGGTCTGGATTTTTCTTTGTTGGAAGACATTCTTGCTGATTTAACTACACAGTTTGTTCTTAGTCCATTCATAGGTACATCCTCTTGGCTTAACAGTATCTTCATAAACATGTCCATGTATTCTAGACTTTTCATCTTGACATCACATACTTTTCCAAAATACTTCCTAAGAATCATTATACTTCTGATTTCTCCGTTGTAGTGTCTCCTTTTTCATATCTGTTGTTTCTTGTGAGTAACTTTTCTTATATTTGGTAAGTACAGTACAGCAAAAGCTTTTCAACTATATTTTGTGTTTCTTTGGAGGGGAACTTGAGATGGGTTTCTCTGTGTACCTTTGGAACCTATCCTAGAACTCACTCTACAGACCAGACTGGCCTCTGCCTCCCAAGTGCTGGGATTAAATCCAAGGCTTCATGCATGCTAGGAAAGCAATACTACCCACTTGAGACACATCTCTAGTTCCTCTGTCTGTATCGTCCAGTTGAATAATCTATCCTGTTCACATACAGGATTATTATTGCTAGTTAAAGGCATTCCCGACCCTAGATTCTCCTCTAGTAGTTTTGAATAGTTTGTATATTTTATTTCCCTGTGAAGGCCAGGCCTTATGACTTGAATTCATTCTCCAGAACCCACAAAGAGGCAGACAACTGAATCCTATAGTTGACCTCTGGCTTCTATATTTATGCAGTGGTACAAATATGTGTGAGTGTACTCATACACAAAATAAATAGATAAATGAAAAAATAAATGGCTAGAATTTGAATTCTTATACCAATTTAGGAATGGGAAAGGGAAAGTATACTGTGGACTTGTAGCTTCTTTCTACCAAACAGTAATGTAATGCCCGAAAACTGTAGGGATTTACTGAAAGCCAGTTGGAGTCAGCCTGTGCCTCCCGCACTAACTAAAGGAAAATGTATGCACACAATTAAAGCTGATAGTAGCAAATTAAAACTAAACTTGGAGAGATGACTTGGGGGTTAAATGTTTATGCTTCTCTTGCTGTAGACCCCAGTTCTGTTCTCAGCATCCACACCAGCAATTCACAGTGTCTGTGAGTCCAGAACCAGAGATTCTAGTGCCTTTGGCCTCTGTAGGCGCCTGCACTCAAATACCCGCACATACTAAATATAAGAAAAACTAAAACCCATTGAACAAAAACTTGATGAAAATGGAATGTAATTCCTTAGAGCAGAATGCTAACTATTAAATGTAAAAAAAAAAGATGGAAGTGAAAAGTCATTGTTTACAATCACAGTACCATTTAAAACAGGAAAAAATGAGGAATGAATGCTAAAATGTTTTCTAGAAAACCCAGTATTTATGTACTCTCGTTGTATCCACTATCTACCATTAATTAATAAGAAAAAATAACTTGGTAGTTAAGGTCAGCTGCTGCACCAGCTGATCCAAATTGACATCACCAGCAGCAGACAAATTGACAGTCTCCCTCCATGACATGTTGCCCTGAGATAAACTCAGCATCACTTCTGTGATGTAACCGCCCGAAAGTAATCACGAGGAAATGCCAGACTATCCCAAGTTGAAGGGCATTGCACAAAATAACTGGTTTGTACTTTTCAAAACTGTCAGGGTCATGAAAGATAAAATACGTGCCAAGGGACCCGTTCAGACTGAAGCAAGTAAGGAGATATGACAATTGAATATATCCGATTCCTAGTCTAAATCTGAACTAAAAAATGGAATTAGAATATTGTTTGCAAAGTAGGTTTTTACTGAGTTGAGGTTGATTTATTAATCATGGTTTTGTGGGTAGGTAAGAGGGGCTCTCTGTCTCTTAGCAAAGAAACATTAAATGGGGTTACTAAGCATCATGGGTACCACTCACTCTAAGTTGGTCTAGGAATAAATACTTAGATGAAACAAAACTTTACCAAATGTGGTATACAAATCCCGAGTAAAAGTGTCAACATTATACCAAATGTTATTCTAATCCCGAGTAAAATAGTGTAGGAATAATGTGCAGACTTCCCTCTTGGCCATCTGGCCTAAGGTGTTAGCAGCATATTTTACCCTTGTTCTCACCTTCCTCCAAGTTTATACAAATGTATTAAACATACATTTTCCACACAGCTTCACTTTCTAACACAGAACCATCCCACTATGAACTTGGGACTGGGGAAAAGAAGAATTGTGGACTCAGGATAGACTGAAAATCGACACCATTTTTATTAATATCAGAATGACTGTAAAGTGTAAATATGGACATCTCCTATGGGGTTCTCCCACCAGTTCTTTGCCCACTGTGTACTTAAATATCTCCATGGAACCATTACAGAGGGTTCTTATGTAGACTAGACCCTGGAGTTCCAGACTGACATGTTCAATCATAAGAAGTATCCATCTTAATGTTTTAGCATGATATTCCACACACATACACACTGTGCAGTTTAAATTAGGTTAAACGTATCTGTCCTCTCCAAGATTCATCTTTTCTTTGTGGAGAAAACTTTAGTCCTACAGCCAAGCATTAGGTGGAGCTTAGGGAGTCCTTCAGAGGAGTGAGAGGAAGAATCAGAGGAACCAGAGGGAACAGGGCCCACAGAATCAGCTGGCCAGAACTCATGGGGACTCACAGAGATCAGAGAGCCCGTAGGGGTCTGACATAGGTTCTCTGCATATAAGCTATGGTTGTGTAGTGGTGTTCTTATGGGATTCCTGACAGAGAGAGTGGGGGCTGTCTCTGACACTTTTGCCTGCTCTTGGAACCCTTTTCCTTCTACTGGGTTTCTTCCTCCAGCCTTAATGTGATGCTATATATGTGCTTGGTCTTATAGTAACTTGCTATACCAAGTTTGATTGATGTCCCTGGGAGGCTTGCTCTTTTATGAGGGGAGGGCAGATATAGAGGAGAGGGGAGGTGGTGGTGGGGAGACTTGTGGGAGGGGAAGGAGGGAAAACTGTGCTTGGTATGTAATATAGGAGAGAAGAATTAAAAAAAAAACCTATCATCTAGCTTTTGGAAAAGTACAGTACATTGCAGGCATCTGTTGTTACCTTAACAACAACTGATTTAACTACCAGCAATAAATAGAAAAGAGCTTTTCTACATTGTCAGTACGGACATCAGTACTTTTCAAGTTTGCTCCTTTCCACTGCTGACAAGGAACTAAATTCCTATTGTTAGAAACTGTCATTTTAATTTGTCCTTCCTTTTCTTCTATTTGCTAATATTTTTGCTCATAATTGTGAGGTTATCCACCTATGAATGCCTCCAACTTTACAGTTTGATGGGGGACTCCCCTCCGTATGCTGTCAATATGTTTTATTACCATTGGTTAATAAAGAAGCTGCTTTGGCCAATGGCAGGACAGAATAGAGCTTGGTGGGGAAAACTAAACTAAATGCAGGTAGAAAAAAGGTGGAGTCAAGGAGACAACATGTAGCTACCAAAGGAAAAAGACACTGGAACCTTACCGGTAGGCCACAGCCTCGTGGTGATACATCAATTAATAGAAGTGGGTTAATTTAAAAGGTAACTAGCTAGGAATTAATAGCTAGGAATATGCCTAATCTATTGGCCAAACAGCGTTGCAATTAATATAGTTTCTGTGTGCTTATTCAGGTATGGGTGTCCAGGAAATGAACGTGCAGTCTCTGCTTACAATGGTTTGTATTTTAATTGAATTGGTGGTTACATGTTAATATAGGGTAAATATGATCATTTGTATAGTAAGATATGACTTTCCCTTGAATTCTAGCTAGCACTGTTATTTTGAAATTGTAAAACTTTTGTCATTTAAACATCAATTATATATAAATAGGGTACAGCTAGCTCTTTAAAAAAATATATGAAAATATGCTCATGTCATTAATCACTTAAGGAAATACAAATCAGCACCACAATGATGAGTCATACTGCCACAGATAGAGGTTTTTTTTTTTTTCTTCTGAAGAGGATGTAGAGGGAAAGGAGCAGCACATACAGCATTTGTTGGCCATATCCATCCCTCACTTTTCCACCTTACCCAGCCCAGGTGCACACGCACTCACAGTCCCTGTTAATGAATATTCTAGCTCCAGGTGAACATGTGAGAAGCATATGGGCTACTCCTCGCTCTTCTTTATCAGTAAATACTAACTGATTCAATCCCACATAGCCTTACTGGTGTATCAAAGCTCTTTGTCCTCTTGACTCAATGTTCATAGCTTGTGGGTCCAGAAAATTCTTCATTTCATGTACATCTTCCCATTTGTCAAACAGTTTTCCCAAACTAAATCATAAATGTCTCTGCCATTGCTTGTCTCCTTTTCACCACTAATTTTATTTTTAATTTGCATCTTTTATTAAAGCATATTAGTTATATACATTATTGAGGCTACTATATATTTCCACAAATGTATATTTTGTGTATTGATCATAACCAATTTCCCCTTTTCCTTTCTCCTTAGCACCCAACTATGGTGATAGGCTAGTGACTTGTTCTAATTCACATTTAACTAAATGATTAATACATTGAGCATATTTTCATTTATTTGTTGTCAATACCTAATTCTTTTGAAAATGTATTGATTCAGATCATGTATAATTTAAAATGAAGATTACTTGTGTTTTGTTACTATTTTTAGCTCTTGATATATGTAATATTAGCCTTTTGGGGGTTAGATGCCAAGTGTTTTACATTCTGAATTTATCTTTTCATTCCTTTGACACCTTGCCTTACTATATAGGTATTTTGTTTTGTTTCGGTTTTTTAGCTTAATTTCATTCCATGTATCTAGTTTTATTTTGTGTCTTATAGTTTAGAAGTTCTTCTACAACTGTCTTCAATTGTTCCTACCATCCTCTTGGTTTGTCTCACATTAAAGTCATTGACTGATTTTAAGTCAGTTTTTCTTCAACATAAGAAATGGTAGTCAAATTTTCACGTTCTGATTTTTTTTTAAGATTTATTTATTTGGGCTTTCCACAGGGCAGGGTAACCTGCCCTCTCTTAGGACTGGAGGGGAAAAGAGGAGGGGGAGTGGGGAAGCAGGAGGGAAATGGGAGGAGCGGAGGAGGTGGAAATTTTGAATGGTACTATTTATAATGCAATAATAAAAAAATTAAATGTGAAAAAAACAAACAAAAAAACAAAAAAAAGATTTATTTATTTATTATGTATACAACATTCTGCCTCCATGTATACCCACATGCCAGAAGAGGGCATTACAGATGGTTGTGAGCCACGATGTGGTTGCTGGGACTTGATCTCATGACCTCTGGAAGAGCAGCCAGTGCTCTTAACCACTGAGCCATCTCTCCAGCCCTCACGTTCTGATTTTAAATTCCAGTTTTTCCAGCATTATTTATTGATACTTTCTCCTCCCATTCAATGTGTATTTTTACCATCTTGGTCAAGAGTCATTTGGCCGGGATGTGTGGATTTTGTCTTAGTTGTCTATTCTAGCCTGTTGGTCTATGTGTGTTTTCCTGCTGGTATTTTATTTTCTATCTTTATATAGTATGCCTTGAAGTCAGATCTTCAAAGTGTCCAGTATGTTTTTAATGTGTGTATGGGTGTTTTGGTGTACTCTTTAAGTATGTCTGTGTACAGAACTATATCCTGTAGTGTACTACATGTTTCCCTAGTCACCAAGACTAGAGTAGGGTTTTGAATGCCTTGCAATTGCAGATTCAGGCAATCATAAGTGGTACTGTAGATGCTTGAGAATCTAACCATGGTCTTCTGGGAGATCAGATGCTTTTCATCACTAAGCTGTCTCTCTAGCCCCCAGCCAATCTTTTTTGTTCAAGACCACTTTGTCTTTGTAGATGTGTGTGTGTGTGTGTGCGCGCACACACACACATACACTTCTACATGAATTTCAAGATTTCCCCCTAGCTCTACTAAAGAATGTCATTGGCATTTTAATAGGAATCATATAACTGTGGCTAGAAGGGGCATTTTAAGACCTATTCTTTTAATTTATGAATTTGTAAATGTGATAGTTTATTTGCCAACTTGATACAACCTAGATGCCCCTGAGAAGAGTCTCAGTGAGGGATTATATTTATCAAATTGGCCTGTGGGCATGTCTGAGTTCTGGTGAACTTTTCTTGGTTTCCTGAATTGGTGTGGAAAGCTCCAGCTTGAAAGTGGGTGACACTAGTCCTGGATTTGGGGCCCTGGGCTGTATAAAAATAGGAAAAGCGGGGCTGGAGAGATGGCTTAGTGGTTAAGAGCACTGGCTACTCTTCCAGAGGTCCTGAGTTCGATTCCCAGCAACCACATGGTGGCTCACAACCATCTGTAATGAGATCGGGTGCCCTCTTCTGGCGTGCGGGCATGCATGGAGGCAGAATGTTGTATACATAATAAATAAATAAATAAATAAATAAATAAATAAATAAGAGTTAAAAAAAAAAAAGAATAGGAAAAGCTAGCTGAGGACCAGGCACACATGCATTTATTTCTTTCTGCTCTGGAATGAGGTTGTGATGTGACCAGACCTGTAACTGTGAGCAGAAATCAGCCTTTCCCCTGAGTTGTTTTTGTGAGGATGCTTTTTCTGCACAGCAAGATAAATGAAACTAGGACAATAGGTCCTTCCATTGTGTGTGTGTGTGTGTGACTTCTTCATTTTATTTAAGAAACCTTATGTAATTTTCCTGTGGAAGTCCTTTACCCTCTGGTGATTTCTTAATCTGGGAAAAACTTGCATGGCTTCTTAAGAAATTTGATGATGGTGTATACAAGTGTTGCTATTTTTGCATGTTACATCCTTCCGCTTCACAAAATTTGCTGACATTTTTATTCCCTTTTGATGTGGTTTTTAAGCATTCCTGTGTACAGAATTATATCCTACTGTCTATATGCCTCTTCTTTTCTCTGACTTTTTTTCCTGATGAATTGCTCTGACTAAAACTTCTAGTATTCTGTTGCTTAAGGGTCATGAGAGTGGTTGCCCTTTGATTTGTTCATGGTGCCACAGGACAGTTTTTTTTCCTGTTATGCCTCATTTAGTACATGTTGGCTATTGTTTGCCTTATGCAGCTCTAAGATTCTGAGGTGTAATCTTCTGGACCTAAAACATTCATGGCTTTTTATTAAAGGCATATGAAAATTCATCATATAATTATATATCTGCTGAGGCAATTTTAAGATATTTATCTTTCAGATTGTTAATGTGCAATGATGTATTTATTAGTCTTCTTTGAGTCATATTTGAATCTTTGTTATTAAACCAACTTGATCCTGATATATGATTATTTTGATATGCTATTGAAATTTGAAATTAATGTGCTGATATTTTCTTGAGGATGTTTGCATGCGTCTTTATGGAAGATACTAGGCTAGACTCATATGCATGTCCAGCATTTCAGTACAGCAAAATGATGCGGTTGTATATGAAATTCATGTTCAAGAGTCATGCAACTGAGTTATAAAAATAACTCATGTATCAGTTGGGTGGTGGTGGCATGCGATTTTAATCGCAGCATTTGGGTGGCAGAGGTAGGCGGGTCTCAGTGAGTTCAAGGCCAACCTGGTCAACAAAGTGAGTTCCAGGACAGTTAGGACTATTTGCGGAGAAACCCTGTCTCAAACAAACAAACAAACAAATAAAAATAACTCATGTTTCAAGGACCTTTTTCTTTTGTTTTGAAACATCACTTGGGAATCGATACCACTGTGCCAAGTTTGTAGAAACTCAACAGTTAATCCATGTTGTGTGAATGATTTGTGAAGTATATTTTATATTGACTAATCTCATTTATCACTACTGGTCTTTTCAGTTATTTTGTGTCTGCTTGGTTAAAATCAGTAATTAGATATGGCCTGTAATTTTTAACTTAATGTGGATTTTCTAATTCTTTAGCATATAGTTTATACAAGAATTCCTAATTTTTCTTTATATTTCTGTGATAGTGCATGTAACATCTCCTTTTCTTCTTGATATACTTTACTTTTGTTTATTTACACATATTAATGAAATTCATGGTGGTGTTTCCATATAGAAGTAAGGCCTATAGTCACATACAGGGACCATATACTTTTTTCATTGTCCCTCTTCCTCATACCTTGTAACACTAAATAATTACTGATCTGCTTGCTATCAGGCCATTTCTTTTTTTAGCTGTGAAAACCAAAAGATCATATAATACTCAATTCTACTTGCCTGCTAATTTCACTTAAATAAAAAAGTATCTATTTTGCTATCAATAACAAGAAATCATTCTTTCCAGGCCTGAATCCTACTCCATTGTGAATCTACGTCAAATTTTATTTTTCTATTCATGTGACCTAGTTACTTATCTACATTTGTGAATGTTGATGGGAAAAGTGGACAGAGGTTTGGGTTTGATGATTTCATTTCTTTTAGAGATATACCCAGATATAGGATATTTTAACAGTGTATGGCAGACCTCCTTTTAAATTTGAGGGTGAAGTGACTCTGGCCATCTTGAGCATGGTGAGCATGGCTCTGGCAGATTTGCCCTTCTCCCTAGTACTTCTGCCTTGCTAAAAACCATTAGATTACATTCCTAAAATTAGCACCAAGTCTATTTCCTTATTTGTCACTTCTTCCTCCTGAAGCTGACCACCAAAATCCAGCAATAAAAAGCCCCCTTTGGTTCACCTAATTAACATGCCCAATTAAAATTAAGCACCTCATCCTATAACACAGGGTTTCCCCCTTTGCCTTTATAAACCACAGTTTGCCTATGAGCCAGGTCTGTCTCCTCTCTATCCAGAGGTGTCGCTCTGAGACAGATACCCCAGTTCCCTTTCCCTTGTTCCCTTTCCCTTCTCCCCAGTCCTCTATCCCCTTTACCACCACATCCTAGTCCATTCATTCTAACACAGACCTCCCCTTTTCCTCCTCTTAAAAACTACACTTATGAGGTCATTTCCTGCTCTTTTCTACCAAAGGCAGAAAACATCCACTTAAACTTTTCTTCCCTGGTGTGGGAAGTCCTTCTGTATATGTGTTGCTTTTATTGATTAATGAATAAAGAATCTGCCTTGGCTTGTGATAGGGCAGACTAGAGCTAGGCGGAAAAACTAAACTGGATGCTGGGAGAAAGTAGGTGGAGTCAGTGGGATGCCATGTAGCCCCTGCAGGAGACAGACACATCAGAACCTTGCTAGTAAACCACAAGCCTCGTGCTAAAATATAAAAGAATAGAAATGGGTTAATTTAAGATACAAGAGTTAGCCAGAAGGACGCTTAAGCTATTGGCCAAACAGTATTATGCTTCGTATAGTTTCTGTGTGGTTAATTAGGGTCTGAGCAACTGGGAAACAAACAAGCAGCCTCCGCCTACACTTCCCAACTTAATAAAGGATCTCGCTGTGAAAACAGGTGTTTGGGTGTGGTCTATGCCTAATCTGGGATCCTGGAGGAAGCCCTTACTGTTTTGGGGGTCTCCTTCAGTGGGGACTCTCTGATCTCTGTAGAAACTGGACTAACTCAGATTTCCAACAGTGTATACTTGTATTTTTTCTTCATATCTCCTCCAGAGTATGAGTCCTTTAGAATTCTTTATTCAGATAAGATATTCCACCTGTATGACATGGTTCTTTATTACAGATTTGGGTTTCACATATGTGATTTCAGAATGATGTTATCCATCTTTTCAGAGATTACTAAACTTCAGCTATTTTTTAAGTACCAACTGACATCTGTTTTTAGACATTTGAGAATCCTCTTTTACTGTTTTCTATAGTAGCAATGCTAATTTTAAAGATTTTTTTGTCTTAATGTTTGTTTGTTGTTTTTGTTTCTTTTTGAAACAGTCTCTCTGTGTAGCGCTGGCTGTCCTGAAACACACTTTGTAAACCAGGCTGGCCTTGAACTCACAGAGATCCACCTGCCTCTGCCTCCCTAGTGCTGGGATTAAAGGCGTGCACCACCACCTGGCTTTATCTTTAATTATGTTTGTGTGGTGGGATGTGTGGACATGAGTTCAGGTGCCTGTGGACATGTTAGATACCCTGGAGATGGAGCTGCAGTTGGTTTTGAGTTGCCTGATAATGGGTTTGGGAACTGAGTTCAGGTCCTCCATAGGAGCAGGAATATATATGAAGCTGCAAGTATTACAAGATTTTTTTTTAAAAATGAATCATTAATAGTATGATTCCCTGTGACCTTTTCAGACATCATTATTATTTTAATCTACCATCCTCCTCCCACTGTATTGTCCTTCCTCCCCTTCCCTAAAGAGCTCTGCCTTCTCCGTTTTCCCCACCAGATCTCCTGTGTCCTTCTAGTCCTTATTACCTTCCTCCCTCTTCTTGGGTATTTACCTCCATTCCCCTCCCTAAGGAACCACCCCTTTCCCCATTTTCATGATCACATAATGTGTCCCTTGCTATTCGCCTTTCTCTTGCTCCTCAATCCACCACCCTCGCAATAGTTCCATTTTACTTTTCTGGTTTCTGTAGTTATTACAAGCTGTTTAGTTGCATCTGAAGATCTGGAACTTGGAACCTCCAATAGAACATGTTACATCTTTTTGGTCTGGGCCTGGATTATCTTGTTCAGTATAATCTTTTTCAGTTCCATCCATTTACCTGCAGTGTTCATGATTTCATTTTTCCTTACAGTTCAATAGTATTCCATGGCACATATATACCCCATTTTCATTATTCATTCATTGGCTGTAGGATATTTACATTGTTTCTAATTCTTTGTTATTGTGAATACAGCAACAATGAGCATGGCTGAGCAAGTGTCCATGGAATAGAATGTTGAGTTCTTTGGACATATGCCAAGAACATACAGAGGTCATATGGTAGATTGACTTTTAGCTTTTTGTGACTTCTCCACATTGATTTCCATAGTGGCTGCATTGGTTTGTAACCCAACCAATAGTGAATGGAGATTCCCCTTTCCCAGGTCCCCTCTTGAACTTCTGTCAGCTATTCTACTGATCTTTGTCATTCTGGCTGTGGTTAGGTGTAATCTCAAGGGGGTTTTGTTATTGTTGTTTGTTTGTTGGTTGGTTTCTGTTTGTTTGTTTTTTATTCCCCAATAGAATGATAAACTTTTTTGAGCTATTTCTTAGATATTTTTCCTTCTTTTGAGGACTTTCTATTCAGTCACAGGCCCTTTATCAAGTGGGTCATTTTTCTTTTTTTTTAACTCTTCGTTTTTGAGTTATTTTATCCTGTGGGTATTAATCATCCGTCAGAAGTATGGTTAGCAAAGATTCTCTTCCATTCTATGGCCTGCTACTTCTCCACCCCGTCATCTTTCTACCTGTGTAGGTTTTTAGTTTCATGACGTCTCACTTGTCAATTGTTGGCTCTACACCTATAAGATGTAGATTGCTGTCTGTGTCTTCTTTTAGGAGTTTCAGTGTTTCAGGTTTAGGTGTTCGATCTATTTGGAGTTAGTTTTTTGCAAGGTGATAGATGTGAGTCTAAGTCCATTCTTCTGTATGTAGACATCCAGTGTCCCAGAACTATTTGTTGAAGATGCCCTTTTCTCCAGGTTAGGTTTTTGGCATCTTTGTCAAATATTAAGTGGCAGAAGTTACAGTGCTCATGTTTGGATCTTTAATTTTATTCCATTGGTCTAAATGTCTATTTTGTGCCAAAACCATATTGATTTTATTATGGTTCTGTCTTATATCTTAAGATCTGGGATTGTAGTCCTTCCAGCATTATTCTTTTCGTTCACAATGGTTTTGACTATACAGGGTCTTTGTGGTCCCATATGGATTTTAAGATAGTTTTCTTTTTATTTCCACAAAGAATGAGGTGGAGATTTTGATTGGGATTGTACTGAGTATGCAAATAAACTTTGATAGAATGGCCATCTTCACAGTGTTAATCTACTAATCCATGAGCATGGAATGTATTTCCATTGTTTAGTCTCTTTCCCTGTCTCTTTAGTCAGAGATTTAAAATTTTCATTTTAGAGCTCCTTCACTTACTTTAGATTAGTTTTATTCCTGGATATTTATTTTTCTTTGGAGCTATTGTAAAGGAAGTGTGTCCATAACCTCTTTCTCTGTCTGTTTGTTGTTGGTGTTTAAAAAAAATTGCTATGTGCAAGTTGATTCTGAATGTCGCCATATTGCCAGGTGCTACTGCAGTAATGAATACATTTTGAAGACTTCCCATCCCTCCAAGTGTGTGTAATAGCTTTGAGAACACTTGATACTGGCTTATTTTGCAATATTGGAAAAATTCAGGGTGAAGTTACTCATTCCTGAACTTTTCCAGGATATGTTTTGATGCAGTTTGAGTCTTGTTCATTGTATTGTATATCCTTATGTCTGGGTCATTTTTTTTTATAATTGACATTTTATTCAGTTTATCAGTTTGTTCATTATAACATTCCCTAGTCATCCTTTGTATTTCTGTGATACTGAATTCAATTTCTGTTTTCAACATGAATTTATCATTGACTTCTATTTTATAAGAATCTTTGGTAAAGATTTTTGTAGTTATAAATTTTTATTACATTTACTTTTTTGTGGACTGGAGTGGGTAGGTGCACAGATGCCACAGTATATGTTAATCAGACAGAAGAAAAACTGTGAGTCTTTCCTTCATGTGGTCCTAGAGATTGAACTCAGGTCATCATGTTTGGTGGCATGCCCTTTACCTTCTATGTTGTCTCCCTGGCCAAAATATGATAATTTTTAAATAACTAACTTTTTCCCCATTGTTTCTGTTATCCAAATTTCATTTATTTTCCCTCTGATGCCTGCTCTTTCTTTCCTTCCTTCAATGACTTTTGCATTTAGTTTATAGCTTATCACCCCCCCAACTGTGTGTGTGTGTGTGTGTGTGTGTGTGTGTGTGTGCATTTATACTGTGTATGTGCCATGGTGGAAGTCAAAGGACAACCTGTGTGTCAGCATTTACCTTTCACAAGGCTTGAGGCAAGGCCGCATGGTCATAGTTTCACATTGGGTGGCCTGCAAGCCAAGGGGATACTCTTCTTTCACGTACAGTAGCCATGCTGGGGTTACAGGTGCACTCTGCTCCATCTGTCTTTTACATGGGTTCTGGACATCCAGACTCCTCAACCTTGTATGCTTTATCAACTGAGCCATCTCTTTAGCTCTACCTTATTTTTAAGTACTGACAAAATAATAGTTTTTAATGGTAATTAAATGCAGTTTGAGGAGGTTGGCACTAGTTAATTATAAATATTCCTCTTAGAGGAATTTTGTTAAATCCCACATTTTGGCTTGTTATTTTTATGTTGTTATTTGCTTTACAACTTTTTAAAAATTGTCTTTGCATTCTTCAGTGATACTATTCATTAAATATTGTGTTATTCAGTCTCTACACATTTGTGTCATTTCTATCTTTTCTTTGTTAATGATTTCCGGTTTTATTACTTGTGCTTAGATAAGAGGCAGGCAGGTCATAGTCTCAGGATTTTTTAATTTTTTACATTTGTGGTCTGATATGTGGCTTACAAAAAACATTTTCCATTCCATTGAAAATAATTTGTATTTTACATGTGTTGGATATAATCTTCATATTCCATTGAAAATAATTTGTATTTTACATGTGTTGGATATAATCTTCATATTCCATTGAAAATAATTTGTATTTTACATGTGTTGGATATGCTCTTCAGTAGATATCTACTAGGCCCATATGATCATTTAGCAGTTCCCATGCATGTTATCCGTGTCTGCATGATCTGTCCATTGATGAGAGCTGGGTACTGAAGGCCCTTTACCCTGTGACTATGGCATTGGAGCCCAAATCTCCCTTTAGATCCAATAGTGTATACTTTGTTACATTTGACTTTCTGACATTAGTTGCACGCAGTCTTACAGTTATATCTTCTTGTTGAATCCATTGCTTGGTCATTCCATAGCAGCCTTATTTGTTTTTATTGTTTTTTAAAGTTGATTTTGTCAGATAAAATAAAGCTACTCCCACATAATTTAGGTTTATTTGATGAGAATGCCATATTAAATCAGTTTTGACTTATAAAATGAATTTCTGGTAGGCAGCATATTGTTGGGTATTGGATTTTTGTTCATTGTTTTAAATTTCAGATACTAAATTTATACCTTTAAATTGGGAGAATTTAGTACATTTACATTCAAAGTATTCTCTTCTTCCTCCTCCATCATCATCATCATCATCATCAACAACAACAACAACATTTTTAGTGGTGCTGGAGATTGGACTCAGGGTCCTGTGGGTGCTAGACAAGTACTTTACAGCAAAGCTGTATTCTGAGCCTTGGGGCTATTACTGACAGGTAAAGACACCGCTGTAATTTGTTTTCTGGTTATTTTGAATAATCTTGTTCTTTGTTGTATTGTTCATCTTTGTTATTTGATATTGTCATGTTTGACTATTTTCTATTTTGCTTTTCTGTATCTATCTATTCTGCTAGTGAGATGTGCTCTAATGATGGATGTTATCATTTCACATCTGAATGTAGAGGCCCCTTAAAGCTGTTTAATAAATCTAAGGTTGGGGCCATGAACACCGTCAGCTTTTGTTGACCTTCCATCTATTTCTCCTCCATGTCTGAATGTTAGCCTTGGTGTGTATTGCAAACTTGGTTACCAGTTATTTTCCTTCAGGACTTAGAAAACATCATTCCATTCTCTCCAGGTCTTTAGGGTTTTACTGAGAAAACTCTTTGCTAGTCAGAAAAGATGCTTTCAAATGTGACCTGTTGCTATTCTGTAACAAATTTACAGTTTCTACTTTGCTTTATCCTTCTTACAGTGAATTATTTTTCCTAGTTATGTCTGTTTTGTGGCTCATAAGCTTCCTCTATCTGGATGCCTAAGTCTTTCCCAAGAGTTGAGAAGTTTCCTATTATATTACTAAATAGGTTTCTGTGCTCTTGACCTTTGCATCCTCGCCTTTGGTATTCCAAAGTTGAGGATATTGTTTGTTTAATAGCATGCCATCACTGTGATCAATACCCCGAGAAGAAAGGAAGGAGAGTTTAGTTTGCTTTACAGTTTGAGGTTACACAGTCCACCATAGTGGGGAGGTTATAGTGGCATGAACAGAGATGACTGATCACATCCCATCTGTGGTCCAGAAGCACAGAAAGAAAAGGAAATAAGGCTGGGCTGTAAAGCCACAAGGTGACCCTTAGGGACCCACTTCTACCAGCAAATCCCCACCTACTAAATGTTCTACAACCTTCCCAAACGATACCAGTAGCTAAGGTCCATGTGTTCAAACACAGGAGCCTATTGGAGACATTTCATATTCAGACTGCAACAGTGTCCCAAAGATTTTGGATGAATACTTCCTCTTTTAAATTTCTTCTCCCTTTCCCCTTCTTTTCTTCCCTCTCTTCCTTTCCTCTTTTTTAATTTCAAAAGACCCAGGATTTTTTTTCTACATTTTTTTGTGTGTATACGTGCATGTCAATGCCTGTGTACATGTATGTGTATGCATGTGTGCCACAGCATGTGAGTGAAGGTGAGAGGACAATTTTGGGAGTCAGATCTCTAAAATGTGGGTTCTGGGGATTAAACCCAGGTTGTCAGGCTTGGCATTGATTGCCCTTTACCTATTGAGCCACCTCTCTACCCTAGACCAGTTTTCTATTTCATAAAATCTTTCTTCTATTTGATCTAGTCTTTGTTGAGGCTTTCAACTAGATCTTAAATCTGACTAATTGAATCATCCCATTTTCAATATTCCGACTGGTTGTTTCCAACCTTCATTTTGGATTAATTTAATATATATATACATATATATGTATATATACATATGTGTGCGTGTGCGTTATTCCAAGTCTATCTATATTCACTTGGCTCTCATTAAGCTATTTAGCTTATGCTATCTAGCTGTATTCTTCACCAGGTACTTCATTTGGGATTCCATTGACTCCATTATGAAAATTACTTTTGTTGGTATATGTTATCATTTTTATTTTCCTTCATATTTCTTGTGTTCCTACCCTGAGGTGTGTACTTCCCATGAATCAGGCATCTCTAACACTTTTAAGTGGTGGGTGTTTCAGAAAGTGACTTTGTCTTAATGACATGTTTTGATATGTTAGTTTGGCAATTATGGCTTTTTAGCTAGTCATTGTGATCCAACTTTCCAGTTACTTCTGTGGCGGACAGGAGCATGTACAAGAGAGAGAAATCCACTGTCTTTGTGAACTATACAAGATCGGGGCACTTTTTGTGATCATTTCACATGTGGAATGGACAGCAGTGGAGGTCAAGTGCTCACCTTGTGGCCTGAGTCGTCTATGTAGGATCTTCAGGTACTAATCATTTTGGCCATTATTAGGATGGGTTTCTGAGAGTGCCAATATTGGTACAGGGTGTGAAACCAGACAGTGGAATGGGCTCAGATCTGCTTCACAGGGAGAAGCAGTGCTGAACACGGCAGCACGCCTACCCAGCAGGCAGAGTGTGTTCAGAGGAGTCATGCCTTGGGAAGCTGTCAGTGGTCAGGAAGCAGGAACTATATCATCTCTGTTGCAACTATGATAGCAATCATCTAAGAGGACTTTGGCCCTCTCTGTCATGCACACAAGGAATAGCACACTGCCTGCCTATAGGTGGAAACAGCACACAGCCAGTCAGGCAGAGCTTTTCAAGGTCTTCTGTGAAGTGTGCATCCAGGCCTAGGGGTAGCTGTAGCTCTTAGAGCTGGAGCCTTGCTTAAGGCCCCCAAAATTCCCCTGGTGCAGAGGAGGAGCAGAACAATGGGTTCCCTCCCTCACTGTTTTGATAGCACTTGTGCATGGTGCAGGAAACAGCATTTGGAAAGATATGAACCCCTGTTTTAGACAATGATGTGAAGAGACACCATGACCGGGACAACTCTTAAAAAGAAAAGCATTTAATTGAGTCTTACTTACAGTTCAGAGTTATAGTCCATTGTCATCACAGCAGGGAGCATGGTAACACAGACAGCCATGGTGCTGGAGAGGAGTTAAGAGCTCTATATCTGGATAAGCAGGTAGCAGGAAGAGACATTTGAGCATTTGGAAGATCAAAGCTCACTCCCAGTGACACATTTCCTCTAAAAAGGCCATACCTACTACAAGGCCATGGCTCCTAAGAGTCACAGTGTGGTGACCAAGCATTCAAATCTATGAGCCTATAGGGCCATTCCTATTCAAACCACCACATTCTACTCTCTGGCCCTCATATGTTTTTAATCACATCATAATGCAGAAATGCACTCAGTCCAACTTCAAAAGTTCCCATAGTCTCCAACAATCTCAACGCAGTTTAAAAGTCAAAAGTCCAAGGTCTCTTCTGAGACTCATGTCAATCTCTTCACTATAATCCCCTGTAAACTCAAAATTTTAAAAAAGCAGATCAAATACTTCCAAAATATAATGGCTCAGGGTATACATTCCATTTCAAAACAGAGGGAATGGAGCACAGTGAGAAAATACTGGACCAAAACTCAGATGGGCAAACTCCAAGCTCTGCATTTCCATGTCTGATGTCGAAAGTGTTCTTTAGATCTTTAACTGCTCCCAGGTCTGTTGTTTAAAACACACTTCTTTCTCTTGGGCTGGTTCCACTCCCTGTTAACAGCTTTCCTTAGCAGGTAGCTGACAACTCTCATATCTCTAACATCTTGGGGCCTCCAGGACAATTCAGGCTTCACCTTCAGAACTTCACACAATGGCCCCTCAAGGAAGGGACATCACTGACTCACATCTGACCTCTATAATCCCTTTCTTGTATCCTTGACTCTAAAGCCAGAACCACGTGGCTGAAGCTGCCACGTTCTGCTGCTTTCAGGGGTTGAAACGTGGTCCCTTTGTTCATATACATTTTCACAAGCTTTCCTTTTTTGATGGCTTCCTTTACTGCCTAAATTTGGCTGTCCTGGAACTCAATCTGTAGACTAGGCTGGCTTCAAACTCACAGATCACCTGCCTCTGCCTCCCCCGAGTGCTGGGATTAAAGGTGTGCACCACCACACCTAGTCTGAAACTTTTCTGTTAATTCATTTTCACAAATTGGAAGCTTAGGTGGGTGAGGTCTTGCCCTGAAGTCACCACACCCTTTTATTCATTTATTATCAGGTGTTTCTTGAAACTTTTTGTCTCTTTGAGCACTGAACTTGACTCTATTACACTTCCTGGTGCTTCTTTTCTTCTCAAACAGTACGTTTTATATTTTCCTTGCTCAGCTTTCTCCTTTTCATTACAAACCTGCATAAGACTAGCCACTGAAAGTGGACAAAAATGTACAGTGCAATAAGACCAATTAAAAAAAAAGAAGAAAAAAAGACTAGCCACTGATAACCAAACAACACAGTCAATACTAACAAGCTTGTCTGGAATTCTCCTCTGCTAAGGCTATTTATTGATCAACAGCTCTTCAATTTAGCCTCGGGCAGATATTTTTGGACAAAGGCAGAAAGCAGCCACATTTTACATCCTTCCCCCAAATATCACAAGAATCTTCCCTACATGCTAACACCCTTCTCTGAAAAGTCCTGAGCTGGACCCCACAGTTCAAATGACCCTCATCACCACTGTCCTTGAAGCTCCTACTTGTATGGCCCATTAAACCCTGCTTAAAGAATTCTACTGGTACATGGAAGGAATGTTGTATACATAATAATAAATAAATCTTTTTTTTTTTTTAAAAAAAAAAAGAATTCTACTGGTTTCTTAATCCAAAATCCCAATGTCCACATTCCTCCAAATAAAAGCACATTCTAGCCTATCACAGCAATACCCCAGTTTCTAGTACCAACTTCTGTCTTAGTTAGGGTTTCTAACTGTGAATGGGCGTGGTGACCATGGCAGTTCTTACAGAGGAGAACATTTGAGTCTGGAGTGCAGGTTCAGAGATTTAGTCCATTATCATTATTGGGGAAAACATGGTGGCGTGAAGGCAGACAGGGTTCTAGAGAAGCTGAGAGTTCTAAATCTGGATCGGCAGGCAGCAGGAAGAGACTGGGACTGGTTAAAGCATTTGAAACCCTAAAGCCCACCACACACTTCATCCAGCAAGGTCACACAATTTAATAGTGCTACTCTCGGGTGACTAAGCATTCAATTCTATGAGTCTATGGGGGTGCATTCCTATTCAAACCACCCTAAACCCTGGCGTTCTGACTCCAGCTCAAAAACACACGCTGCTAGTCTTACCCTTGGTCTCAGAGAGCAAGCTCCCAATTTCCTTTCTGTGACATGTCCACCATCTCTGTGTCACAACACTTATCCCCTCTACTGCTGAGCAATTGGTGGGTTTGAGTGTGTCACTACACTTGTTTGTGTGGGATTTATCTAGAAGCTGCCCTGAGGGTCACTAGAGCAGAATATGTGTGGGGTTTGACTTGGGAGGTTGGGAGGATGGGGGTTGCTATTCTGCTAGAGTAACCGCTTTGTTCTGATGACTCCTGGGTTCCTGGGAGATCATGTAAGACCCTTTTCCAAAGCCATGCTACTGTGCAGGTTTTAAGTTACTAATCTAGAAGGGCTGCCAGTCTGTGAGGATTGGTGTGGCGGGCCTCCTTCCTTTGTGCTTGCCCCTGCAGGAGAGGACTGCCTCATTCTCTGCTCTGGAGGCAAGACAGTAGATGGCAGAATACTTTTTCCTTACTCTGATGTGGCCTTAGGTCTCTGAATCTTACAGGGTCCCCTGTCTGCCTCTTGTTCATTTTCAGTGTCACCCGACCTGAAAATATGGTTCCCCAGCTGTTACTGTGGCCCTTTTCTGTGGATGTGAGTGATGGACACTGGTATTTAGCCATATCTGTATTTGGTCCCCTAAAGTCACTTATGTGTTACTCATTTGCAAAGCTATTCATTTCCTAAATTGTCTAATATTTTTCCTTTATTGTTCTTATTTTAAAACGTCCATCATCAACCCAGCTGTTATTTACATTTAGGGTGAGTTAAGAATCCATTTGTTTTCATATTGTGGGCAGTCAGTTAGACCAGGGCCTTTTATCTAGCAGACCACAAAGAAAAGGTTTTCCCACAAATAGAAGCCATCTCTTTTATATATGAAGTTCCCATGATATTAGGCATTATGTATGGCTTTTTAATTTTGTGCCAGCACTATTCACCCATTCTTAGTCCATGTCCTCCTAAGTTGAGGAGCTAGTATGGTAACTTCTCATGCTTGAAAGGTCAAGGTCAATCTTTTGCTGCTTTAATTTTCTAAGTTAGTCTTTTGTACTTGTCCAGAAGAATGTTGTCTCCATTCTACCTGGATAAAAAAGATACAGATGTGGAGAAGTTAGGTAGCTGGTAAGGGACCAGGAGGGAGGAGAGAATCATCCAAAGAAAGGGAAATAGAATGGACATATTGTTATAGAGGATAGAAGGAGTAAGTAGGGAGGGAGGATTGGAAGACTGGGTAAACGAGAGACTGCAGAATGAGGCAGGACAACTAACACTAAAGGCCTTTTGACAAGTCATGGAAACCAGCTACAGTAGAATCTCCTCCCTCTCTCTCTCCCCGTGTGTGCGTGTGTAAGAAATTGAAATGGCGTCACCATACAATGGAAGAGACAATGCCCCAACTAGAAATATTAATGACACTAAGTAAAACCTCTAGTGTCAGGAATAGGTTACATCTTGAGTCTTTGGCCAAAGGGGTCTGACAGATGCCCACCCCCAAAGCACCGTAGGCTATCGTCAAGGTTATTAATTTCCACATCCTAACTGATGTAGACATTCAGGCCTTATGGATGAAGACACCACTAACGCTCACTACTGAAGATGGACAAGTCAAGTTGGTGCATAACTAAGCTTCATCTGTATGAATTAGCAGTCACGGTGCCATAACATACTCTGCATGCCACAGCAGGAGAAAAGAAGTTTTAATATCTCCCAGCTACAAATCTTGCAACTTAAGAGATATAATGCAACAGTGGAACAAACATTATGGAACTAACTAACCAACTTTTGAAAATATTTAAGGCTCATTCTGTGACATATAACTCATATCTGACACTGATAAAGTGGTCGAGAACTTGATGCTAGACAGATTTTCCCCTAGGCGTATAATCTATTACACTAGATGGAGATAGCAATACACTGACTCCTAATGCCATATTGTTACACCCATAGATCAGTAATTCACTCAACCCACATCAGAGCAGCTGCTGCTTGCAGTAGATGGGATTTAGTGGAAATGTAACAAATTCCAGTCTTAATAATACTTAAGCATTAAGACTTAAACAATATCCAGTCTTAAATGGGATGTCTTAAATGGGATGTTGTAAGAGCCAGAGGTGATAGGTGAGTACAAGGAATCCTCATCTTCCAAGACACAACAGTGCTGAGACACACAAAACCTCAAAGGAGACTATGGCAGACATATAAGGCCTGCACAAGTTCAAATGAGTCAGATCCCAACATTAAGAAGGGGAAGTGGACAAAACATCCCACATCTAAGCAATAAGGTATTTGCAATGATGCCTAATGAGAAAGGGAGAATCAGTATTCTCCAATGGAGTGTCACCGGGTATTTTAGTTAAGGTTTCTATTGCTGCAATGAAATACCCCCCTCCAAATAAATTGGGGAAAATAGGATTTTTAAATTACTCTTCCAAATAGCTATTTTATCATTGAAGAAATTTAGAACAGGTACTCAAACAGCTCAGGAAACATGAGGAAAGAGCTAATGCAGAGGTCATAGAGGGGTGCTGCTTATTAGCTTGCTTCCCATCGCTTGTTCATCCTGCTTTCTTATAGAAGCTAGGACCACCACAGTGGGCTGGGCCCTTGAAAAATGCCTTACAGCTGAATCTCATGGAGGCATTTTCTCAACTGAGGCTCCTTCCTCTCTGACTCTAGCTTGTGTCAAGTTGACACACTACCGTACTTTGGAATAGGCCCGTGCTGCCAGTAGTTGGCCAACACAAAATCAACTCCATGATGTGTGTGTGTGCATGTTATATTTAGGTAGTATCTTGCTTTTATTTTGATCTGTTTTTTATTTTTATTTATTTTTTTTTGAGCAAAACAAAGACTCTGAAGTTGTATGAGTGGGAAGGTGGTAGGATTTGGTAATTGAAGGAAGGAGATGATAAAAATGTATTGTATATTAATCTGTTTTTAAAGATACAGATTTGACAGCACATTAGTAATATTGTGGAGTAGTCTCCCATCCAAGAACAATACCTACCTCTCCTCTGGATTTGCATTGCATCTTCCAAGATTTTATAATTTTCTTCATAACATTTATACGATTAATATTTCTAAGCATTTAATGAAATTTAGATGTTATGAAACTTTCCCCTCTGTGGCTTTTAATAAGAATGACCTCCATAGGCTCATAGATTTAAATATTTGGTCACCAGGGATTGACACTGTTAGTAGGTATGGCCTGGTTAGAGTAGGTATGGCCTTGCTGGAAGTTTGTCTTGGGAATGGGCTTTGAAGTTTCAAATGCTCAAGCTAGGTCTAATGTTGCTCTCTCTTCCTTCTGCCTACTGATCCAGATATATATCTCTCAGCTCCTTCACCAGCACTATGTCTGCCTGCATGCTGCTTTGCTTCCTGCCATGATGCCAATGGACTAAACTTCTGAACCTTTAAGCCAGTGCCAATAGGTGTTTCTTTTATGAGAGTTGCCATGGTCATGGTTTCTCTTCACAGCAATAGAAATTCTAAGATAAAAGTTGATACCAGGAGCTAGGATATTGCTGTGATAGGCCTGACCATGTTTTTGTTTGAAGGAATGTGGAACACTCTGGGATTTTGGACAAGAAAAGCAATTGGATACTTTAAGTAGGATTTAATGGGCCATAGTAGTAGGAGCAGGGAAGACAATGGTACTGAGTGCAATGTAGATTATGAAGAGACTCGAGAGGTTTCAGAGGAGAAGAATATTAATAAGTGACCTAGAGATCATTCTTTTGATATTTTGGTGAGGAATATGACTGTTTTCTGTGTCCTTTCCCAAAAAAAAATCTGCTGATGCTAAATTGAAGAGTTTTAGATTAACAGTGTTGGCAGAAGAGATCTAAAAACAGCCCAGTATTGACTGTTTGGTTATTATTGGCCAGTCTTATGTATATCTATAATGAAAAAGACCAAGTTAAACAGGGAAAAATGAAAACATAAAAAATAAAAAGCATACAATTTAAGGAGAAAGGGGGCACCAGGAGGTATGATGGGGCTAAATCCTGTGTTCAATGAGATAAATAGATTACTGATTAAAGAAATACCTGATGCTAAAAGGAAATAAAGGGAGTGGTGACCTCAGGTGACCTCATCCAGCTAAGAAACTTGTAAAAGTGAATTAAAGAAAAGCTTAGGGCCAGGCATGGTGACCCATATCTTTAATACCAGCACTTGGGGTAGACAGAGGCTGCTGAGTTCATGGCTAGCCTTGTCTCTTCGCACTAGAAACCCATTGTGAAACCTTCTGGTTTAGTTCTTTGTCATTCTTTTCATCCCTCCTTTCTAAGTCCTTGCCTGTTCTGCTTTTCGCTGCAGTCCCAAGGAAGAGCTCAGCTGCACTCGCAGCATCACAATGCTCAATTATTAATTCTGCAGTGACCAGTATGAAGGAGGCATTGTGTTAAGAGCTGAGTGTCACTAAGACAACAAGAAGGATTTGTTTTACCAACATTTAGGTTCAACCAGGGAGAGTGAGTACCACGTGGAGTCGTTTGGCCACTGTTACTATAGACAGTAAAAACACTGCATGTCATCTGGGTACTCCCGAAAAAGAACACGTAAGTCACCGTAAGAAGATTTCTTGCAACTTTTTATAGTGAAAACGGACTCATAGACATTCTACTGGAAAGAAAAGATCGGGTCACTTAAAAATGAAGCAGTGGCGCTGGGAAAGAGAAAAGGGAACAGAGGATGCAGCTAAAGCCCAAGAAGATGCTCATGCACTCCTTCCTCGCCCATGTGATAATGGGCACAGTTATCAAGCACTCAGGTGACATGCAATACTACACAGGTCCTGACAAAGTGAGTCCACCCAGTTAGGAATTTCCATCTCAATTTTACACAGACAGTAACGACTAGAAAAATGAGGAATTTTGCCTATGACAAGAATGCTTTCCCATGGGTTATAACCATGACATGGAAAATAATCTGGTCAAAGTCCTGAGCTTCAAACCCTAACTGTAAAATTTTCCTTTTACTTTGCCTCTTACGATGCGCAATTTGATTTGGGCACTGAAATGAACAAAGAGGTCAGTACTGGTGTAGATATTAAAGTCAGTGTGTAAGGTAACTAGGAAGAAATTTCCCTGAGTAAGCCACTCAAAAATAAATGGTATGGTACAGGCTTTCACGGTCTCAGAAGGAAGTCAAGTAAATCAGTTTAAAGAACATCCCCAAGTTCACTTGATAATTTGAGGGACTTCTGAAATTATTTCATACTGTGATTTAAAAAATTAGCCATGTGAACGTGTGGTACCTCAGCTGAACTTGTTAGACTTTGAAACATTTATGCTGGTACTGACTCTTCCAATGAATACACAGACATTTGTGTGTGTGTATATAAAATTTATAACTAGCACTAAATATTAAAACTGACTATTATTTTACAATTATAACTAGCACTAAATGTTAAAACTGACTATTATTTTACAATTATGAACACATACCCACACTCACATAACCAAACCAAAGTTTCTTTAGTACAGACCAAGGGTTATAAAATGAACCAATTAACAAATGTCTGATGAAATACATTCCCCTCCTAAGACATTCTAAGCCCTTACCCCTTGCTGGCAGTGACCCTCACTTAGGAGAACATTAAATGTATAAATTACCAGTGATTTTCTTACCAGCCCACTGTAGCAACTGGTAATGGAACCCACCGCCTTCAATTCTAAAATTTCGAACCAGGAAAGTGAATATCCTTTCCTAAAGGTTAATATGCCTATTACTTAACGACAGAAAGAGAGACACTGAAGACACCAGTGAATTATGTTTTGTAATATAATGCATGTTCAAAATCAAACCATAAAATCTAAGCATCCAGAGTGGTGAGACTCTTGAGTCTCAGGTTTTAAGCTTCTCCAAAATGGCAAAGTTCTGGAAATGCATAAGAGCTGTTTCTGTAGGTTCAGCACCACGTAAAACTGGAAAGATTTGGGGAGGTAAGAGAGAGAAGGAATAACGGATACTCAGATTAACAGTACTCATCTTTTATTTTTCTATATTTATATTAAGATATTGTACAGTTTTGAAGCTAATAACAGAACCCTTTCGCATGTGTATTTAAAGCATAACAAAATAAAAAGTATTTCACAAAAGAAGTTCATATTACAGTACTATGGAGATAGGAGGCAAAGAATATGAGCATTTGTGGGCTATGAACAATACATTCAATTTAAAGAATAAACATTTCATGTGAATAACAGCATCTTGGTTATAATAAATACAGGAAAAGTTAAGAGCAACAACACCTGAAGTATACGGATACAAGAAAGGTGTTTTGTAATGGACACTCTAGAGAACAGTAACACACTCATGCCTCGGGAGCATCTTGCTGAATTCACAATCATTGCACACTGTTGAGCACTGCAAATGGGGGTGCCCTTCATTCACCCCACACCTCAGCACACCAACCAAAGTTACCGCACACTCTCCCCTGGGTAACTGGTACCAGTGAGGTTTAGAATCAGCTGTACCTTTATTTGACCTGTTACTCAAATCAATTCCAATATTTAACTTAATATAAAATTTACTCATAAACAGAAAGAGAATATTTTACAGGTGATTGTTAAAATTAGAACTTCTAATCAATTCCATAACTGTTTGCAAATATTCCACTGAATTTGGCTTTGCACAATGGTTTCTTTGGGAGGAAATATGAACACTTGGATTTTAAAAAAAGTATTTGAAAGCAAGTTTCCTCTTGTAAAAAATTATAATAGGCATCCCTGACAATTAGACTCTCTAGCTCTTTTTAGGAGACAAATTCATAAAGCAAAGTTACTACAAGGGGCGAAGCCAATGAGTTTAGAGCCTTGTGCTTTTGAAGGACTATAAGAGAATCACTGTGGTTGGCGGGGGATGTCTCACCCCACTCCCTCCTGTAATGTTACAACGGACAAGCACAAATGCTCAGCAGAAGTAGCCTTCCTCACACATCTGGGGCATTTCTATCCGAAGCCCAGTGCAACTGCTATGAGCCACTACGATCTGGGATGCTCCCAGTTCAGGCTTCATGACAAAGACCATCCAGGTTTCCTTTGTCAAACTCAAGATGTAATTACCCTGAAGATAGAATACCTAGCCAATTTAAATGAGAAAACAGACATTATTCACTTGAAAATAACGATAGGATCAATACTATGTGAGAAAACAAAACCAGAAAACGTTCTGCCAAAATACGTGCTCCCTGACAGGGCCTGCCATACTGGCAGGTTAACCCTTCCCGAGGTTCTAGCACCGCACACACAGCACTTTGCCACAGCCACTACCACTCAAGTTTTCTGAGAAAACTGCTCGGTACTAGGATGAAGACATTCAGGGAAATGAGCCTCCGTAGCAGGGTTTCCTAACCTCTCCAACAGGGTTTCCTAAGCAACTCTCCATTTCCTCAACTAAAAGAAGCTTCTCCATGTCAGTCATCCTCATGCACAAATACAGTACTTGGCTCCAAAGCCTCTCCACTGAAATGTTACTCTCGTAACAGTTCTGTCTGCAGTAAGGGCCAGTCTTCATGTCCTTAAACGTATTCTAAAATTACATCCTTATCCAATGACTCAGAGCTGTCAACATTCATAGGCACATTGTAACACACATCGTTCTTCCTGACAAGATAAAAGCACATGCAAACAGAGTGGCCCAAAAATTAAAAAACAAAAAAAGTTTAAAACTAAGAAAAGTGTTGACATACCAAATAGCTTTTAAAAAGGAAATTAATTATGTTCTCAGAAAATCTGAAACATTAATGGATAAAATGCACACACAATATAAATAACTCAAAGAATAAAAAAAAAATTCTGGAGGGAATTGATCAAAACTTCAATACAATCTATGAATAAGAACATTTGTTTACATTACAGTGTACAGTTATGAGTTAAATGTATTTAGATTTATAAAGAAATTGAATTATAGTTACTGCATGATTATTCCAAGAATATTCTTCAAATGTACAATAAAAACACACAAAGCCTTGGGCAATGTGCAACTTTAAAAATGACTCTCACGCCAGCCAAACAAATCCTTAACCACTTTTAAAATGGATTTATTTATAGCATTTAAATGCAGAGGCTTTCAAATGTATTAAAACACAAAACTTTCAGTGTCTGACTCACATTTTATCCCTACCTTTTCACATTTAATAGTTGCATTTTTAATGTATAAACTAAGAATTTTATATGTTTCTCAAATAGTTTGTCTGCATTTATCATAATTATACTTGAAAACTATAATGCTAAGAACTAAAGCACATACTTCAACTTAAAAAAAAAATCACATAAGTTCACAATTGTGTGCACTGCAATGTCCATAAGTGACTTAAAGCAAACAAGTCAAACGCCTGGGTCTTTTCCTCAGGTCCTGCATTCCTGATGTGTGCCAACATGTTTATTCACCATTTGGCACTAGCGATCTGCAAACACAATTTCTCAGCAGAAAACTTCAAACGACCCTCAAGCCTTAATTTAAAAACTCTTGTACTTGCTCTCTTAATGAAATCTGAGTATCCCAAAGTCTTGTGGATTTGCGAGGAGATCGAGCCTGGTAGAAAAGGAAGCTTATTTGAAAACTGGTTAAGGATTGAAAGCACATGAACTCTGACATATTAATCGTAACACCCAGACAAAAACAGGGAGGTATGATTTGCACAAAAATACTTTTAAGTTATTCTGGTTGCCTTCTTCATGATTCTGCAGTTTAGCTGCTCGCGGTACATGCATGCATCCTCTTTGCTACGTCATACACGTAGGTGATGTCTGGTCGCTTCTCCGGGTCTGGGTTGATGCAGATATTAACTAGCTGTCGTAGCTGAAGAGACAAAACAAAACTTAAAATCAGCCACCTTAATTTTGAACAAAGCAATTCTGAATAGTTCTCTAGAGGGCTTCTAAGTTAACTGTAGATATGTACACAAGTACCTGATCTAAAAGTTAATATATTAGTTTTAGCAAGCCTATGTTTTCATAAAAGGAGATGAGAATACATGTGTGTTAGATACATTTATAATGAATTATTTTGTATAAAATATGTACTTTAGTAGTCTTAGTTTATTTTCTATTATATAAATCATCAGCAAGGTAAAGTATAAATATGACTCCAATTCTGAACTCTGTGAAGTAGTATTTAAATGTTCCTACTTTATAAAGGAGAGGCTTGAGATCTGTCTATATACCAGGGGAAAAATCCCCATAGGTTAAGATATCTTCTTTTCCAGATCTATTAATTAGAATATTGGATTTTATTCAATTCCAATGACCTTTGTTTGGCAAATTAGGTGTCTACTTGTAACAGCATACAGCATCTTTGTACTCAGTAATAGCATACAGCATCTTCATACTCAGAAATAGCATACAGCATCTTCATACTCAGAAATAGCATACAGCATCTTCATACTCAGAAATAGCATACAGCATCTTCATACTCAGAAATAGCATACAGCATCTTCATACTCAGTAATAGCATACAGCATCTTCATACTCAGAAATAGCATACAGCATCTTCATACTCAGAAATAGCATACAGCATCTTCATACTCAGTAACAGCATACAGCATCTTCATACTCAGAAATAGCATACAGCATCTTCACACTCAGAAATAGCATACAGCATCTTCATACTCAGTAATAGCATACAGCATCTTCATACTCAGAAATAGCATACAGCATCTTCATACTCAGAAATAGCATACAGCATCTTCATACTCAGTAACAGCATATAGCATCTTCATACTCAGTAACAGCATACAGCATCTTCATACTCAGTAACAGCATACAGCATCTTCATACTCAGTAACAGCATACAGCATCTTCGTACTTGGACCTTTTTGCCCTGTACCTGTTGTAGTTAGGAGTAATTTAGATATGTCGAAAACTTTCTGGCATGCACATTAGCAAGCACTTAGTGAGCTAGTAAATCCTTGACTTTCTTCGTGTCCTTCATGGCAGAGATACCGATAAGCTCTGTGGGCCGAACTTGTCGGTACTGTTAAGAGAAGGCTAAAGCCAGAGAAACGCTGTGAGGAGACTGGCTGGGCAGGAACTGGCAGATGCGGGGTCAGGCAATGTGAAGCAGACGAGGGAGGGAGGTGGCAAGCAGCCTTGCTGAATGAACCTCGCGCCCTGTGCTCTGCCTCTGCAAGTTTATTTCTCTACCTATTAAATAGTGAGACTAGAGCTGATCATCAGAAATGCTGTCCCATTTTCCAGTCCTTAATTAACCAATGCTATCAGAAGAAAATACAATGATTTAGGTTCAGCCATATTTGGAAATCACAATGCTGGATGTGGAATTTGTTATATCCGTTGAAAATGTGTGACAATATCAACTTATATTCCTTTTAAAAGAACATGGAGTGGTACTGAAAGTGATTAAATAATTTGGCAACATATAAGACATTTTACTATGTTGATTTAATAAAAGAAAGGCTAGTATGTTACCAGTTAAAGTCAAATGTACCCAGTTATGTACCATGCAGAAAGTGTGGGAAAAGCCCTTAGATGATGATTCTCATGTTAAAAAAAGACAGCGTGTCCTATAGGGTTACCAAGCTGTCAAAAAATAAGAATGAGAACGGAAACAGAAGAGGTGACAGGAAATGGTAACTAGGTTACAAGAACTCATCATATTCAACCAAAATATCAGTGGGCAGAATAAAAATTTGCTTTTTAACACTGCCACCCTGTACAAGCTAGTTCAGACACCACCTGTCTGGCAGAGAACTTCGGAACAGGGTGCACTTTATAACCAATTAACAACAAATGGCCAGGCCTTACACCACAAAGAGAAATCAACCAAAACTAGAGGAAGACAAAACACAAGCCCAGCTGAAGGCGACAGCACTTACCGGAGCCTCCAAAGGAGCAAGGACTAGCAACAGGGAGAAACAGGCGGGAACACGAGGGGGCCGCTGAGCAGCGCACTGTCCGGATGACAGCCATACAGGGACAGCCTGGAGGGCTCCAGAGGCCACCATAGATGAAGACAATGCAAAACAAGCAGTGTTTGCTTTTCCCTCTCCTTTTGTATGTTCAATCTCCACCAATTAAGAAAACTGTCATAAAGCGTTTTCAGCCAGTGGAATCACTGACAGAATTGTCACTGTCAGATATGTAAAATATGGACTACTCAGGCCTCAATATACTTATAAATGAAATGTTATAAGTATATTTTGCTATGTATTTTTGTATGATTTAACATACTCAAATCTTCCAACAACGCTACAGAACTACTACCAATGTGGTGACATTTTCAAAGCAGCAATGGTCCAAAATAAAGGCAGGATGCAGATTTGAATTTTAAGAACTGTTGCTGTCATAGAAAAATTCTAACTTGGTCTACAGGTTTCTCCATGACTATCTCTGAGCAAGGGTGGGATGGCCTTTCAGATAGCGACAGACAGACTGTTGTTGGCTGTTCTCAAAAGACAGTTAGCAAGAATAGTGATTACAAGTTGGTGTTTCCTTATAGCAATGGAAACCCTGCGACCAAAGCAAGTTGGGAAAGAAAGGGTTTATTTGGCTTACACTTCCACATTGTAGCCCTTGACTGAAGGAAGCCAGGCCAAGAAGTCAAATAGGGCAGGATCTTGGTGGCAGGAGCTGATGGAGTAGAGGCATTGGAGGGGTGCTGCATACTGGTTTGCTCCTCTTGGCTTGCTCAGCTTGCTTTCTTATAGAAGCCAGGACCACCAGCCCAGGGATGACCCAGCCCACAATGAACTGGGTCTTCCCCCATCAATCACTAATTAGGAAAGTGCTCTACAGTCAGATCTTATGGGAGGCATTTTCTCTATTGAGGCTCCCTCCTTCAGATGACTCTAGCTTGTATCAAGTTGATATAAAACTAGGCAGCACAATAAGGCTCTAACATTAAAGGCCCCCTGCATTCACAGTTCATAGGACAATTTGGATCAAAACAGAAACCAGTCCATTTTGTCTAGCATTTTATAGAAGGCATGAGAAAATCAGAGCCACTTTATCCTGAAGACAATCTTAAGTATCGACACAAACAAGTTGAATTGAATATTATTGGCCTAGCATGACAGCTTGAATTACAATTTCAGTGCTTGTTTTTTTTTTTGTTTTTTTTTAAATAAACAACCCATCCATGAAACTGGCAGTAACTCCCTCCCAAAAGGAACGTGGATTTCAATTCAGAGCAATTTTAGCATTAGATTCTAAATTTAAACATAGTGGGCTGGAGAGCACTTGCCTAACAGGCATAAGACCTTTGATTCTCAGTACTGGGGAGACTGGGATGAAACCCTCATATAATGGCCTCATTAGAAATAAAGTCTCCAGTGAGAGGGGTATGGAAGTCCTTATACATTGCCCTCATAAAAAGAAGTGACACCAAATAAAGTCAGACATGAAACATCAAAATAAGATGATTACATTCAAGACCTCGCTCAATGTTAGGTGTGTGTGTGAAGAAAAGTTTTCCTACGTAGTTCTGACTGTCCGCTAGCTTGCAGCAATTTTCCTACCTCTGCCACCTGAGTCCTGGAACTAAAGGCTGGCTCCCTTAGTATTATCTTTTTAAAACGTTTCTCTAGCCCTCTGAAAGAAAGCAAGTTATTTTGAAATTCTTTTTAACAACTAGCCAATATTTTGCAATGACAGTAGCTACTATGTTTTTAACCATATTAAAGGAAAATGTCAAGACAATAAAGTCAAGATTGCTATCTCTATTGTTTTATGTTAAGTTTTAATTTCTAAGACCACTAGGTATGCATTTGCATAAAAATGTTTGTTGAATCAGAGAGCTATCCAGTTTTCACCTCTCAGTATCTAAAGTAAAACACTGGCAACAGCAAAGACAGCTAAGGTGAACCAAAAGATACTCTTTTTTTAATCATAGTTTGTTTCTCATATTTTATATCTTTTTAAAAAGATCTGTATGTTATAGCTTTTAATATAAAATGCCAAAATGGTGTGACCACTTAAGAGCCTTTTCATATGCTTCAGAGATACTAAAAGCTAATAGTGATTCGATATATTTGTAAAGAATTATAAAATTAAAATAGTTTTCAAATTTAGTAGATAAACCATTAATATATTTTGATCTATGTATTTCCAAAGAAATATCAAAGCATGCAGCCTAAAACCAGAAATATTAAAGAGAGTGTCAAGAGTCATTGTTCTCAGGGTGCTAACCCAATTACAGTTCAAGTTCAGCCACATAGGGGTAATAACAGTCAGGCTCTTTGTGTATTATAGCTTTAGGTCATCACCACTATTCTCAATAGGATAATAAAGACTAATTCTATTGGTACTGTTTCTTTATCAGCCCTATCTTAATCCCTCTGAGACCAATTACGCTATATCAGCCTCCTAGATATGCCCAATTTCCATCTATCCAAGGACACATTTTAGCACCCCAATGTTGGTGTAATACATTAAAGCCACTATATTTGGAGCTTTAGGTATTTATACAAAATGATTAGGCATATCCAGCATTGACACCAAAGTGTCACTAATGATTGACTTAGGGGTGAAGAAAAAGGAAAGCCGTCTTACACAGAAGTAATGTCTGTATTTCGCAATCAGATACCATTCAGCGTCTTTAGAAACTGAAGTCTTACATAAAGTTACATGGTTTTATAGGATCCCACAGGATATGTGAAATATAGGGCACCGTTTTGGATCTGTGTCTGCAAGGAACAATTCTCCAGTGTCATTTCAGTAGCACAGATGAACAAAGGGCCTGCTTAAATATATCTACATGTTTAATCAAAAATGGAGTACTCAAAAGCTTAAAGATCTCTTCCACAGCAACCTTTAGTGCAGTGGCTAAATAGTACAGTGATGAGAATGTGCAATTTACTAAAACAATGTTTAAGAAGGAAAATCAAATGCTCCCAGTCTCCGAGATAACACTGGATGACAATTTAAATAATTACATAACTCTGATATTCACATCCAATATCTATACACTCTATAGTAAATATTTTTGTCTTGTTTAGAATATGACTACATAATTCTAAAGGTTGTGAAAACACTTGAATAAATGCTTCTCAAAACAGTGTGTGTGCCACATATTTTAAAGCCATTCATTTCGATGTTATTGTAAGGATTTACTAGGAAAAAACTTTCCAACAACAATTTAAATAACTCTGGCTAATTTTCAGTAACAAGCCTAAGAAATTCCAAAAAAAAAGAGAGAGAAAGAAAAAAATCCTATTAGCAATTGAGAATTAGAAACTTAAGAAAACAATGTTTTATATTATTTATAAACATCCATTAACTTCAAAAAGCCTAGAAACAGCCTACCTGACACTTCCATCCTTTTTTCTTAGTTACATAAAGCAAGTCTTGAAAACTAAGAATTCTTTGTAAATGTTAACTTATAAATCCCTTATCTCTAAGATTTGTATTTATGGTCTTTGTGCGCATGTGGGAAGCAGACGAAGTGGTACAGAGGAAGCAACCCAGCTGATCACTGGTGTAGGAACATTTACAGACTCGGATGATTGCTACTGTCCACAGAGTACCCTTACTCCTTCATTCCTCTGCTGCAGGGTCATATAAGCCAGATGGGCAAGCGTGCTTTCTGACATGGTACAGTCAGGGAATTTCAGAGCCGGTGGCAAGTGAAAGTGTGTAAAACTGAGAAGCCTACAGAGCGCAGGAGCTGCCTATGGGGAACACCTGAGCAGTTTCTGGGGCTGTGAGCTCACTCAGCACAAGCAGGGGAGGCAGGGAGCCTTCCCCTCCCAACTCAAGTCCACCACTGCTCTCAACACACCCAGCCTACCTGATTGTATGTAAGTTGGGACAAAGCCTGTGCCTTAGTTTCTTTAACAAAATATTGGTTTAAGGGTGATTCTGTAAGTTGAAATGCAACATTAGTTTTATCAAAGCCATGTCAACGTATCATGTTCTACAACAACCTATAAAATCCATGAAATCAGTTTCATTTAATTAAAATATTATGACAGTTGATTATGTATCATAGGAAGAATAAGTACTCTTTATAATTCTTGTATTTTAAAAACTCTGAAAAATGACTATTTTGGTGTGTGTGCTCATGAATGCAAGTGTTCCAAGAATGAAAGAGATTATCTTTTGCCACTTCTATTTCTTTTCTTTTTGTGTGTGGGTGTCCCAAGAAGAATAAAAAGAGGTCTTTCCTGCCAGTCCTTAACTTGTGAGTGAAGCAGCAGGCCGCAGTGCTGTGCAAACCCAGGAAGGCCAGAGCGAACACACACAGTGCTGCCTCCTGCCAAACCAGGAAGGCCAGAGAGGAGGGACGGAGCAAACACTGACAGTCCTGCTCTCCTGCAATCACTTCTTTCACTTGCCAGAAAAGAACAAACCCCAAGGAGGGCACACTGTCCTGCTACAACGGTGAAAATAACCGGACAGGGTAAGAGCAAAGCAGGACTTCCCACCAGCTTTGAGTGGAAACGACCCCCAGGTCCGGATCTCAAAGGATAATTTTATGAGACGTAGTTCCAATAAACTGCTTTCGATACAGCAAACTGATCTAAAGGTTTGAGAACTATAAAACTGACTAATGTTTAACATAAAATGGCAGGGACTATTTAAGAAATTAGTGAGATTTCCAAAATATAACTAGAAAATACATTTTCTATTTTATTTATACACGATACGTTTAAAATTACTGACCTGGGCCTGGTAGCCCAGGCCTATAATCTCAGCTACTTGAGGGTTTAAGTTAGGAGAATCACCAGGTCAAAGGTACCCAGGGTTACTGTGTAATTTTAAACTCAGCCCACACAACTTAGCGAGATTCTTTACCTCACCAGAGTGCTTGTCCAGCAGGCACGGGGCCCTGAGCCTGCCTAGTGTTACCCCCAAACCAAATGACTAAGCAGCATCTGACATAGCAATCAATTCAGCTTTACTGTTCTAATAACACAGTCACCTTTATTAAAAGAATATTAACCATCTTTCTAAGGGTTTATAGGTGCTTTTTTTTTTCCTTCTCAAAGTACTGCTATCAAGTCTTCAATCTATTACTGCTTGCTATTTTCTAGAACAAAGATTACCCCATCCTCATTTCATCTTCAAGCCCTTTATTTGACTTTTTAGAACTCTCATATCTGGATGTTCAGGCACTTTTTTTTTCCCATTGAGTCTAAAGAGATGATTGACATAACAAATATATAATTCTGATGACCATTCCGGTGTCTCTTCAAGAAATTAAGTACCGGGACCAAGTATATGTCATTTCCTAGTCAATGTCCCAGATGTTTCACAGTTGATAATGCTTGTACAAAATAATGAGAAGAAAGCCCGCACAGGGAAGAGTTTCAGTGACAGAGAGCTACAACATCTCCCAGCATGCCTTGCTGATCTTGTGCCTCACTAGGCAATGCTTTTGAGAGGTTTCTGATTCAGTCACCACTGACTAGGCCATTCGTTTTGTTTTTTAAATTTCCTCTCCTTTACTTCTTCAATCAGTCCATCACCCACGCTTTAAAATCCATCAAGCCCTAGAAATGTAGACAAGAACAGAGTTGCGGGAGATGCTTGACCTTGAAGAGGGGAGGTGCATATACCAAGAGCAGCTATCATGAGATAGGACCGCCAAGGGGAAGGTGAACGGAGAGAAGAGTTAGGGAAAAACGATATAGAGAAGAGGCCAGTTGGAAAAGGGGAAGCAGCATCTTTGAAAACATGACAATTCATGGGCCTTCTAGCAGCATGCGCACTCACAGTGAAGGGGAAGATGTGTCCAGGACCACTAGGTTCTAAGGGCAGGCAGACTGCGCAGGTGCTTGGCTTATGATTCCTGATCAATAGCAAATCCCCAAGAAGGCCTTGCTTTGTCATCTCCCAAAAGACAATCTACACAGAGAGCTATTGAAGGGAAGGCAGCTGTTTTCAGCCCCGGTTTTTAAGGTTTGTAATTCTCTATTCCCACATGGATAAGGTTGATACAGGAAAAATAAAAGAATAAGGAATACCAAATATATACAAAACAAAGTCATCATAAACAAAGGCTATAATATATATTTTCTAGGAGCCTCCATGTATAGCTGAAATATTTCAATCTAGAACCTACATTATATATATATATATATGTATATATATTATATTTTAAAAGAAAAGATATGATGTACATACTAAGATTTCCAAAGTATATTGATTTGGTTTTTAATGTTAAACTGTAATTTTCTTGTAGGATATTATCATGGGGGTAAATTTCCACTCTTTTAGAAGCTCTTGAGTTGTTTTTTTTTTTTAATTTAAAAGGGATGATTGTATTTAGAAATCTGGTTATTTTCTTTACAACTCCAATTGCTGAAGCAGGCTGGCAAATAATGTGCTATGAAGTGTCCCTTTTTAAATATTCTGTGGGCAGGAAACTTAAAAAAATATTAGAACCTAAGTAAGTCTAGAAAGCTCTGAACATACTCAGAAGGCTATTTTTTTTTCTTTTATTTTTCACTTACAGAAATCTACTATTTTAACTATTAAAAGACACGGTGATGGAGTCTTTCATACAAATTCAGTGCTAAAGTTGGCATCTACCTTCACATTGGTCCCTGTTCTCTGCTAACTTTGCAAATACCAATTTGGGTTTTTAAACTATTAAAGAGCCTTGATAATAAGCACTGGAGACATCACTAATATCATTATGGAAGCACTCAATTTGTTTGGGATTCTATTGCTACCACAGAGATGGAATAATTTGTTTATATACAAACCGAGTTCCTAATTAAGGAGGGTGCATATTTATTAACACCATCAGCATTTCAAAGTCTTGTAGAACTCGTCATTTTTCATCAGAATAAAGCAACATTTGTTAGATAGATTGCATGCTTTTCAAATCTGTTTCTTAAGAATTATTTCCCATGTTTACCAAGGCATTACAGCCTCTTGTTTCATCAGGGCATAACAAGAGACTTCGCCAATACCAGAAATTGCAATGTCTCTTTGGGAAGATGTACCATATAGCATGTTTTGCTTTATAGCCCTTTTTGGAAACGGTAACTATACAGAGTGAAGTAAAAAGTGGAATCTATTTTCCTTTCCCAACTTGAAGACCTTCTATCTGGGCCAGACTTTGATATTTGCCCCTTGGCTGAGAAGCCGCATATCCAACTTCACACTTAGCTGCAGTGAAGTAGCCCTGCAGGCAGGCCGACTTCAACGAACCACTAGTGGTATCATCATTAAAATCCTGCTGAAGGTCACCATGGTAACCGCCTGCTGAGGCTTCGCTGCTGCACTCGGCATCTCCTAATCAGCTACCATGTGAAATGCAAATTCAGACAGTCTGAAAATTAGTCAAGAAGAATAGGGGATGAGGATGCAGATATGTGAAATATTCATGTGCTTCCCGGAAAGAAGGAGACAGCATGAATGACACAACAAAGAAAGGCCCCTGACATTCTTGCTATCGTTTTGCATTATGGTTCACACTCTACTGTATTTCTAGGCCTATAATTCTGAAGTTGGGTTTGTGAAATGCCGTATTTATATTCCATACCCAAAATAGTAATTAAAGATGGCTAACATAAGAGCATTATCATCATTGCTTCCGAAGAGCAGATTCTAATTATCTAAATACAATGTCATGAGGCGAAAATGTAGGCATCATTCATTATCAGTATCAAAACTATTAGATGAGTATGTACTGATTATATTCTAGGATCACAAATGACCCACATATAGTTAACAGAATCTTTAGATGTTTATTATTCAAGCTATATGGACTTAAATTTCATTGTACAATACTAAGACCAGATGCTATTCATTTCACAATAGAAAGTATGCCAAGATTACTTAATAAGTGAACACCAGAACTGTTCTATTTCTTTCCTTTGCTCCTTTCCATTTTCCTGGGGCAAAAATATTTGTTGCTCATGAGACGAGATGTGCAAGGCTTTACTGCTTCTCTGGGCAGGTCCCAGATGAGAAGTCCCCAAAGAGTCTTTGTTTGCTCGTCCTACTCGACCAACTCAAATAATCATGATGTATTAGGATAAAAATGGGAGATCCTGTCTAATGAAAAGCTGGATGCTGGGTAAGTGCCAAAACAACTCATTCCAGTGCATTAGCAAGGCAAGCAAGAATTCAGATCTCAAAGTCTTTGAAAATTGCCAGTCCTATCCAATGTATTTTAAAAACATATCTACAATGGTAACCTTAAAACCCTTACCCAGAAGAATCTGGCGGAATCGGTGGGAGTGATAGGATAGGTATTGCCAAAGGAGAAGAAGTAGGAAAGGAAAAGTTCAGAGCAGGTGGCTGAGAGGTACACAGTTCAGATTTGGGAAAGCGCGAGGAGGGAAGTTCTACCTCAGTCAGCTTTCATGTCTGAGAGGTCAGACTGAGGACAGCTTGCCACAACTCAGAACAGCCCTTCTTCCCTTCGATGGCTTGACTCCACATAAGGAGAGCCAACTACCCATGGCTCTTCCACACACGGTGTTGTGCTCCATTCCGCATTGGGAATCACACGGCAAGTCTCTGAGAGAACGGAAACAATGAAAAGTGCTCTTCCGCCACCTGTACCGCTCATCTGTATTCCGAAGGAGGTAAGATTCCTTAGTTAACAAAATGAACGAGCCTATGGGCTGAAGATCACTTACCTCCTCTGAGTAGTGATCTGATGGGAGAGGCGGGTAGTCACACTGCTCTATCTTCTTACACAGAGAGTATAAATTCATTTTGTCACCATAGAAAGGACTCTGCAACGCAGCCATCTGTAAAACACTCACAGTGAAACTGACGTACTTACAAAGCAACTTTAAAGGTGACTTCTTCAGGTATAGGACACTGGGGTAGAAAATAATTATAATTACTTTGAATAAAATTATTTAAGCATGTTGATTTTTATGATTATTGTTTTCTATTATTAAGGGCTAAAAATACTAATTTTATTTTTGAAACAATTTTATTTTTGTAACATTAAAATTCCTAAAGAGAAATAGCTGATATGTCTCATACAACATAAAATAATACTAAGAAATGGAAGATATTTGTGTGTGTGTTTGTGTATGTGTGTGTTCATAGCTATTAAAAACAACTAGCATATCTCACGACAAAACAGATATCATACGGTATGGCTCAACTATGCAATGGTCCAATATAACAAAAAACTGACATTAAAACTACATTAAATTTAGCAAGGACTTAGGGACTAGAATGCATTCCATTCATCATTCATAGGATAATATTTAGGAAAAAGGCTATCTTAACAGAGAAGAGACTTTTAAAATATTGTAACTGATCCTTAAATAGTTTAAATCATAACTTTCTTTTGATAATGTCTCAAGAAAGATTAAATCTTCTTAAAAAATATCCATAACTCCAAGATGCAATTCAAGGTATCCAAAGGTGATTTTTATGCAGAAAAACAAAACTTAGAGGATAGACCACTTTAAAAGAGACATTACTGAATTGAAATGCATTTTAAGACAAGGTTCTAACTTGACATTTAAAAGCGCAAGCAACTACTTGGTAAGCAAGGTTACAAACTAAAAATTCAATTTAAAATGCTCGCATCCTGTTCAAAACCTTCTAAATCTCTGAGCCGCAGCCGCAAGAATACAACATGGAGCGCCAAGCTGCCCCAAAGTCAGTCACCCTTCTCTACATGTGCTAATAAGTTTGATTTTGGAAGGACAATGTGTACATTCCCCAGACAGGCAGAGTGTGTGTGAAACACGCTGGTCCATGCTGTGCTACTCAGAGAGCGTCAGTGGGGACAGGACAAGCTGAAAATGGCTCTCATCTGTCTACTGTGCTCCAGACAGGGTGTTAACTCCTTCAGAGCCTCAGCCAGGCGGGGAAAGGATTGGAAATCCCACCTAGAAAACAGCTACATACAGTTTTACTTAGCTTATACTTCATATAAAACCTACACACACCCACATAGGACAACCTTGGGAATAGTTTCCCATGACGACATAAAGTAAATAACGACTTGAATGCCCTAAACACACAACACTGAGCAGGAATTTCTAATGGAGGATTCACCACCGTAAACAATGGTTAAATTTAAAATGCAAGGACACTATATGATAAAAATCAAATGTTAAATATGCCACCTTAAAAATAGATCATAGATATAAGCTACTGTCTCCCCACCTTTGTAAGACTTTAAGTAAATATACATTCATTCTCTATCATATGCTAGGAGTTCATTATGTTACTTTTGTCTCAATACTGCAGAGTGTTAAAAAAAAAAAAACCTGAATGTCCCCTAAGGAGTTAAACAGGAATAGTATATTTTCATGCATCTCCTGCTTTGACAGATGAAAAATGTCAACTGTCCTGTTTTTATTTTCAAGCTTTTGCACTATTCATCTGGTTCATTAGTGCATCTCGGCGCTGCCCCTGACAGCTGCTCGCCCTCTCCTCCCAGCAGCTGAATTTTTCAGGCTAATTTGATCCTCCACACTGAGACGATCGCTAGGATGATTGACTCGCTCCCTGACCTCCAGGGTCTGACTTTCCTCATTAGTATTCTGGGGGTGTCTGAGGGACGAAAGCCCACTGTCTGTCTTCGGGGCTGGTGGCAGCTCTCTCTTTTTTTGAACTGTAAGCCACCAACCTACAACCCTGTAAGGATGCAATTGCCGCACTGAACAATAAAGGAAATGTGTAAAACCTACTTTTCCATGTAAAGGTCCATGTAGCAAAGCTCAGCATCTTGATTTTAATTAGTAAAGTCTACTTTGTTGCATATCAATTAAAACTGCACTCAGAGTTTTTTCAAAGGTTTCGGGAATATTTGAAAGTCTAATTTCCCGAGTTTCAAATACGTTCTAAAAAAAGGGCTTCCTACTCCTTCATTGTTAAGAGTAATTTCTTGGTGGATTATGATAGGGGAAAAAACCCTCTATTGGGTGCTACAGACAATTTTGAAAAGCTAAATTGCACTAAATCTATCTTCATATTCAATATTTTCTCCATTATTTTTTAGTGTAATTTAGTTTTTCAAAATTGTTTGTAGCACCCAACAGAGTTTTTTTTCTATCACAATCTACCAAAAATAATGATAGATCCAATCTTTTTAAAAGTTGTCAACTCTTGCATGAAGGATTTGAGAAAATACATTGAAAGGGATCCCACCATGAACATGATAAACACTTGAACTTGAAATTAGCACAACATGTAAACCTTGAGGACATGGAAATGCTCAGAGAGAGCTCGCATTTTGGTGACCATGTTAAGCATACATAAAAACAAGATCCTGCCTCTCAACTGCAATTGTACAATGTTATGGATAACTGTTTCAATTTTGATACAAGATTGCAAGAACTGAGTAAACTTCTTCTTCTAACACTATGTCAACTCAGCTTTTCTACTGTCACGGCTAACTTTAATCTCATTATTAGAAACTCATTTCCTATCTACTTTTAGGTTGTTTAAAGGAAAAATGTTTCTTTGATATAGCCTGAACGACTCTAATGCTGCCTTGCTTGGTTAAAAATCATTTTTTTAAGCATATGAAGTGGTTAACTTTTAAATATTACAGCAGTAATAATATCAAGTCAATTCTTATCAACATTGCCCCCCAAAAAGCATCATCAGAATTCAGAGTAAGCCAAACCTCTTGTCACCCCATGGACACATAAAGATACACAGCAGCATGGGTCCCTCATCATCCCACAGACACACAACAGGCCATGTTCTGCCACATCACTGATTCATAGTATTTCAGAGTCCAAACTGGTGAGTGCACATAAGAGCACGCTAAAACCCTTTGAGTAGTCCTCAGTCATCAGAGAAAGCACAAAACCAGAAGGGTCACTTGCCCTAAGTTGTGGAATCTGTAACCAGTCAGAAGAGCACAAAAGACAGACATAAACTTTAGACTTCTTTCTTGAAAAACAAAGAAATAATTCCATGTATTGTGTTTCTTCAATTCAATAAAACTTACTCAGATGCTGACTGATTTTTAATTAGCATTTTTGACTCTGAATTTTCCTGTCAAACAATTAAAACTCTGTCTTAGAAGTCACTACCTTGGGATACTGTCAATGCCGTTGCTCTGGAGGATGATGGAGACTGTGTTACTTAGGTGTCCTTTTCTTCAGCTACAAGACTACATCGCTATATAAACAGAGAACCATACTATGGGACTCCATCCTCCTGTGCTAAGAACAGATTTCTCAAGCTTAAGTGACAACCTGCAAGGCTTAACTATTTGCAAGCCGTCCTTAAAGATGCACTTTGCCTGAGTAAATAGGAAACAAAATACTGATAAAGATTAATATTTCCATGTCTCAAATCCATGGCATTATTCTCCTGCAAGGCACTGAAAAGTTTCACACATGTTTATCTCTCTCTACACACACATGGTGAGAACAGTATTATAGGAAAATTAGTATAAAGTCTTTGTCAAAAAATGAATGAAAATATATTAGACAAAAGTAACATGTGGACACTAAATTAGTCATTGCCTAATGAATTAATTCAGCACAATAAAAGATGACTACAAAATACCATCCAGAAAAAAACGTAAACTGTAATACTGGACATATAACATAAGAGAAACTGTATCAATGTACAGAATTATCAACAGTGCCTACCTCATAGAGCAGACAGCCAAGAGACCAGATGTCAGACTTGAAGTTGTATCCGTTCTCATGTATTCTCTCTGGAGACATGTAGTAAGGTGTACCCACTGAAAAGACAAACCAAACCAAACTAGCATCATAACAATGGAGATGTCGGTACTATAAGAAATTAAACACTGATTTCAATGGGGAGAGAGCAGGGTGGGAGGTGGTGTGGCACATAGGAGGGGTTCTAGGGAGGCACGGGAAGGGGAAAATGATACAATTGGTAATGGTATATAAATCTTATAAATAAAAAAGTATTGAAAACAGCAAAACTTTGTTAGCATCTTTACTATTCAAAACAGTACATTTTTATCTATACTACAATAAAACACAGTGTGGTGGCCTAAACTCATAATGGTCTCCTTTGATCAATCCAAGGAGAATTTAAGGAGGATACTATGGAAGAACAATTTTTTTTTCCAGAAAAGTTATACAGGTGATTCACATGGGATTTTGCTGTTTTCAATATGGCTTCTTTATTTCAAATAGCTGAGCATGATAATATTTTAAATTTCATAGTATTAGATGAAAACCGTGAGGCATAATCTATAACTACAATGTGCTTAACTACCTTTCACAAAGCATCTCTGAGAACACCGTCCTGGCTCCTAACATGAACAACGCCTGTGCTCAGGCTGAGCTTAGTTCTCAGTAGAGAGAATACCGGGACTGTCACAGGTCAGATGCAGGATGAACCAAGGGGAGGGCCCTAGCACCTATGCAAAAGAACTCGAGTTCCTGCTGCTACAGAGACTTAAGATGCACAGATGCCTCTTTTTCTCTTTTGTGGCTATTTTTTCGAAATGCTGACATTATTTTTAAGAAAATGAAAGCGTGTCTATTATGCTTTGAAGAGTAAGAACAGTTTAAGTGACGTTCAAAATGAGTATCTTTAATTTCAAGTATCTCCACTATTAATTCACCTAAGGCTCTTTGCCAAACAGAAAATCAAGGTTTGCAGTAGGTATTCATGAATCTTATTTAGCAGAGGCAACCTGTACTAACGATAGGCCACTTCTTCTGGAGAAAAGAACATATTTTAGTTTTTCCCATTACTTTTCAAAAAATCCCACAGGTGTTTGCTATAATGCTTAAGGAGATGATTTGCAACATTGTAATGGGGACATTAGTCAGAAACACTATTAAGAGTCACATCAACAACCATCAATGGAGCACCATCCTTGCAAGCAAAAGTCAGTTTTCAAGCAAAATAAAGTTCCAGTCTCACACCCGTGTGTGGCAACTCAACGGTGCTAGTGTGACAGTGTCACAGGTCTACCTAGAATGGAATCCATTTTCTGTGAAAATGGACAGTCCTTACCACCGTGGATCTAAGGCAAGCCCTTGCAGAAGTGAATGAGAATGAAATTCGGTGCGAGAAGATCGAAACCCTAAAGGAAATCTGAACTACTCTGATATGAAAACAAGGGAGAAAACTTTAAGAAATCAGTTAATTGTAGCATGTACCTTGAAGGCAAGTGTGCTTATTTCAGTAGTGTCAGAAGAATAGGAGTTATTCAGAAAAACAACAACAAAAACTAGCTTCATGGTGTCATCACTGTAGAAAAGCAACACAAGCCTGCAGCTTCTGAGCTCGGACCCCTTTCTCATAGTTTGCATACGCAATTCCAATTACTGGCCAGATGCACACACATACTTCCTCTGCTGACGGAAGGATGGTGGGCGCAGTTGGGATAATGAGCAAGCTCCTCACAGGCTTCTGGTTACAGGACGTAAAGTGAGAGACTGGCGGGGAGGGGTGCAGAGAGAGGCTTCCCGGGATCCACAGGGGGCAGTTGAAAACAACAAGCTTGAAGGTTCAGAGTTTACCAAAAGCTAAGGTAATTTGAACCAGGAGCTCTGGGAAGCCTGCTGATACATTAGGGGTTTGGTATAAGTGTGAAGGATTGATGACAGCGGAGAGGAAGAACAAATGCTAACACTTTACAGAGATTAGCCTCAACCCAGCATAACACCTTAATGGAAACACCAATCCAGCTCACAGACAGCGGGGAGCAGAGAAAAGGGAGGACAAGGAGGTTCAAACTGTTTTAAATGGCCACAGTCTAGTGTAGAGGAACGCCCTCTGTAGCACTGTTGCTGGGGGTCAGCATGAAGTTACAGACTGAGCACTACGGTTTTAAACTTAAACATGTATTCTCCATCACCTAAACAATGAGCGTCCTCCGACTGTTCCTGCGTGTTTCATCTCAAAGGCTGCCTGAGAATATATTATAAGGGAAAACCAACTGTGCCGCCCCCCTCCTTCACAGCACATTTCCGATAACCATAGAGGAGAAGCAGGTTTGCATTCCGTACTGCTCCCAAATGGGCAAATTCCACAGCCTCCCTGACACACCTCCCTGACCCGCTCCCTAATGTGCCCCTCCGCTCTGGACCCACCTCTTCAGCTGAGCGACCTGAGTGAAGGTGTTCAGCTCCATCCCATCGCAGACTGAGTCATCCTGTCTCCTGTCTTTTGAACAGAGAGACTTACGGTTTTAAGCGCTTAGGAAAATTTGCAGTGCACTTAAATGCAGTGCTATGTTTTCAACATTTCAACTTAATGAAGACACAATTATTTCCTAAAACCCTTCCCTTAAACTCCACAGCAGCTGTTCACATGGTGACTACAGCCTGAAGAATGCTGTGACTTTTGAAACAGCTGTACGAGGGAAGAGAGAACTGCGGAGCGAGAGGACTAGACATTAAAACAATCATGCAAACTGTTACATACGGAGGCACTCAAGGCGGCATGATGCATAACTCTACTTTAGCTTTCAAGAATTTATGGTTATGGGTAAGATGAGAATACATTTCGCAAAACTAGATACTTATGCCATTTTAACCTCTTGACATGAGTAACAGTGGGTAAAAAATTGATTTTTTTTTTTAAATGAAGAGGCAGCTGGCCTCAGAAAAGCTGACAATGTTACCTGACCTTCCTTTAATCAGCACTAATACTGTACTATGAGAATGCTTCAACTGTGAAAACAAAGCACTTTCCTGACATTAGCTGACCTAGCTGTATGAGAAATGCTTCCCATGGAACATACTTCATGGACCATAAACACTCCTTAAATCTGTTCTGAATAAAGGGACTGGTGTTTTAGAAGTCCCAACATAAGCTTAAGAAAGCCAAGACATCTCAGGATGCTCTCCCAGAAGCCACAGCTGACATGGTGACACTTCATTAGAATCAGCGACACACAGAACATTTTCAGTGGGCTAGCCGAAAATTTAGTACTTTAATCTCTGCAAAGCCTTGGATAAAGAAAAACCCAGCACAAGGAGAGAGTCTTGGTCATACAATCGGATGCTGGATTCTATCCTTCTGCTTTTATTCCAGGAGGCTACAAAGTATTGGGCAAAGCTGAATGTGCGTCTCACCCTTTGCCTCTAGCTATGCCCTTCTCCTCTTTTCATTTATTTATTTAGTGTGTGCGTGCATGCACATGTGTGTGTGCCACAGTGCACACGTGGAGGTCAGAGGACAACTTGCAGGGGTTGATTCTCTCCCTCCACCATGTGAGTCTTGGGAAGTCAGATTCTCAAACTCAGCCGCAAGCACATTTATCCACTGAGACATTTTGCCTGGTCTCCGAGGCCTACTTTTATTCTATTTCCTTAACTACAGGAAGGGGTAGTGTGTAAAGTGAGATAGTGTGCAAAATGAAGTATCTCTGAGACATGTTTCACACTTCAATTCTACAGCATTTGTAAAAAAAAATTCTTTAAAAATCCATATGGAAAATTATGGTAAAAAAATGCTACACTCTTTTTTTTTTTAGAGCTATTCTTTAGGTCAGCCATAAGAGAACATTCAAGGAGAAACAAGTCAATTCAGGCTGCTTTTTCTCAGAATCAGGACAAACTGCAGAAGAAAATGCCTTGAATATTCCTTGCTGGGAAAACTAAAAAAACACAAGTCATCTTAACCATAGTTTGATTCAAATACACAACCAAGAGACGAAGGATTAATTTCCATTTCTCCTCTATACTTATGAGGCAGCCAGAAATGCTGCTGGCAGACCGAATGGAAAGAGATCAAATTTATTTCATTATTATGAGTATAATCTGAGGTCACTGTGGGATGTCTGAGTGCTAGATCAGTATTTCTTCTGCAAAAGGCATTTAGAAAATATCTGTCATCTGCGAGGCACACTTAATAACACTTGTGACACTGCAGAAGGAATGTCTGGCTCAGTGGATTTCTTCACTCCCCTGTTCCGGGCACTGCAGTCACTGTGTGTGTTAGGTGACTGACTTAACAAATGTCTCAGGTGCTACCTGTGGTACACGGTGTTCTAGGTCCTGGAGAGACAGGAATAAACAGGGCAGCTCTTTAACACTGTGGGACCACAGAAGAGCCACACAGACCTTGTCCTGAGGAGCTGTCTGAGACACTGCACTCCTAAACAGTAATGAGGTCCGCCAGGTCAGGCACGTTGCCAAAGATAGAAGACTTGCCCAGGGCAACCTAGAATTTAAGCCCATTGAGCAGACAGTTACTTCATTAAACTGACGACCGCACAATGTAACTGAAAATGATGCCTCCCCAAACCAAGGAAGAAGAGAAACTAGCATGAAAAGCTAGAAGTTCAGTGTGCTGCACGTGAAAATTACACTATACTATGCTACTGTGGCTGTTTTAAATAAACACTTGTTACAGTGGCTGAGAGGTTAAATGTGCACAGTTTAAAACAGATAATAGCTTCTTCCCAGAGCAATTACTTAAGTCGGGAAAGGACAGAAAGTTAAAAATAAACCAGTGGAAGCGGCCTCCAGGACTGTCTGAACATATGCTGCCCCTACACTCCACACCGCCCTGAGCGATGCGGGGACTCACGGAGAGGAGCCAGGAAAGGTGTGGAGAAAACAAGTGCGTGACCGCAGGTGGCACCTGGCACCAGACAGGAAGCTGTGTCACTGCTGCTTCAGAAACACTAATTTTCTGAGCTGGAAGTAGAGGACGCATCACACTTGGAAACAGTGTGGGGAACACGCATAGTACACTCAAGAGATTCCAGTGTGAAATTCTGGTATCTGGTCCGAATAGTGGGCATGTGTTTACTCTGCCGACAACAGCACAGGACCAGAGAGATGTTTGTCTCCATTTGAAAGAGAAACAAGAGCTCAGGCTGTCCTATGATACGGCAGCAGCACAATTTCTCCCCAGGGGTTTCAAGTATTTGTCTACTCCAGACACCAGTGTTGGTACCTTCTAGTTAGATATAGAAATCTATTTCATTTTAGGATATAGAACAAACACATGCAACAACTAAATTCACACGTGCGCACACAGAAAAATCCTCTCCACCTTCTCTTGTCGGGGACGCTCTGCGGCATGCGCAGCCCCATCCACACCCAGTGCGCCTCTCCTCATCAGTGCAGTCACTGCAGCAGGCAGGAGTTCACTGGGTCCATACCACCTCAACTGCGTGCACAGGAGCATGCTGTGTGGTGGTATTTGTATCTCAGATTAATTTTCCTAAGCAAGCTTTCCTCCTGTTGCTGTTTTCTCCTCTCCTGCATCCCAGGCCTTGAAAGGGAAGCCACTGAGAAGCATGTCTGCTAGAAAGGTGAGAAGCCGCTGCGGCCAGAAGAAACTTTTGGGAACAATTTAAAATACTATAACCCCCACCCCCAACAAAAAGAAACCACTCCATTTCGAAAATGAAATTAAACCAGTCTATCATTAAACCCCTGGTTCTTACAATGGTGTGATGGGCAGAAGGCTGGCCCTGTGATCGTCCTACTCGGTGTTACACTTGTAAAGGTACACCTGTTACAATACCGATCATCCTAGATGATCACAAAGAGATACAACAGAAGAGCAAGAGACCCAAGTATGAGGGAGACTGATACTATGGCCAAGAAGTGGAAGCACTTTTTAGAACATGATAGTGGCCTTGAGCCAACAGGCGGTTAGCAAACAGGAGCCACAGTGTTACCAAAAAGCTGAATTTTGCGCCAGGAACTTGAAGAGACAAGAAATAGATGGTGTACCACTGCCTCCAGGAGCAGTGCAGATGAACTCAAGTTAGCTCATGGAGATCCAGACTGGATGTGGTACCCATGAAATTACAAAGTAATACATTTCTATTGTTTTCTTCCCATTGAATTTGTGGTGGTGTGTGAGGCAGTGCTTTGTTGGGGATTCCTGCACTGTGTGAGAGAGTGAGAATTCAATTCCATGTGCCTCGGACACACGCTACAAGGAGACCCACACGAGACACCAAAGAGTACAGCATATCATACAATGCTGTAAAAACGTGTGCTATCTGAGAGCTCCCTGACCACTCTGTGAAGGTGCTCTTGTTTGGGCTGTCTTTTGGTGGGCGGTAGTCGGTAGGAAAGTAAGAGATGCCAATATACGCACTACAGGAAGAATAATACTGTTATAGAAAAACCATGGTTTATGGCTTATGGTTATGGTGCGCTCTGGTTTGGCCGTTCACTGACATGCATCTAAGTAACTGTACTTATCTCACAAGTTACTGAACTGAAGGGAAACTAGAAAACGGGGGACAGATCATGTGACATTTAGTCTAGACTTTTTGAAACTTGACAAGTAAAAATGTTTATTCTGAGCAGATTGCCCAAATACTGTGCTTATCATAAGCGCTAGCTTAAGATGCATTGACCCACGGGACAGTCACCCAGGTCGATACTCAGATTAGAAAGACAAAAATTCCTTACGGCCATGCATGACTCCTGTTTCATTTGCAACTATTTCCATTAGAAGAGTTCATTATTGGTTGTTTGGGGTGGCTACAGCCATGCCACATAAATAAATACAGCACCAGTAGAAGACCAGATGAGGCATTTTTCCTTTATCTCTGTGCATTATTCCTGGGCTCTCCTTTCCCGGACACAAAGAACGGCTTGCTCAGTCCGTTAAGATGACACTTGTCCCGGATGATGAGACATGAGTGGAGGGGTTTTGTGTCATAGTCAAGCAGGAGGCTTTAGTTAGGAGCCAGAGAGTGACCTTCATGCTCTCTCCCCCTCATGCAATCAAAACCAAATGTTGAACTGAAGACAATATAGGACTGAGACTGCCTGAAATCCTGTTACCATGAGGAGGATGGGCAGTACACTGAAGGCCAAGTGCAGGCTGCAAAGGACTCTGGGGGACAAGAGATACAAAATGCTCTGATGCAAAAATATATTTCATTCTTCAACATAATCTCACCCACACTAACACATTTAGTTCAACTCAGCCTGTTATGTAAAACCAGTCTATAAGTCTCATCCCTTTAGCGCCCATTCCTCAGGTCTCTACCGCTGAATTTGATAGTGGAGAAAATAGCCATGAGTTCAAACGTCCCACAGCCCCGGATGCTGGATTTGTTTTAATTTTTCCTAAGTCTGGATGCAGCAAAAATACTCCAGAACAAGAGAAAGCAGAGTATGTTTCATAGCCGACTCACAGGCAATGCACAGCAGATTAGGTAATTCCAGATTGAACAGAAAGAGAAAGCCAGAAAAATGCCACTAAGTACTGTTAAAGTGGGAATCTAAATCTCTGAGAATAACTCCAAACTAAGAAGCAAAGACCTACCCCTCTGCGCTGTCCTCAGCACCAGGAGAGATGCAGTCATAAGCTAAATGACTGGCAGGCTGTAGAGAAGCCCCGGGTGTGTTATTGCCCACTGGCAGCAGCACAAGAACCACACTGGGCTAACTTATGTTTGATCAACTGAACTGATCAGACTCTGTCAGACGACTGTCTCCGAGTGGGAAAATGGGAACTAGTGTGAAAGCCCTGCAGATCTGGACTCATGTTTTTTGAATCGCAGGCCACGCAACTCATGAGTGAGTTGTGTAATCAGCTCAACAGTTTGCACTCAGCACTGTTTTAACTGAAATAAAATAGAACAAGACCGAAACACTCTGCTCTTGGTAATAGGCAATGTGGCTCCATGCAACCTCTGCTTCAGAATACTTGATTATGGCCCCATGGGGTCACAATTTTGTTGGGGGTTGCCCTGAAGAAATCTGGAAATCACTGACCTAGTCGATCAGAAAGCTGGATCAAGAGAGAGCTGTGTCTTTACCATAAAATTTTAAAGATGCGGATAAGTAACAGGTTTCCCAACATCTGTTATATCCGTGAAGTTGACGATATAAAAGAAAACAAGGTAAACTTCACAGGGAAAGTATAGTATTCTATATCCAGTCTCCCTAGGCACACAGCCCTAGCCATATCAGTAGCAAAGCACAAGATGGAAATCCTAAATCCACGTATGAAGCAGAGGGGAGGTAAAAGGAGACAGAGCCCAGAGAACAGCCTACATTACAGCCTTCTTAGTCCACAGAAAGGGAAAGAGGAGCATTGCTGGCACAGGGACGAACCGGAGTCAGCTGAGTACACAACCCCAGACATGCTTGACCTGAAGCTGATGAAGGACACTCATGGCTGTGTCTGGGCAGTACAGTAGGAATATAATATGAATGCTTCCTGAATCTGGCTCGACCTCTCCCTTGCCCCGCCCAGCGAACCTGGAGCTCATCTTGGAGCTCCTTGTGAACCTGAGAAGTCCCTGCCCAGGTTCTCTTACAGGAGCCTGTTCCTGATCCTTAGCTGGCCAGTTTACCACCCCAGACAGGCCTGCCCCATTGCACACTTGTTAAATCTCCCCCACTTTCTTCTCAGCACAGCAAGTTACCTTGCTGTTTTCTGTGCTTTGGGTAAGTACCCAAGACTTGTCCAATTCTCTCAACTATGGGTTGCAGCCCTATATGGGGGTCACATGATCAAATGTCGGGACCAAGGAAACTTGGGCAACATTAAACGTTTTCTGAAAGCACAACCAAAAGCCAATTAAAACTCAGACCAGTAATGAAACCGAGGTGTTTGTGGCAGCTGAGCCCAGGGAGCAAGTACATGACAACCCTGCAACTTTGGTTCCAGATGCTCAAGCTACACAACTGGTCCCATTCATGCGGTCACCCTTTGCAACCCATCAGAATCTTCATTGTGTACAAAAGGCCAGCAAGAATGAAAGAATTTAAAAGGGCAATGTTTTTTCTCAGAATGAGAAAAATTACTAAAGAAATTCATTCATTACAGATTCACCACCAAAGAGCCTTGTTTCTCCTCCTCACTAGCTACAGCTTAAGAGGTGTCTCAGCGTCAGTGATCATGGCAGCAGAGTGTATGTACATAACTGATTTGAGCTGATTTGATAAATCCTTACTGAATCCTTAAATCTACTAAAATTCACTTTATTCTCCATATCAAACACTTTAGACTGACACATCACCCCAGTCTGGAGATGCACATATGCTTGTCATTCCTATGTGGGACCTTTGCAAAAAGTAGTAAGCTGTAGACGTAGACTGAGTCCATTTCAAATTGTTCAAATTTGGACGTCAAGTTATATGTATGAGGTCGGTAAGGCTGGATGGATAACTATAGCCTACTCAAGAGTGGCTGCAAAACAGCATTAAACAATACATGTGTGCACAGGCATGTGCAATGTGTGTGTGTGTGTATGCAACTATAAAGTAGTGTTTCAAGTGAATTAATGGCAGGGTATTGTTATGACCCACCGATCAGGTGAGCAGCATAGAGTGAAAGATAGTGTCTTTACTATTGATAAGACTTCTTCCTAGAAATCGTCTACCACATTGACTGCAAGAACTGAAACTTCTCAGAAACTTTATCAAAGGGTTAAGCAAATTTATTGATTTATTATGAAATTTCATACCACATCTTTTGTGCCTAGAAAAGGTAGTGAAGTTCTGTGACCGTTAAGTGTGAAGCAAAGGTTGGTGTGGAATCTTATGCCCCCCATAACTAATAAAGCTGAAATTCGGGATGTGTCAGTGATACCACCACACTTTACATCAAGCCAAACTCTGTGTGTGACACCAACTATTAATAAATGATAGGTGACAGATTCAAAGGCACACAGAATCTTGCGGGGAAAAGTCAGAAATAAAAGCCTTTAAAAGTCTCTAACCAGTTGGTTATCTGGATGCTTGTATAACTGGTTATTGAATTTAACTCATTGTTCCTCACTGGCCCATTTAAAAGCTCCTCGTTTCACATCTAAATGTTGTTGTCAAGGAATTAGTGGCTTCCAAGGAAATCATGACAGCAAAGATAGACAAAATTAAATTAAAGCTAATTGATTTTTGCTTCAACTCTTCTTTCAGAATTCACCCTTTCCTGTGTCTTACATGCACAGGGAGAAGACTGGGGCCTAAGGGGCCTTGAGACGCCCTGCTTAAACTTCATTTCAGAGCGTTTCTTCCAGGGATTTCCAAACAATTTTCTTGCCACTGCTAATACAAGGTTGCAGTTACACCAATTCTATTTTAGGTACAAAGGACATCAAAGTAATGTTAACTCTAATATGATCAACTGAGGGGGATTTCTTCCACTCTAAAGGGAGAATTTTTTTCTTCTCATTTGCTATGGATCATCTTAGGTTTTCTTTCCTAGTTATCACAGCTGCATGTCCTTCGGATAAATAAATATATATGAATTATTATTACCTCTGGCATTTAAAAATGTTCAGTGAAGTCTTCTTCCAAACTACAGCTTCTTCATTAAGTTATCTCGCAATCACTACAAATAAGATACAAGGCGCTCTCCATGGCAACAGTAAAAGTCAGGCTTATCAGTATTATTTTAAAAAACCATTACAAACAACAAAAACCTCAGGGCCTGCTTGAGGTCAAATAAAGAAGAGTATGGAAACATCGTGTGAAAGGCGTCAGGGAGCTGAGGGCACCTGTCAGGAGCGGCTGATTTCTAGAACAGTTTTATAAAGAATGCAATCAGTGCTATATAGCTGGCATCCCTGTTTTGAACCATGACCAACACACACACCACACACACATACATCACACACACACACACACACACACACACACACACACACACACAGTAACTAGCTGAAATGGTATTGCGTCTCTTACCTAAAGAATGTGCAGCTGTGGTTTTCGAACTGAAAAACCGACCAAGTCCAAGATCTCCGAGTTTTACCACTCCAGTGGCTGTAATGAACACATTAGCTGGTTTTATATCTGTGAATAAATGAAGGGATCGGGTAAAAGATGATGTAACTCTGAGCATTTGAAAGGAAATCTTATATATGGAGAATATATATTTATAATCAGAAGAAAATCAAAATGTATATTAAATACAAAAGTCTGAACTGTGAACTACTCACTATACTTTGAATGTTCTTCATATATTTCAAATTTCCCTGTCCTATGAGAATCCTCAATACATCTCATTGAAGACTTCTAATATCCATGTCAAATACTTTCCTCTTACATTTCCAAAGAATATTTATCAAAATTTAAGACGCAAAATAAATGCATGCCCCCTTTATAACAAGTTTAAATAACATGCTACTGAAGAGTAATTAATATATTTATATCAGTTATAACATCAAAGCTTAGCAGCACTGTGCATGCTATATTTAAAATTATATAGTTTTAGAAATTATAATTCCTGAAATAAATTGCTTCCCAATTTTTTGCACTCCAAAATCAGTGCATCAGTTATTTAGGGATGTCCCTGCCCAACAACAGGAATGATAATCAAGAATACATAAGGACTAAGGCTGGAGACTGAAGCAATCTGTGTACCCAGAGTACACTTTTCATCTAAAGAAGAAGCAAACACTCTTCCTCGTGTACATCCAACTGCTTTTCCGCAGCTTAACTTGCTTTACCGATAGGACAAGCAAGATATTCAGAGAAGCCAAGCAAAAGCCTAATTTTCATTCTTATTTATAACCAAGTAGGGCTTTACTTACAGACTTGAATCTTAATAAACTATAATTTGGACATAAACTATCCAAAAAAGGGTACTGAGGTGGATTAAACAGAGGCTATTTTGAACTGCCTGACAGCTTACATGATTTAAAACCATGCTACCGTTTCCTAGCGCGCTTCTTACCTCTGTGCATGACTCTTCGAGAATGCATGTGCTCCAGTGCGCTGCAGAGCTGGACGAAGTATTTCCACACAGTTCTTTCAGGGATTAGCCTCTTCTGTTTCTTAAAATGCTGTTTAAAATATTAAAACAATAATGGCTATGAGAATTCAGATTCCTTAAAGTTGAATTCCAGCATTCCAAATCAGTAAGTCAGAAAAATATCAACTTTTATCTCCCCATTACAAATTTTGAAAAAGCATGATTTCCTACACAGAAATGACTCCAGGAATTTCATTTGACATAATAGTTTACATTTCTTCCTACTTACGGTTAGCAAAAGCCATGGAACATTACCTCTCTGTCATATCCAACTACTTAAAAAATACACCTATATAAAATGATTTATCTCAAAGTTCAAGAAAAGCTACAGTATTGAGAAATGAAGAAATATTAAAGCAATGAGACTCTTTAAAAGACAATTCCTCGTGGGTATGTGGCTCACCTGCTAAAGTATGTGTTTAGCATGCAAGAAGCCCCAGGTCCCATGCCCAGTGACACAAAAAGTGAGCCCAAAATCCCAGCACTTGTGAGGCAGAAGCAGGAAGAGGAAAAGTGCAAACCCAGCACTTGGGAGCTGGGTGCCTGAGAGCAAAAGTGCAAGGTCACCCTCAGCCACACAGGGAGTTGGAAGCCTGCCTGGCACATAAGACTTTGTCTTTGAAATCACAACAAAAAATGGAAAAACCAAAGACAGCTCTGCTTCAGGCAGATGTCTTCACTCCAGAATCCTTCTTAAATATGGAGCTATACTGGCGACCTGAAATATTGGAATTCATTAAAAATTAAGTAAAGGTATTTGTCTAAAATGTTTCCATGAGTAAATCCACTGCACATTAAAAGCTAAACCTGTCCCTTGAATGAAGGAAACTACACTCTGGAGAGTCAGACTCTTAGAGGAAAGCTGAGACAAACAGCTGCGAGTGCCAGCAGGCTGTGTAGGAGACAGTGGGCCACAGACTGGCAGGGAAATTGCTAGAACAACTGCAAGCCATGGCTACAGAGCCCTGTCCATTTTCCTCTATTAAACGTCTTAGAGACTAGGACCGCAGCACACCAAGACCAAGCTCTCAGCCCCACTGGATACTCTGTATATAAACATCATTTTTCATTACAGAAGTGCAGTGGGTTGCTTATTGGATGATATTTATGAATTACTCACATGTAGAAACAGTGCCTTTCAATGGGTTTTTCTACAAAGCTTTCAGACAATTTTATCTGTGTGAAGTATGTGTACTTACTAACACATCAGATTTTAAACCTGTTCTTTACTGTATTTGAAAACCACATTCAGAAAAGTTTGACCAATTAATTTTTGGTATTGAATACAAAGGAACTTTATTTGAGGAAGTGAAGGAAAAAAAACCAAAGAACAAAACTAGCCCTTGTGATTTACACCTGTGGCCAGGTGAGGTCTGGCTGAAAAGGCAAAGCTACAAGAAAACCCCTGGTGCCCTTCTCCAGAGGCAACAAATGATGCTCCCACCCTACTGTGCCCTTTTGCTACAGCAGAAAAAAAAGCTTTAAAAAAAATTGTTACTCTTTCCCAAATAACACATTTGAAAATCAATCATTTTGCAATTTCATTAGCAACTGAATCAGTACCCTTATATTCTAAATGACCAGGTAATAGTAAAGATGCACCACGGTCTTAGTAAACGTTGAGATATGCTCATATTGTACTCCAATATGAAGGTTTTCTTTTCTGGCAGACTGTGTCAATATCAGTTTTCGCTGGAAGGGGACAATGCTGAAAATTCAGTTCTTCACACATAATTTTCCTTGAGACTTGGAATGCATCCAAATAAAGCCTGTGCCTGTGCTCCCCCAATGCCACATTAACATATCAGAGGACTGTTTGATGCCAACAGAAAGATGGGCACTGGGTCTCTTTTCATTCAAAAATAAATATACTGTAACATGTAGTCATCAGAACGTGTAAAAAAAAACCCTTAATGTTTGAACAGAGTCTAAATTCATTTTAACTATAATCAACTTACCAGTTTATTATTTTAAATAATTAAAGGCGAGATTGTAATAGAATTACATCATTTCCCCATTCCCTTTCCTCCCTGGAAACCCTCCCATATACTCCCCATGCCCCTTGGTTTCTTTCAAATTCATAGCCTCTTTTTTTAGTTGTTGTTGTTGGTGGCGGTGGTGTGTGTGTATGTGTGTGTTTATTTTTAGTCTCATTATAAAAAGACAAAATATAAAAGGCACTGGAAAACACTGGCCACAAAATGCACATTCAGGAGCATATACACAGGTTGAGAAGATCTTTTATGTTTTTATATTCTTCTCTGACACTGTTCCTTATAACAAATTAAAAGCGATGAAAATGAGCTGATGTTAATCTCATGTTACCCATTCAGAATGACCTGGCAATGCTTAGGTATCTTACTAAGGGTCACTGAAGAATAACCTGAATTTGACTATCAGAATATAAAGTCTGATTATACTACGGGTATTGCTCAATTTCTGAAATGTCTACTTAAGGCTTGGGCTCGTCAAATATTCTTTTTGTGTGTGTGAAAATAAATACATTTTAATAGACGTGATCTTCCAAGGAAATACATTATTGTCAGCTTTTAGATAAAGATACTGGAATCATATAGAGTACCTTATATACCCAAGATAAAAAGTCTAATTCATTCAAAAGTAGATTTTAAGTTAACATATTTTGAACCTGATTATTTTTCTGCCAGTTACCAAAAGTCTTTTCTCAGTATTCACAAGTAAAAGCAGGGCTTTTGCGAGCTGAGGAAGCCAACAGCTAGAATGTTGAAGACCTGTCTGTTCTCATGGGGGCACTGTTGCCTGCCTCCTAACAGAGGGGGAAGAGCAAAGCAGGGAACACCTGACTGACTTTTCATATGGAAGGTTACAGTATTCAACTTACTCAAATGCACATTCCTCTTTCAAAAGGCAATTCTCTAGCAGGATAGCATCACTTTCAGAGCCCCTACTTTCTGAAAGCTAGACATCCCTGTAATAATACTTTATTCCACATTATAAAGCATCTAATGCAAACATATAAGACTTAAAATTACATGCATAGACAACAGTTTATACAAGGGAAGTTTCTAAAGACTAGTATCAATGAAAATATTTACATGAAAGATTACATCTGTGGCATTTTTACTATTTTCACGCTATGTAATAAAATGTCTTTAAACCCAAAATAAAGTCTGTGGACAAAAGTTGTCCCTAAGGTTTAATGGATTACTTGGACATAACTTTTGTTAGGGTTTAGTATTTTCTTATAAAGTATCTTCTTTATAAGAAGGCTTACCTTGAAATAGTGCATGTATATTCTACCACCATTAACAGTACTCATATACACACTGGATTGTAATTCAACAGAAATACTAGATGCAACAAAAAGCTAAGCAAGTTATAAACTTAAACACAAACATGAGATCACATTATTGTTTCACTGAGTATATAAAAGTTTACTCACACCTCAGTGAGGTGAGGCCAATTTACCTGCTATAGCACATTGACATTGCCACCGAAGTGACTTTTATCGCTATGAAAGACAAGCGATACAACCAGCCTCCATTCAAATTCTAAGAAAATATACCTTAATAGACACCATTGTTTTTAATGGTAAAGTATCCTACAAATTGAATGCTTAACACCAAATCCACAAATAAAGTAGGCCCTGAGTAGCTATACTATTCTTTGACCTCAGGGCAACCTTGGCTCCTGCACGCTAGACACTGGAGCCCCAAATACACTGCTCATTTCTCAGGGTGCATCTCTAGGATCCTCAAGAAATTTCTGGAAAAGCTTCAGTGAAATTCCTCAGCATACATTCACTGACAGAGAAAAAAATAATCCTGACTTGTAAAAGGAATTAATATCCACAGCATATAAAAACATTTAAGCCTGTAGTTACATATGCTAATCTTTATCAAGAAAATTTTTCTAGGGAAACACCTGGGATTCTCAAGGATAGTGTCGTGGGCATGAGGCTGTGTTGGTCCAACATCAGCTACTTGATTGTCATCTCAAAATGTCTTTTTATTTTTGACAATGGGCCCCACAATTACGTAGTTGCTGACTGGAATCTACATAAAGCAACTTTAGAAATGTATTACGCTGGCTAAATAGTAAAATCAACAACAGGAAGTGATTTATGTTAAATACAAGGAAGCATTTCCTACTTGGAACTACTGTCAAATATTTAAATGGGCCTCTAACAATGCACACCTGTCTTACAACAAAACTGACTATGAGGTTTGACAATAATTAATCACGTGACCTTAAGCAAGCCACTCGATAATGTTGGTCTGTTTCCTTGATGCATTTAACAGAATTTGGACATGAACGACAAAATCCCTGCCACCTCTAAATACTGTCTGTAGGTCAACAGTTTCAGTAGCAAATAACACATAAATATCCATTTGGCACATTTTCACACTTAAAAACAGTAAGTTTACAGGTCTGTCATACCTCTCAAATTTCTGTTAGTAATAAAGCAACAAACAGGGCCAGAGATTCTAACAGGTTCACTTACTATACACATGCTATCGTGTGAGGCGATGGCAGGTAGATTCCTCTACTAGGACCTTGTAATTAGGTCAAATATTTACCATCAGCAGGGATGTTATATCTCCAAACACCTTTGTAATTACAATGCATTTCTTTTTATAAAATGATATTTTGTGGTTATTATTGCAAAGAATTGAAGGCAGAGATTGGCTACAGAAAAGACAAATTGCTTTTGAATGTGTAACTGGCCTGTTCTGTGCAATTTTGATTGTGTATGTGTGTATTGTTTTAAGGAAATGTTCCTTCTGAACATGTAATGAAGAACTGCAGATGCAGATATACAACTACTTGCTAAACACAGATGTGAGAGAACGCCGTGGGTAAATCACCTATCACCTGGCATTTCAGTACTACACTAACTTCCGTATTACACCAAGATGTGTCCTCTTGATGGTCAAGAAGAGGCTCAGATACTTCAGATGGATTTCCAAGATGCACAGCATAACGGTCCTGGGCATTAGGTGCTCACTGTACACACCCCACTGGCATCTCATTTTACTCACTTTGACAGAATATTTTCCAACCAAGTCACAATGTTCTTTCACCTATAGGTTCTCTTCTAAACACAGGAATATCCTCACCAGGAAAATTTATTCAGGATATTTTTAAAAAAGAATAATCACTAAAACATTTAAAAACATAGTAACACAAGGGATGACTCCTACATTGCAGATGAGTAACTCTTACAAGAAGAGCCCTATTACTACAGCAGTTAAAACACGCTTCCATGTAGTCCCAAAGTTTCACTTTATACTACATAGAGTGGTCTATGTAAAGTCAGAGATTTAAAAAGCAGAATTCAGGCATGGTGGCACACACCTATAATTCTAGCACTTGGGAAGTAGAGCCAGAAGGATCAGGAATTCAAGGTCGTCTCCCAGTCACATGGCAAGTTTGGGACCAGAATAAGCCACAGGAAACCCTATCTCTAGATAAATTATAATTCTTAAAAAAAAAAGGAAAAACATGGACATACCAAAATAAAAATATTTGTCTCTGTTATATTAGACTAGACAAGAGTGAGATAGAAAGTTGTTTTAATTTTTTATATGACTAAAGAAACCACAACAGAGTCACAAGATGGCAAGCGGAGGAGCTTAACATAGAAGAGCCTGAGTTTGTAGCCCCCATTTCTTCCCAGAGTTCCTACAAGGATGTGCTAGGTAGTTTGCCCAAGTGTCTCTGGGCCAGGGCCATCGATACCTTCCAGCGTTAGGAACCACGGACTTGGAAAAGCACCTGCTGACATTCCCAAGAACACACAGGGCCATCGATACCTTCCAGCGTTAGGAACCACGGACTTGGAAAAGCACCTGCTGACAGTGAAGAGCTTCCACATGACCTTCGAGTTATGTCACAGACTGCGCAACAGTCTTAATGGCGCATCATTTTCAATGTCTGCAGGGAGCCATAGGCACAAACGCCATTACAAGATGACACTTGCATCCTCGCCGTTTGGAGGTAAACAATTCCATATTTGGCAATGCTTCCGGACTGAGCGTCCAGGCGCTTCCCGCATGCGCAATAACCTAGGTGTCCCTAACCAATCCCGAGGACTCTGGTGCCTGCTCTGTAAAAACCTTGCATGGCATACTGTATACACTAAGCTAATTTATAGATATATGCACAGGTGTTTACAATTATTGCAAGAATGCATTTGGCATCACTGGCAAGGGCTGGTTGTCTGATAGGTGCTACAACTGCAGCAACAGGCTGAAATGGGAAATATGGATATCCTGGTATGCACAGAAAATCAGCCCTATCAAAGAGAGATGGTGCTACTGGAAGGACATCATTGTTTTAAGCTTGCAAAGGTCAAGAGTATAAGACACTTCAAAATGACTTCATTTCTAGTACAATCTTTACATTTAGATAAGTAAAACAAAAATGTGTCTTAATGTAAAACAGTAACTCAACCAAGTAAGTAAACACATTTTCTAACTTTTAATCTGTGAAGATAACAATTACCATAAAACATGGCTGATGGTCTAGCTAATTTATCATTTTGTGATAAGGTGAATTATTAGATTTATCTCGCTCCTGAAATTTCCCAATGCCTTGTATATAATCCTTTCCCCTTGACATTTATTTCTAAACTGTGCATGGTGGTACCTGTAATCCCAAGATTTAGGAAGTGGGGGCAGGCTAGAGAGTTCAAGGTGAGCTTGGATTACTTAGAGAGATGCTGTGGCCACTGATAGGTTGTCCATGCTGCAATGAACAGCCCACACTCACCTGCACAAAGTCAACACTAATTGCAACCGGAGCTTTGAATACAAAAATAATAAAAGAGGAGGTGAATTAGGAAGATGGTTTGGTGGGTACGATGGCAGGAGCTGAAAGGATGGACTAGGAGGTGGACTAAATATATACTAAAAATATACTGTGTATGTGTATAAAATCCTCAAATAATAAATAAAACTAGTATTTAAAAAGTTTAAATAAACAAAGAAAAGGAAGAAACAAAATATTGCTTCCAGATTACCATCATCATCAACATCATCATTATTATTATGTGACAGATTACTTTGTACAGATATAATTAAGCTTCCCAGCCAACTGACTTCGAGTTAACCCAAAGGAACATTCTAAACCAGCTTCACATAATCTGGTGAATCCAAGAAGTCAGAGAGACTCAACCAGAAAGACTCTCCTGGCCTAGTCTGTGAAAGGATCATGTGACAGAGGAAAGCAGGGGCCTATGCAACTGAGGATGGCTGCATGGTCGCACTAGTGACTTCAATCAAATGGCTACAAGGAACTAAATTCTCTGATAGTCAGGGAGCATACGAGACACACACATGCAAAGGGAAAGGCCCACAAATGGAAACAGTACAAAGGAAGAAGACAGGCTGTGACTAAATGCATTAGAAATAGGAAAGGAGCCTTAAGTAATTGGTTGGAATAATGACAACCTCCAGTCTAAAAGTATACATATATTCATTTGAATTATATATATTATATACTTTACTGAAAATATTTCTCTCATCCTTAGACATAGTGTTGTAGTAAGACATTTGCTAACAGCTAGACTTCTGAGCTTCTCCTAAAGAGATTAATTACATACAATTATATTTTGTTGTACTGAAAGGGCAACAAAATACAGGTTTTAAAAAATATAAATATATATTTATATTTTTCTATCGAGTTGACTTTCAAATATACTCTATAAATTTTTATTTATACTTACATCAGTTCAATGAACGAAGTGTATTTTGCAAAAGGTGTTATAAAAATTTAAAAACTATTGTAATGACACCATTGACAAGCATAAACAAAACTCTTGTTCAGATATTTAATTAATTAGTTTCATTCCTTCATATTTGACTTTGAATGGACATATTTCCTGACATTTCGAAGGTGAAATAAGCCCGCAGGGCTCATCACACAATGGATTTCACAAGAGCTCCATTCCGTCCAAAAGAGAGAAAATATATAACAACAGCATGACTTAACCGAACTCAAATCATTCCTAAGACCATTTTATTTTAGAGTTGTGATTACAGCTAATGAATAAATCTATGATTAAAAAAAAAATCCCAGACTTCCTTTTATCCTCAAACTCAACTGGGAAGTATTTCATCTGACCACAGCCTCAGGTAATTCCTTTGTCACTAATTAGAGAAAGACTGAATATTTCAACTATAAATTGCTTAATTATATTTGTCAGTCTGCTCTAAACCAATTAATTATTTACTTGCGAGAATCTTTGATGCAATGCTATCCAGAGGTTCATCTCTGGAATAAAGACCAGGAGCTATACATCCGTTTCTAACCCAATTAGGCTGAAGACTTGAGAGAGAGTGAAACACATGGTACTGCATGGCGATTTTACGACACTCCAAACACAATGCAAGCCTTCATTGCTGCCTTTGTGAAGTGTTAAGGTTAAGTTACTATCATGTTCTTGCACAAAAGAAGACCCTGTGCCATTATCCTTTTACAATGTCTATAAAAGTAGGAGTTCAGAAAACAACTGTGGAATTTTAGGAGCCTCCAAGCATGCCCCCTTCTGCAACTGCTGCAGCAGAAGCCTCTTCTGTCACGCCAGCACGTCACTCACTAACGGAGCAAGTCTGAAGAGACCAAGGTATAAAGTATTGTGTACTGGCCCTGGAACAGGAAAGTGTAGCCCAGCTAATAGAACCAATTGCTATATGTGGTGTGGAGCTCCTGGTACCTCTCTAACAGTGGACAGCCTAGCTAAGAAAGAGGACACAGTCTGTTCAAGAAAACATTAAGTCACGGGCAAATGAAAATATCAATAAAATAATGATGCATGCAAAGTCACTATGGAATTGCATTACTAAATGCTGGGGAAGACTGGTCTCCAGAGGAATAAATGAATATCTCCAAATACATTTATATATAAAAGCATGTTTGAGGTCAAAGGGAAAGGCTTGATGAACTGGAATCTGCATGAAGGGCTCAAGGACATAGAGATAGAAAGTTGACCAGGAATGAAGAGGGGTGCGCTTTGCACACGGAACTGCATACATGACACAAGAGGATGAAACACTAAGACAACAGTCGAGGAATTGACTTACGCAGAGACTATGGAAAAGTAGGAGCTGGATTCTGCAGGAGACGTTTAAGTGGCCACCATGGGCCAGGCACTCTTTCAGGGACATGAAAGGTGGACACACAGATTGAGAGTCTTTCCTTGGAACACAGGCTGCCACACAATCCAGTGTTTACCATCATTAAGAAATCCTCAAAGGATCTGACTGCAAGCAGGGGCCTTTCTTATTCTTCCATGACACCCAAAAACTGATGAAGAAATATAGACTTGTAGAATGAATCCTGGTGAGTGAAGGGCTCTCACTCTGAAGAGAGATGGCTAATTTCAAACTCCAGAAAGAAAAAGGGTAAGAAACTAAACAAAGGAGAAATCTGAAAAATGTATAGAATTAAAAAAATGATCAGAAGTTTGCGAGAAATTGAAATAGGTCAGAGAGAGAGGGAGAGAGAGAGAGAGAGCGCAAAGTGTCGGAGAAGAGCACTGGTCTCCAGCACACACTCAGGCTGAGCCTCCACTTAGAAACACAGGGGCAGTCTATAAGATCGTGAGTTTGCTTACAGGCCCCAGACAGAGAATAACTGAATTCAGAGGCATCAATGCCATCAATCATAATGGGTCAAAAGACAAACAAAGGCTGGGTTTGTACTAAAACTGCAGGAGTAAAATGGCTGGGCATGAGACTCACACCTACAAACCCAGCACTAGAAAGGAACGAGAGAGATTAGTAGTTCAAGACCAGACTGCTACATAGTGAGTTTGGGGCCAGCCTGGACTACATGAGACCTTACCTTTAATAGTCAAGAGTACGACAACTTCCTAAGCAGAGGTTAGCATTAAACGACATCACTTTGATACTTGGTGAGCCAACTGGAATAGTCTAAGAAACAACTAAAAAGGAGATTCAAATGCTACCGAGCAATCAAGAAGAAAGAGGACTGGAGGCCACTGGGATTTCTGATAGAGGTCACCCCAGAGGCCTTTCATGGAGCTTCCAGAGTGGCTTAATGGTAGAGAAGGCAGAGATGGCACTGGTAAGACCTGATCAGTACGACCCTCTCAGATCATCTCAAGGGACGGCAGCACCCTTGCTCCTAACTCCGCTTTTGCTTTTCTAAACTATATTAACCAGCATCTGGCAAACCACACACTTGCTTATCATTTTCTTTGCCTTCCCCACCACAATACAAACTTCTTGAATGAATGAATTAATAAAGAACAAGTGCATATGTCTGTATGTATGCATATGTAGACACGTAAAAGAACAGTGAAACAAAGATATTTAAAAGATAATAGATAAAACCAGGTTACAGTTAAAGAACTACGAAAGGTAAGGCTTCAGCTGAGAAAGCAATGAAAGGGTAGAGACCCAGGTGGAGGGATGTACAACATTCCCTCCTGCGTAACAGTATGTCAACAGAAGAGCACAGGAAAGCACAATGCCACACACAAGTCACCATGGCAGACCCATAGGAAAGTAAAGGTGCAACCCTCTCGCACAGACTATCTAGTCACTCTGAAACGAGAGGAGAGGGTAGACTGGATGATTGAAGGGGTGGGTTAGGTAGAGTACCACTCAGAGGCCTAAAGGAAATAAAGAAAACTTGAGTACTTATTGAATCAAAAATTCAGATTGCCCAGACAATGTGTGTTCATTTATTTGTAAAGGTCTAAAAACAAGTAAACAGATAACATACACATACACGTGCGTAGGCTTACATAGGTGTGTGAGTTGGCCCTCATAATAACATCAAGATAAAGGTATTATAAACCAATTTATAGATATGGCAGCTGTGGCTCAATCACTTAGGAGAAAGTAAGTCAAGGTCATCTAGCACCCATTGCCTCCAAGCCTTTTATTGTCATCAAAGGTTTCCATTCTCCTACCAACTGTCGGGATGAAAGCCCTATCTTGTTTATACACATTACTGTAACAGAAGTTACAATTTTCTATGAATACTGGTTTAAGAACTGTCTTCTGTGGTTGATGTGGGATTCTCCTCTGTATGCTGTGAATACCATTGGTTAATAAACAAACTGCTTTGAGCTATAGCAGGGCAGGGCAGAACGGAGCTAGGTGGGAAAAACTAAACTGAATGCTGGGAGAAAGAAGGTGAAGTCAAGGAGAAGCCATGTAGCCCCCCCAGAGACAGATGCCGGAACTTTACCCGGTAAGCTACATGTGGCAATACACAGATTAATGGAGATGGGTTAAATTAAGATGTAAGAGTTAGCCTATAAGAAGTTAGAGCTAATGGGCCAAGCAGTGATTTTATTAATACAGTTTCTGTGTGGTTATTTTGGGTCTGGGCAGCCAGGAACAAACAATCGGCCCTCCTACAACATTCGGTACATTCTGAGTTCTAAGATGGTATAAGCCTTGTATGTTTAATGATCAAGAAAAAAATAGAGCTGTTCTTTACTTACAAAAAAGAGCTATAAAGTAGCATAAACTATTTGAAAGAGTAAGTGGGCAGTCTCTATGACTTAAAATGTGTATATTCCATTACTCGGCAATATCACATGAATCTACAAAACAGAAATGGAAAACAGACAGGTGTAAAGATACAACAGGCTACACCAGACTCCATACTTGAGCCTTCTCAGCTCTAACAGAGTCATAATTAAACTGTGCCTGAGAAAGAGTATACACATATTGTCATACATGTATTGTTGAACTGAATCTGTGTCCAGATAGAAAACAAAGTGGGGGAGACTTTGTGCACATAAAGTTGGTGGTTTCCTCTGGAAAATGTTAATGAATGCAAACTAGAGAAAACAAATTCAAGACAAGCAGGCCTTTTGTATTTAAGACAGTGGATAGGCATAAAACTTAAATCATATAGACAGGAACAAATATAACTGTATGTGTAATTGTGGTAAGTCACAATAAAATTCTACTCAGAAGGAACCAGAAGAGACCTTTGAGTCAGATCATCCAAATCCATTACATTATTCCTCTGAACGCAACATGGAGATTTGGTCAAGTCTGAAATAGCATACTGGAAAAAAAAAAAAAAGACAAACCACAAAAATATACCTGGGATCCAAAGTGATCCACCAGGAAGCGATTCAAACTTAACAGTCACAGCTATTTTGCCAAAGATCTGCAGGTTTGACAATATGACTTTCATGTTCTTGAAATCTAAAGAACCTGGAACCCTCAGAAGGTCTTATACCTAGACTATACAAACACTGCCAGAACCCACCAGAAAGCAGGCTCATCCAGAAGCTTACATGCTAACATACTTGAGAGAGGAGGACAGAAACTCTAGGATTTTAGCGAAGTACATTAAATTGCCAAGCTTACAATATATGAGGAATTGAGTGATGCCCTTAAAAAATACTCCCTGTAAAAAGTCCACTACGTCATACATTCTGCAAACTTTAGTCAGAAGCCTCAATAGTGCAGCAAGGATGGATCCACCTGTCTATAAGAGTACTACTCATTCCACATAGAATTCTGATGCTCTGGATCTACCTTAGAGAGAAAACTTACTCTTTACCACAGCACCACCAGGTCAGTAATTAAAGAGAAAAAAAAAGAAAGAAAAGAAACATCACACCTAAAAGTTCAAATAGTTTTATGTAAGTTGTAGTCATTTGTAAAGACAGCTTTCTTTTTGTGTGTTCAAACCGTTGGAAGGCTAGGTGATCCACTAGAGGTGGACATAGAAGACATCCTAATTTCTTTGTAATGCTATAACTGTAAAGTTTTATTATTCCTTAACTTGCAAAGAAATACTTTGGCAGTTGGCAGCGTAAGTAAATGGTGGGAGGTCCCTGAAACAGAACATCAGATAACTGGTTGGAAGTGATTCACTTTAAATGCCGTGCTTAGGCAGCTCCCACAAAGTCATAACATTACTTTTTTTCTTCCTTTCTGTGCTGGGAATCGAATGGGCTAGGCAAGTACTCTATCACTCATCTACTCCCCAGCCCTTCTTACTTCATCTTACACAGTGAGTATTGTAACTAGAAAACGCTAGCCAAGTTCTTCAATTTACAGGTAAGGGCACTGTAAGAATCTGAGTGACACAGGTTACCGTGGTCTATACAGAAGCCCGCTCAGGAGAAGGGTTCTTAACTATTGGACACCTTGATCAGAAAATCTAGAAATGAGACCATTCTTCTGAATGGATGGTCAAGTACTTGCATCTGATAATCAAAGGAATCCTGCCACACAGGAATCTTCAAGGTCTATCAAAGGAAAACATGTGGATTAGTGTACTAAACAGACCTAATTTCAAAAGTCCTAGCTCTGCTATGTGCTAGCAATGGTGCTTACTTATGCTCTTAAGTGCTGCATTTACTTCCCAGTATCCTGGTGAGGATTAAAAGAGCATGTTTGGCACTCTCCTTTCAATAGCCAGCAACAGATTATTAGCGATTTACCAGATTCTGCTAGTCCAAAGACTCAGTGCACAAGCTGACAATACCCAGACCCCTCACGAAAACAGAACTTGAAATCACTGTGGAAACCTGCCAGGAAACCAGAACTTCAAGTCCACCTACAGCCAGGTTATCCTAAAAGCTTCCAGCCAGGGCATCCCTAACTTCTAAGCCCCTGTACTTCTGCAATGCTGTTACTCCTCTTCAAGCCTTAAGTCTCAAGCAAAATGGAGGCAACAGTGGGTGATTCCTTGACTTTAGAAGGGTCTAAATTACCTCAACACCTTTGTTTTTCTTCTTTGGTTGGTTTGATTTGTTCCCACACTGTCCAATTTGCTTCCCACAATAACAGAGGCTTAGCTGGCACTGCCATTTAAACATAGGCTATATACACAGCCTGTCTTGTAGGAGGCCAACAGCCAGCTAAAAGCAGCTGGGGAAAAAAACCCCTCAGGGCCAGCCAAGTATGCTCATGGGTAACTTCCCCTTGAGCCAATTGGGAGCCGGTCTCAGTGCCCGAGACTGAGGACACCATGACATCAGATGGCCGGAGCCAATAAAGGAGAGACAACATAGGTTCCAGGTGACACTGACCCCTGGGTCCTGGGAAGGGGTATAAAAGTTTACCTAAAGTCCCCAATAAATGAGTCTGCTCTGCCACTTGCCTGACTCCCAGAGTCTGTGCCGTTGACTCTGCATCATCTTTCCCCTAACCCCCAGGGTAGGGTAGCAGGAGTCAAGCAACATCTTATAGAGAAATATGTCTGTGAGACTATATTCTATCAGGGAACTGAAGCTGAATGTGAAACACAATTTTAAGATCTGGATGAATATAAAAGGACTTAATCACTGCAATGTCTCTGTGAACTATATTTTAGAGAAAGTGGCACAGAGAAGTAATATACACAAGGATAAGCAGTTTTTTTTAACTTACTCTCATTCAGTGGTTTCTATTACTGCAACTCAACATAAACCCAATTAATATGCTTTTAAGGAAGAACGCGAAACAGCTTTTCAGTCAGACTGACATCCAAATTCCTCTCTGAGGAGGCCTCTCAGCTCAGCTTCTAGGCTGTTCTTAGATTTCTTTTCTTTGTGTGTGTGTGTGTGGTGTGTGTTTGTGTGTGTGTGCACAAACACATTGATTGTGTGTTTACATGTAGATACGTGAGCAGGGGTGTGTATGAATATGTAAAAGTTGGAGGCTAATGTCTTCCTCAATCCTTCCCTATCTTCTATTTTGAGACAAGGTCTCTCACTGAACCTAGAGCTCACCAATCCAGCTCTACTGGCAGGCCAGGGAGTTCCAGGACCCCTCTGTCTCCACTGCTGAGTTCTGATAACAGGCACCTGGCTTTTTACATGAGTTCTGGAGATATGCTCTCAGCTGCTCATCCTTATGTGTCATGCACTTTAATAATCCAGCTATTTCTCCAGCCTGGGATTTCTTTCTTCCCCCTTTCCCTTAGGTCCGAAGACAAAGGATCAAGAATAGTCTGCTCCTGAGTCACAAGCTGAAGCACTCCAACTTCAGAAAACAAGTCGCTATTTCCAAGTGATTCAGGGGCATTTAGAAATGTAAGGTAATTAAGGTTAAGTTTGATAAGTAAGTCAACTTCGTCACCACTTCCATCCTTCCCACCTGCCATATGCCAACAGTTACAGCGAGGTCTTGAAAGTAGCTACCTTGGTATACATTCCACAGACAACTTTGTCAGAAAAAAAAAAAAAAAAACGATATACATTCCACAGACAACTTTGTCAGAAAAAAAAAAAAAAACCCAAGAACAAACGAACAAACTTACCTTTATCATTCTGGAGAGGTCACCAGCATCTGCTAATTCCAAAACTATGTTCAGCTCATTATCTTCGATGAATGATGCATAATATTTAATTACATTTGGATGATTGAGTTGCTAAGGAAAAACAGCAGAAATCAAAAAGTTTTATTTCAAATTGTAGTATAGTTTTTAATAATTTTAATTTAGCTACGGCAACTCATTTTCAAATTGCAAGTATCCTGACAACATATTTTTATTATAGTCAATTTTAGAACACATGATTATTCAAAGTAAAACTAGATATGAAGAAATTTATTTTAATATTTTATTAGATATAGTAAATGATGTACTCTAGACTTTTTTAAATATTGCTATGACTAGTAGGCATATAAATAAATGCAGTAAGTGAATGCTAGAATTGAATCATTAATTGCTCAAATTATATCCTTCAAAATGAGAACTGTCATATAAGAAATTGAGCTGTAAAGGTGTCTCTTTGTGCTTCTTCTTTTAAAATTAGAGTTGTTCCTAGACAGCTCGACTGTTCAATACCACAATTAACACTGACTATACAGTAACTAAATATTGTTTCTGCATCAAGAAATAAAAACATGTGGAACCCGTCTGTAAGTTGACTGAGATCATCCCTAAGAATAAGATCTCACCTTGTAGAAATCTATGCAGCAATCTACACACATTAACAATTTTTCTGTTCAAACTTTAAACAGCTTTAACACAAGACATAATTTCTCAAAGAAAAATTCTCAAAAATTTCTTTATATTCAAGTTTTTATTCTGTGCTGTTCATAGTGATACTATTTCTATTTTTAAAAAGTGTGTGTGTGTGTGTGTGTGCGCGTGTGTGTGTGTAAACCAGTCATTTCAAATGTGAAGAGTGGAAAAGCAGTTTGAAATACCTTGGTTAAAACTGACATGTTAAGAACAAGCACAGACACACAAAACCCCACTCTTTTCCTTTTCTTTAAAGAGAAGCTGTTGCTTCCTATACCAGGCTGGCCTGGAGCTCAGGTTCCACCTGACTTGGCCTTCCAGGTGCTGGGATCACAAGTATGGGCCATCGTACCTGACTGAAAACAAATAAAAAATGCAGCAAAGGCCATTCTGTAAAAGATCACTAACAACAAAACACTGTTCCGGTTACTGGAACCTCGTCACACTCTCAGGGTGGACAGGGAACTGAATGTTGATTCCTGGCACACTCTCTCTGTTCACTTTGCCTAAGTCCATAGAAGTGAGGGTTTTAAAAGTGTTTATAAATGTGAAGCGTCTGGGTTCGTCCAGGCTCATGTATGTGTATGACACATCGTGACGTGACACCAATATGCACTTATATTACTTAACCAGTAGGACAGGATTACACAGAACGTTCTACAAAAACAATTCTCCAGTGTTTATGACCATGGACTTGTTCTGCTTTGAAAAAGTGGACTCTACCTAATATTTTGATTTAATTATTTTATCATAAATCAAAATTATGTTCTCTAAAACATACATACTCTTAATTTGTGCAGTGTTATTTAAAACCAGTTTGTCATCAAGCATGCCTTAAAAATTGTTCTACTGTGAAATATGACATTTTGATAAGTCATTTTATCAACACGTTCAGAATTTTAATAAATAGACCATAGGTCATTATTTACCTTAAGGAGATCTATTTCTTTGATACAATCAGCACGTGCTTTGGCATCCATTAAATCAAATATCTAAAAATAAAGTTTAGAATCATTTAATAAAATAGTGACCTATACTTTAGCCTAACATATAAATTCATAATAATGCACTCTGTGTGTATATATACATATACACACACACACACACACACACACATATATATATATATATATATATATATATATATATATATATATATATACACACACACACACACACACACACACACACACACACACAGAGATGAAACTTTTATTTGCTGTTATTTACTGTGGTGGTCCATAAGAACTTTATCTTATGTTAATGCAAAACAACAACAAAAACCTTAGATGCCTTTCCTCCAAACGCAAACAGCTGGTTATATACTGGCATTCATATTATTGTTCAAATGACCACGATGGAGGTGATGATCAATAGGATAATGCAATCACTATCAATGTGCATTGAACAGTTAACATATATTGAATGTATTTCATGAACCATTCCATCCAATCCTCACATAACCGCTGCAAAGATAATAGCGTCCCCATCCTCTAGATGAAGAAAAGGATGCTTCACAGCGTAAGAGGCTGCTTCAGGGGCAACACAGCTCCTCTGTGGGGCAGGAGGCATTTGTCCTCAGCCCACTATCAGCCTCGTTCCAAACCACTACTCTGATTTACAGATGGTTTCTAATGGGTTTGACCTGTATTCTCGACAGAGACAGTACAGCAAAGGGGTAATGACAGCTTTTGAAGGCATGAGTGGCAAATTTCATTATTTTACATATCAAGTACAGGTCACATAAATATACAATCAGGTACACCATGTCTTTGGCGTTAAATTTTCATGAAAAGATATCAGGAAACAAAAGTTTTAAAAGGCTCCTAGGTATATAGAAAATGTTTTTCAAATCTTAGTTATTAACTACAAGTGGGTTAAACCTTATTTGTTTAACATTTTTAAAATTAATGATACTTTTAGTCAACAACTTGATTTAAGTCCAGGTTCATGTGTAGCTTAAAGTAGTGAGGGCAATCAAAAAAATTTTTTTTCATTTTGTTTTGCTTTTTGATTTTTAAGGCAGGGTCTTTCTGTGTAGTCTTGGCTGCCTTAGAATTCGTTCTAGAGACCAGGCTGGACTAGAACTTACAGAGATCTGCCTGCCTCTTTCTCCCAAGTGCTTGGATTAAAGACATGTGCCACCATCACCCAGATCCAAATCTTTTTAATTTGGGAAGGAATACTTAGACACACACTCCAGTAGGTGTTGCCCTTTTTACCACACCCTTACCTAGGAAAAGCTGGCTGCAAGTCGGAGACAAGGATGGAGGCGTGGAGTTTGTAGTAATATGATGACAGTCACACAAGGAGTAACACTGAGGCTGGAAGCCTGGGTCTTTCTCTAGCTCCACAGCCAGTGACTTCGCACACCGGCCTGGCCTGGTCTAACACTCACAGATAACTACCAAGTAACTATCTATGAATAATGTGTATGTAAAGTGCAATGTCGGAAACCTATAAAGGGAACCCCATGTAGGGAAGGGATAATATTAAAAGTAGAAAAAACTAGAAGCTTCTACCAGCCAGAATGAAAGACATCTGACTCACAGACATGACTTTCTGATAAGGGCACATAATTACAGTTTATATTAAGAGGTCACTTTTAATAAATATCCTTTTGAATATTTAGAGCTGCACACGGCTCTAATTTTCTCATATTTAAATAAAACCAATATAATAGAACAGTGGCCACTAAGGTTAAGAAGGGGGTGGAGTTGTATAATGGGTAACAAGGTACAGTTACATAACAAGTGGAGGTTCTGAATGTTCTAGAGTGCATACCGCAGGATGAAGACTATAAATATTAACTCACTACATATTTTATTTTAAGGAAGAACTAGAAGAGGGGTGCTTGTAGCTCCCCAATGGTGAGAAGTGACAGGAATTATGCTGCTCTGATCACCACATATTGCGCACATGTAGTAAATTATTAGTGTACGCCATAAAGATTTACAATTATGCCTCAATTAAAAACAGTAGAAAATCAAATGATGATATTAATTTAAAATTTTAAGGCAAACATAACATCTATAAACCTCTAGACTAAATAACTGAAGCTCAGCCCGTCCCATTTACTGTAGCGATTCATGTACTTTTTATAGTAAAAACAGGAGCTTAAAGTAGCAGAAGGCAGAGGAGAAAGAGTTCAGAAGAGGGCAGAAGGGGTTTTGCCAGTTGTCAAGCTGCCTTCTATATGAGATTTTGGTAGAGAGACGAAATAGGTTGGATATAAATGGATACCAAAATCAGGAATGAAAACAAAACAACTAATATTAAAATATATCCCGTGTCACCCTTATTGAAGAGAAGAGAAACATTATGCACTAGGTTAAGTTCCAAGTAATCCTCAACTAAAGTTTTAAGCCAGTCTAGGATACAAAAGAACTTGTCTATAAAAATCATACACACACACACACACACACACACACACACACACACACACACACAAATCAGCACCAATAGAAATCACAAATCCTTGCCTAATCATGAAGGCTGATGCTATGCTCAGAACCACTGGCCTTAGGACCCCATCATGACCTTGACCCCTTTGTTCATAATATCACTTCTTCCTTTTTGTGACTGTACTCCAGGTGTTTAGCCCAGTGTTTAGCTATGGATCTCTGCATCTGCTTCCATCAGTTACTGGATGAAAGCTCTATGATAACAATTAAGGTAGTCATCAATTTGATTACATGAGAAGGGCAGTTTAGGTACCTTCTCCACTATTGCTTAGATCAATAGCTGGATTCATCTTGTGGTTTCCTGTGAGTTTCCCTAGTACCTGTTTTTAACCAACCCCACAATAGCTACCTCTTTTAAGGTATCACTTTTCTTGCTCACCCTTGGTGTCCTAATGATGTGGAATTACCCTCTGTATGCTACAAATACCATTGGTTCATAAAGAAACTGCCTTTAGTTTGCACAGGAAATAGAGGTAGGTGGGGAAAACTAAACTGAATGCTGGGAGAAAGAAGGGTAGAGATAGAAAGAAGCCATGTAACCCCACCAGAGACAGATGCCACAATTTTAGCCTGTAAGCCACAGCCATGTGGTGACACACAGATTAATAGAAATGTGTTAAATTAAAATGTAAGAGTTAGCCAATAAGAAGCTAGAGCTAATGGGCCAAGCAGTGAGTTTATTAATACAATTTCTGGATGATTATTTTGGTTCTAGGCAGCCAGATCAAACAAGCAGCCTGAACCTACCTAGAAAAGTTGGCATGTGGGATAATCATGGGATGCTTATGGAAAAACTGTCCAAGAGGAAGAGAAAGGAGAAGGGTGGCCTCAGTGATTTAAAAGACCTAAATCCACAAACCCAGAGACTCATAGAAACAATCTCAATAGTCAAAGCCTCTTAGGTGGGAGAAAATTTGAAAAACAAGAAACTGAGAGTGAGAAGCACAATGTCTTTAGAAAATCATACACACACACACACACACACACACACACACATGCTATATGGAAGTCATGTTTACTCCACTCATATTATATTTCAGCCAATTTAGAATTGTGAGCTGAGTTTTATTTTTGACTGAGTATAACAGTATCAAAGGTTGCTCTTTAAATCCTGGAGGAAAATCCTCTTCGCTGACACACTTAATGTGACAACGCTTTCTGAACCAAATATATTTACAAATGCATTTAACTGGAAATGCGTATCTTAGCTTTCTTTAGTCAACATGTCAAGACAAAAATAAAGGCTAAGTCTCTGGAATAAGGCATTCCCACCACAGACTCAAAGCCACCTGGTGATTTAATGAGCAAGGAAAGACAGAAAAAAAAAAGATATCGAGTTTTATAAAACAAAAATGACTTTTTACATAATACTCATGTACAAGGAAGGCTTCAAAGAGCTATTATTTTCAAACCAAATTTTTTTGGGCTTTAAAATTTATTTTATTGTTGGTTAGAACCAGTTATTAGTTGTTGTTAAGCAAGTAATGGCTGATAAATTCTTGGTATTCTCTGAATCATTTTGAAAAGAATTTCTCTGTCATCTTCGAATTTTACCCAAATTACTCATAACTTACAAACCTCAAAAGTTAACATCAGTTTATCTTCAAAAAGAATCATTCATGTAACTTAAAAGAAACATCTCTTTAAAAAGAATGCATTAAACTATTATGAAATGACACATAAAATGTAGCAAACACAAACACACACACAGTGTAAAATATACACATGTGCACCCATATACAAAGAGTGTAAATATCCTACTTTAAACTTCCCATACGGAAATCATCTCCTGGCCACAGTACTTTAAAGGACCCGAATAAACGAACTGAGCAGCTTGTTCCTACACTGAATGGCCTTGTCTTCCATGTGACAGAGCCTCATTCCTCCTTCAGCCCTCACACTTAAATATGCCTCAGTTGTTCCCCATATTTTGCCCCTCTTAACCCCAATGTCAGAAGGCTTCCATCCCTCTATTCAAGCTACCAGTTGGGCAGCCAGAATCCTAAGCCTTTACTGGGTAGGAGACAAAGAAAGCCTCAATCGGTCCCCTTACAAAAGCTTGCTACCAAGTGTAGCCGTGGTGGTGGAAGGTACTGAGCACAGTGAAGCTGGGACGTGCTCTCCTCCAATGCTGGAAGCCACACTCTCTCTAAGCCCCAGTTCCTGCTTTCTTAGCCTGCTTCTCACGCTACAACAACACACTCAGACCAGAGGTTAATGGGCGGAGGTCTATCTCCTTCTCATGGACTCCACAAGGACCTGCCACATGATGGGCTGCACTTAGACACCTGTCTGTGCCCAATTATTCCATAACTATTGAACTGTCCCCAGGGGCATGCCCTGTAACTCAGCAAACTTGTCTGTACAGAGCAGTCTAACTTCCAGTACTAATGTGAGCTCTATTTGGATTGCTTGCTTGCCTACTTGCTAGCCTGCTTGCTTGTGTTCTTTGGGGATTTGTTGTTGTTTGTTTGTTTGTTTCCAAGATAAGGTTTCTCTGTGTAACCCTGGCTATCCTGGAACTCACTCCATAGAACAGGCTGGTCTCGAACTCCAAGATCCACCTGCCTCTGCCTCCCAAGTGCTGGGATTAAAGGTGTGTGCCACCACTGCCTGGTTCTGGTTTCTTTTAAATTACAAAACTGAAGAAAATATTTCAAAATTCATGTTTTATTAATAATTTATGAAATCTAGAAAGACAGCAAGTTTTATGGACTGTAAAGGCTACTCTTTAGGAAGCCACCATACAGAGGTACACAACCATGCAGGGAGGGGTACACGACAGTGTAGGGTACGTGACTGTGTAGGGTACGCAACCATGTAGAGCTATGCAACTGGAAGCTGCCATGAGAATGCAGTACAGGAGAAACAATAAAACCTCATTTTTTAAACTGAGAATTGTTCTCAAATGGAGTAGGAAAAGGAAAGCCTTTGGAAGAAAATAAAGGGAGGAGAGGCAAGAAAGCCCTAGGGTAGGACCAGGGAAGCCTCAGGGAACTGGAGCAATAGTTTCTCTTAAGATACCAGGAATAAAGCAAACTGGGAATGTCTGTAGGGAAAGGAGACTCATGAGGAAGAAATGCAGCCGCTTTTGGTGGGGGTGATGAGAACGAAGGAAAAAACAGATGTACCCAATGTACTTGAAGAGTTAGGGAAGGCCAGACAGCAATGATTATAAAGCATGCAGGAGAGCAGAGATGAGCTGTTTGGCATGACTGCATAGGGGCTGTGGCTAAATGGGTAACCTAACCCTTTGATGTGAGGGGCTTCTAACACAGGGGTTAGAATATATTCATTAGAAATGTAAAGAATATACTGCCAAAGAAAAGCAGCAAATTCTCAAGAAATAACCTGAGCCCCCTATGCTGAGAGACCTGGAAAAATGACTATGAACAAACAGAGACTTGAACACTGGGGACAAATGAGGACTGAGGGTTAGAAAGACACAGAGGAGCTGTGAAGCGATAGCAGCTGTCCTAGAGTTCATTACAACAACCGAGCAGGATCAAATCAAGTGATGAATACCAAATAAGAAGTCTGAATAATACTGAATGGTCTTGAAGGTCAGATGAGGTAAACAACTAAGTATGGTTTGAAAGAGGAACTGGAAGAGATGAGAATAGTTAGAAGAAGATTTTGAGACTTGGAGACAGAACAGACACCAGGAGCCTAGCTTCAGAAAAATCAAGAACATGCTAAACGTGCCAAAGAGTAGATAAAAGAAAAAGAAAAAACAGAGAGAGAGAGAGAGAGAGAGAGAGAGAGAGAGAACTGAGAGTACACTTAAAAACAAAACAAAAGAAAGTACTAACAGACAAAGGAGAAGGGCAGCACTGTCTTCCACATAGGGAAGGGCGAGATTACTGCAACAGAACAGGGTGTGAGGTGGCCATGAAAAGAGCCACACTGCAAATGACTACCCTGTGCCTAGGGAAGGGAAGGCCTTACGTGGCAATGGGCTGTGAAGAGGTGGGAATGCTAACTGGGCTGGACTCACTGAAGCAACAAGGTCAGAACAAAGGACCGGAGTACTGCCCTTCAAAACCACCTCCAATCTGAAAACCGCAGCTCGATGAATTTGCTGTACTCTAATTAATATTTGCAAAATGTTTAAAATTTCATGGTTTTATCTCACTCATTTTGTAAGTAATAATTATTTAATACCTGAATACTTCTCAAGTAGCAGGTTGTAGATTATATTACGTAGCAAAAATGATGAATCCACTTTTTGAATAGTTGTCTGTTTAATCTTTAAAAATATTCTAGCCTTTATTCCTCACCCATGCAAACCCCTTCAATGGTTCCCTTACTCTTATAGCAACACATAAAAGAACGTCTCTCCACAGTCTATGAAAGCAGCTATCTAATGTCTAAGCTACCTTCTAGCTCTGGAATTCACACAGTGAGCAGCCCTTGGTCAATTCTAAAACTCTCCTGTTCTCTGCAGCCTGGGCCTGCTCTGTTCAGGGAACTTCCTTACTCCCACCGTTTGGATGACAGATGACTCTCCTCCACCTCAGTTCAGGTTTCCTATCAGGGAAGATTCTGCCCTGCCACAAACAATCCAGAAAGCTGTGCCCCTCCACCATGTTTGACTCTAGTATAGCATGCTCACTTGCTTTGGTCTGTACTTACTTGATTTATTATCTGTCCCTCACAATGAATTCATTTACCAAGTCCCTAGTACACAATATTATCTGCCATATAGGAGAGCTTCAACAAATATTAATAAATGTCATAAAAACCTTCAACAATACAAATAAAAAGTGACTTTCACTGCATTTATTTCCTGGGACTAAACATCAGAAAATCTCATAGTTTCACATAGAATACATTTTAACACTAGTCATCTGTTTATGCTAAATGTGGTCCTTCACTAGCTGCTCACAGCACTGTGAACCACTCAAAAAGACTATACAGGTACTACTTATTATGTCTATAATGATTTCAAATAAGACTGTAAGCACTAGAAAGCCTTAGCTTTTAAACCCGTTTTATTAATTGTGCTGTGTGTGTACCTGCGTGTTGTGCATACAAATGTAGGTATACCTATCATGGTTCACAAGAAGAGGTCAGAGGACAACTCATGAGAGTTGACTCTCATTCCATCCATGGGATCCGGGTGCTGAAATCAGGTCACCAGGCTTGCACAGCCAACACCATTACCGACTGAGCCATCTTATTGGCCCAATAAGCTTTAACTTTTAAGACTACTTTACTAATTGAGACTAATTTACTACTTTAAAGCTAATTTGCCTTTCCAAGGGGCCTTCACCTCCACTGCCTCAACTGTTCTCCAGTCAAGAAAATGCTGTCCCTTACACATCTTCCTAATTTTTCAATATTTCATTAACTGCAGGTTTGCAAGAAGTCTACGGAATGAAACAATGAAATTTCAAAAAAACTACAAGACAAGTTCAGTGGTCACAGCCAACTCTGCAGCTCAGACTAGAGAAGCTATGAAGACACCAATACCAGCTGGTGCATTGTGGAGGAAGCCATTCACTGTCCACAAAATTCTAATGCACACAGAAGTGCATGCATACACACAAAATTACATACCTACATATGGAATCTAACTACATAGATAGATAGAGATCCAGAACTTAAAATTAGTGTATGCAAAATGGCAAATTGTATTTGACAATTTTTAAAGTTATATTAATAAATGCTTTAAAATAACTAAAACTGAGTAAACTGCTAAACACCTAAGAATACATTTTCAGAAGTTTCATAAGATCACAAAGATGAATTTGAACAAAATGTTCAAAATGGAATTTTTATAAGTGCACATGAAGTATGTTTTTGAAATAGTGTCATGTGTACATAAAACCTGGGAAGCAAAGAAAAATTAAACTTCAGTGAACTACGGATTAAATTACTTGGCAGTATTGAAAACTTACAGTTATACTAGCCAAAGAACTTGAGGTACAGTAGCCTCAAATTCCCACTTCTCCCCTGGTGAGGTCAGCGTCTTCACTCCAGTCATACAGCTATAGTCAAGGAGCTAACAATAGCGGACAGCGACTACGGGCACCAGATCCAAGAATTTCCTCAACAACCTTACCATATGAAATGCAGAAGCTTGAGAGCCATCTGACCAATACACAGCCTGCGAAAGTACCCTCCCCCGACCTGTGCTCCTTTAGGCTGCACCCGCAAGCTGTATGCCAGGATTTCAGAAATGCCTTTGTTCTGTCACCCGCTACCATAAGAATCTCATTAAGTTCCAGCACAAATATTTTGGTCTCAAAGTCTTATTCACTAGCCCATGACAGTAAATAATTAAAGAATGCAGGTGGAATTAACTGCATAATCAGCAGGAAGGGAAGCTGTGTACGAGAAAACTAGAAATGGGGAAATTAGCACGTAGAGGTTCAGAATGGTTACATCAGGTAATATACCATCTTACTCTTTGCAAATGATGGACGTGGGTTTTTAAAAGATAGTTTTCTGTTTTCGAGTGCTTTAGGCTTTCGGATTTCATTATAATTTTAAAGAAGCAACAAGCTCAGTACAGACACCTTACAGATGCAGGCAAAGCTGCAGGGATGTAGCTAGAACTTGGCTGGTTCTTAAAGGCCCTACGGAAGTGAAGTGCACGATATGGGACAGAGTCCTTAAGGGCTCTCACTGTTAAGCTCAGAGATCAGATGGTGAAGTTATAAATATTCCACTACAGATTTGCAAACAAGGAAAAAATTATAGAAGCAATACGTTAGCATCTGCACAGTACACAGCCAAAACATTCTGGAAGGATTTTTCACAAGGATTAGGAACAGTAACAGAGTTCTGAGACTAATGATGTAGGCTTAAAATTCAGTATTTGGGTCTTCAGGAATTTTCTGAATATTTTCTTGGAAGTATTCACAGCAGAACATCACCTGGTAAGCAATGCTCTTTCATTGTAAGGAAAGTCGATTACTACTTTTGAAAATGAAAAACAGTGGTTTCCCTTGTTCAGCACAAGTGTAATACATCACAGAAATCAATACAATGTCTGAGATGCAAATACATTTCTCCTCACAAAGCCTTAAAATGCCATTCCCTAATCAAATAAGCTAGGTACAGCTTTACAGCACCATCTGTCTCTCCCGTTCAAAGTTATGTTTAAACCGGGAGACACCACAGCATCAACACTTGAAGAGAAAGGACAAAACCCAAAGCAAACTGATAACTTCCCACAGCACCTGAGGCATTCGGCACCAAACGGGGGCAGCCAGAACCAAAGAGGACATTGGAAACTGAACAAACTAACACACTCTTTGTCGGCCTTCCAAACTACAAAGAGCAAAACACAGGCAAGGAGACAGTCCAGATGCTACTGTGAGAATCTAAGAAGTACTGACGTTCCTTCCCAGGAGCCAACCCCGACTCCCTCCTTCTTCCTGGTTCTACCAGCAAGGTTCTGCCACTAAAAACTAATCACAGCAGAGAGCTGGAGCCCTGTTTCTTTTCCACACTTTCAGTCAGCGGAAACCAAGACAGGAGCCAAGAAAGCCTCTGAATTTTATCCGCTGGTCCCCTCCACCACCTTTGGCAAAAGGTGAGGTTTCCTCTCCATGAGGAACTGAGTGAGGAATTTGTAATTTCATTTTGAGACTATTGAAATCTGAAGATGGATCCACCTAAGGATGGATCTGTGGAGAATCCTTTGTCTACTACTGCTCAAATTCCTCTTCCTAGCTCCAACTCCTCCCATTTATAGCCTGCCTTATGCTCCCAACAGCTGAAACTAGCATCTCTATTCTGTAAAGTCTTACTTAAATCAGGAGTCCATGCCACATGATTTAATATGCAATTGTTTTAAGCAAACTCTTGGTCCTGATAGTCAGACTACTAAATTGGAACTTAATAAAGTTCAATACAAATTAAAGAGTCTTTAGTAGAGGAGTAATCTTACTCCAAGGCATGTGTTTCTTAAACATTGACATCTGTATCCTATATAATATAGCTTGCTATATAACCCAGGCTGGCCTCAAACTCAAAATCACCCTCTTGCCTCAGCCTTCTGCTGCCAGGAAAAAGTAAACTAGTCCAACTTGGAAAAACAACCCAGAATTAACTTGTAGTATACAAGCATGCTCAACAGACTACCTTTTCTACATTTAGGCACAAATTGAAAAGAATTGCTTGCATGTGCATACTAGTAAAAACATATAACAATATCATGCAAATGTTGTTTGACCAGCCGACACTTTTCAGAGACCTCAGCAGCCACTAAATTTATAATACAGATTCCTTTGAGGAATGAGTAAAAGGCACAAATAAAAATATTTTAATGTTTACTTCTTAAGCTGAGTATTAGGTATAAGGACACCACATTGCTTATAACCTAAATATATGACATATGGATCTTTCATTCAATATTTTTTTCTAGTGCTGGTGATCAAACATACTGACTCATACATGTTAGGTAAGCACTCTCCCTCTAAGCTATCTATGCCCAACCCTAATATTTTATTTTTGAAATATGAATGAAAACCTTGCTTCTATAATGGCTGCTATAAGCATATTGATCACATGAGAAGTAAAACAAAAAAGTCAATGGAAGACATTTAGGTTTCAGAGGTTTCTAGAGCCATAGGGTCTCAGAGCAAGTGACACAGCAAAATGGGACCTGGATGGCAGGAACTAACAATTCATTCACCGAGAAGGCAAGTAAACCTGTGCGATGATATTCAGATTTTAACACAAAGGCTAAGTGGTTTCCAGGCCGAGGACCCCCACTAGAACAAATGGAATTTGGCAGGGCTCTGGAAAGTGGGCGTGCCTACGGATTATCCATGGTCACAGAGACTAGAATACCAGGTTTAGGGCCAGGCTTGGAGAGAAGCCAAAAAATCCTCAATAAATTCAAAAAGAACCAAACTGGCCCACAAAGCTGACTCTGCAATGACATTGACCAAACACGGAGACTGTAGATCACAGGTTGAGCCTCTCATTTCCTCTACATCATGTCCCCCAGGTAAATCAGAGCCACCCGCCACTCGCTGGCGTCATGCAATATGTTTTATGAAGCAATTACTTATTTTTATAGCAAATAGATACAGAGCTTCAGCTAAGACATTCTACTTCAATGTCTAGTTAGAAGTGACGGTGACAGCTCAATTGTACCGCTTGAGTTCTGCAAACACTTCCAGTCACTGTGGGTTATGGGGGGAAATAGTAGCCAATATTGTAAAGCCTGGAAGTACTGTTAAAAGTAAACATTAATTTCTGTTTATTAGAGGCACATGTAATAGAAGTATAACAAGACAGGTTTAGCATGGGCCTTGTGCAAAGATGGAATGAAAAAGTTAATTCCTACACTATATTACCTTCAAAATATACTATTAAAATACAATGCTCTTTCTTAGGATGCTCAAACTATAGCTTCATGACCCAAATCTTTCTAGAAATTGTTTACTATCTAGGTTTTAGATACCATAAATTCACATGGATTTATACAGTTAAAATGATCTTACCTGTACTTTTTTTAAAGCTACTGGTACTCCATCCAAGAGACAGGATGCTCTATAAACTTCACTAAATTGTCCACGGCCAATTTTCTTTTCTATTCGAAAGTTGGCTAAGGTATTATAGCCCATATCCGGTCGTAATGCCTTCTGCAATTAAAAACAGTACAAAAAAGTTTCGGTTACACAATATACGCAAAGACATGACTTAAAGGTATGGTATACGTAACATACTACCTAGAGTAAAGTTGTGAATATCTCACGCCAACAATATTGGAGCTCCTTAGAATACAGCCGGGAACTGAAGACACAACTTCTGCCCTGGAGGAACTCACTACAGGGGTGTGTGGGCGGGGGAGGGGTGATGAGATGAACTAGATACAGCATTTAAGAATGGGAAGGCTAGCCAGGTGCAGTGTCACACTCCTCTCATCTTGGCACTTGGAAGGCAGAGGCAGGTAGATCTCTGAGTTCGAGGCCAGCTTGGTCTACAGAGTGAGTTCCAGGACAGCCAGAGCTACATAGAGAGACCCTGTCTCAATAAACAAAACAAACAAAAGCACGAGAAGGCTGTAAACATAATAAATCAAAGGAAACAGATAATAGAGGATGAGAAGGATTTTGAAATCTTAGGTAAGAATTTCCTGTAACTTACCTTTAGTCCACTTCCATAAGCCAGTCTCAAGCATTCTCTTTTTGGGTAGTGCTTATTCTCTTTCTCAAAGATTCTTGGAACTGAAACACACATCACTCCCCCCAGCCTTGCCAACCAGACACACATGGGGTTCTGCTTCTTACTTGGGATTGTTGGCTGCACTGGTCCACAAAGGTGGAAGGAAAAGAATCAAGCAAGGGTTCGGAGAGTTGTGGATACAAATGGCAACAGCCCTCCGGGAGGAAGACAAAGTTCGGTGAATCAGCTCAACTTTATTCCAGAGTATAAGGAATCTATACGATTGGGGAGCCTGGGGACAAGCTCTGATTTGCATTAAGTGGTAAGCTCCTGTCACTAGGCTTTGTACGTGGCAGTCAGCCTATCAAACAGAGTAGAACACTAGCCTAATTACCATGTGGGTCATCAGGGGAAGAGTCTTTGCAGGGAACTGTGTCAAGAGTCATCCCTGAGATAAGTCCGGCATCCTGGGCCTAGAGACATCCTTCAGATAACGCTGGGTAGAAAGCAGGAATCTTTGCTGGGAGGGAGTTTCCTTATCGCTGAGCTTTTCAGATAAGAAGCTGCTAGGCCAGGAGGAGACTGTGACCTCCACTAGCCAGCAATGTCTCCCAACACACACACACACACGCACATATAATCACTTATCCTAAACTGTCCACTAGTAAACGCAACAATTTTTAAATTCCTGAAAGTTTTTTAGTTTCTGAAAAACTATTGAACTAGCTGAATAAGTAAATAAATGAATGAATAAATAAATATTGCCAGTGGCAAGAAGTTTGCCATTATATTTTTTTAAATAATATTTTATTGTCCTTGTGTAAGAAATCACTTCATTCTTTTTTAATTGGAAATTCTTTCTAAATTTGTTATCCATAATGCATTTTGATGATAGTCTTCCCCTTCCCTCCAGGCCTCCCAGCCCCTCTGTCCACTCACCCAACTTGACATTCTCTCACTTTCTCGCTGGCATAAAACCAACGAAAAGGAAAGCAAAACCAAACTCCAAAAGACAAAAGACCGAGCCATAACAACAACAACAACAACAAAGCACACACAAAATAATCATGGAGTCCATTTTGTGTTGGTCAATGACTTCTGAGCATGGGGCCTTCCCTCGAGTGTGGTTGGTACACCGAGTGTCATTCATTCCACTGAAGAAAACAGATTATCCCTCTCCTAGCAGTCATTAATAGCTTCTTGGGTAGAGGTAAAATAATTTCATTCTTAACTAATATTTTTTCTACTAGTGCTGCTAATCAGCCAAACCCCAGATGAATCAGAAACATTTTCTGCTTTCTCACAGCTTCCCAAAACAAGCAGAAAAGGTTCCACACTGGGCCATGAATGAAGCAATCATGGTATTGGGGGGATACACAGTGGCGAAGCTTAAGAAAGACTCTACTTACAAATTTCAACCACTATCTTCATTCTTTTGTTGGGCTGTTTAACTCTACCACGGTACTAATATAACTAACTCCTGGGCCCAGTCAGTCATTTGAGCGATTAGTTACAACAAAACTAAGCACTAGTGGAGCTCCCGATGCTCTCGGATGCTGTCATTTGTCGGGCTTATTACCCATACCCATGGGATGTTAGTAACTCTAAATATATATAACATAATAAAATGATCTGTTTAGCAATCATATGACCTTCTAAGGGGGCAGGAGAGCTTCATAATATTTTTGGTACTTTTATAACATTCCTGAATTAGTGTTGAGTACACGCTTGCACCCATCTCACAGTCTCAGTACTTGCTGTAACTATGAGCTAAGGTCTCATAAACACAGCATTCCAGTGGGCCTGCCTGGTGCATCCTTGAATGAACTGAACAGTAAAGGCCTATTAATGCACCCAAAGACGGCATCCATGCGCAAACAAATTATATGCAACTTGAACTCTTGGGCCTTCAAATGAACTTTGGGTGAGGCTGATAATGCCAAGTCCTGGACTTATCCAAAAGTCTCTTTTGATTTATGAGCAGTACATTAACTCCTAGCCTTCTACACTTTATCTTGCTAATTGCATCTCATTTATTATACTGAGGGAAACTGTAAAATTCTGCTATGGAATTCCATGGCTTTAACC
>PVIU01001809.1:90000-180000 GCA_004026605.1 Ondatra zibethicus
TCTTCAAAGAGCTGTAGAAAATGGCATTTAATCTAACTTAGAGTTCTGTGGTAGCGAGACACAATCGCTCCTGGCAACACGGATCTATTCCCAAGAGATTGTTGAGCACCAAAGACACTCCACTTGGAGCTTGTCTTCTTCTTGGCAAAACCGGCCTCTGGGCAAGGAACTGCCCATACCTCAACTACTGACAAAATACATAGTATCAGAAATGGATAGGCAGACCTGTCAAATCTTGCCAAGATAGGGTAAAACAGTTTTGGAAAATTTCTTGACTTTAAAAATAATCTGTCAGTTATTCTAGGCCTTAGTCAAAGTTGGTTGCTTCAACGCTGCAAATGTGACTTTGGGTGATTGCCCAGGTAGCCAGTTGTCTCTGTGATTTGTTACATGTTTTGGAAGTTGTTTGATTGCACTTCCTAATTACTCAGGTAACATTATTTCCCTTCTCAGATCTTTGATGGGGTTGAAGACTAGATAAATGTAGTTACTTTCCTCTCATGACTTGGCCAAGTTATTTATTATACAAGACTTATGCTAGTTAGAATAGGATATTTGTTCTTATTGTATATAATTTCGTAGTAGGTTTAGAACCCTCTTACTTAAACAAAAGGAGGAGGTGCTGCACGAGCTCCTTCTGCTCCTTCAGCCAACAGCCGCTGAGACACCAGCCCACTGGAGCGTGGTCTCTTTCTTTAAAAAGCAGCTCACTCTCTTGCTCCAGCAACTAGACTCCTTTCCTGGCTGTTGTGTAGGACGGTGTTCTGTAAGTTTTTTCCCCTCAAATAAATAACCCTTTGAATCCAAACTGGTGGGGTCGGATTTATATTGAGGTCTTTAATCCATTTGGACTTGACTTTTGTGCATGGTGATAGATAAGGGTCTATTTTCATTCTCCTGCAGGTTGACATCCAGTTATGCCAACACCATTAGTTAAAGATGCTTTCATTCTTCCATTGTATAATTTTAGCTTCTTTGTCAAATATGAGGTGTTCATAGGTTTGTGGATTAATATCCGGGTCTTTGATTTGATTCTATTGGTCAACGTCTCTGTTTTTATGCCAATACCAAACTGTTTTCATTACTGTAGCTCTGTAATAGAGTTTGAAGTCAGGGATGGTAATGCCTCCAGAAGTTCCTTTATTGTATAGGATTGTTTTGGCTATCCTGGGCTTTTTGTTTTTCCATATAGTTAGTTATTGTTCTCTCAAGGTCTGTGAAGAATTTTGTTGGGATTTTGATGGGGATTGCATTGAATCTATAGATCACCTTTGGTAGAATTGCCACTTTTACTATATTGATCCTCCAATCCAGGAGCATGGGAGATCCTTCCATTTTCTGGTATCCTCCTCAATTTCTTTCTTCAAAGCCTTAAAGTTCTTATCAAATAGATCTTTCACTTCCTTGGTTAATGTTACCCCCAGATACTTTATACTGTTTGTGGCTATCATGAAAGGTGATGTTTCTCTGATTTCCCTCTCTGTTTCTTTATCCTTTGTGTATAGGAGGGCTACTGATTTTTTTTAGTTGATCTTGTATCCTGCCATATCACTGAAGGTATTTATCAGCTGTAGGAGTTCTTTGGTAGAGTTTGGGGTCACTTATGTATACTATCATATCATCTGCAAATAGCGAAAGTTTGACTTCTTTCTTTCCAATTCGAATCCCCTTGATCTCCTTATGTTGTCTTATTGCTATTGCTACAACTTCAAACACTATATTGAAGAGATATGGGGATTGTTTTGCGCTTTAAATGTCATCCAATTGCCCATCTCCACACACATATATATATATATACACATTATACATGCATATGTACATACTTATTAGTTTAGCATGTTGAGTTGTACTAGGATAACAAGATTTAAGCCAATATGAATTAAAAGCCAGGTGAAATCACTTACACTGACTTTGCTGCTCTAGGCTTAGAGTGAAAACAGACTCTCACTCTTTTCTGAAGTGCACAAAAGGTACCACTTATAGGGTCTTTGACTTTCATCAGAGTAAAACCTTACTTTGTTTCCTATCACTGCGAACTGTGGGATACCTTATGTGGGAGGGGCCTGTAAAGTCACCTGTGTATCCTGGCCATGGGCCCCAGCCACAGCTGTGCCATAAGCTTTGCCCTCCCCAAGGCTTTGCACTCACCTGTTCCCACACCTTCTGGATTAATTTCCTCGCATGTGGCAAACCACAGCTGTCTCTGCAACTGAATTCCACCGTTAGCCCCTATAAAACAACCATCTTCAGCTCTTTCAAGCAGCTTTATTTCTGGGGTCCTGACTTAGTGTCTCTCGAGCAATTGAAGCAGCCATCCTGTTCAATAAAGTGTTCTACAAACTCAGACCCTATGCTAGATTCTAGATCAGTGGTTCTCAACCCATGGGTCGTGACCCCCACAGGTGCCACATATCAGACATCTTGCATATCAGATATCCACATTATGATTCATAACCGTGGCCAAATTACAGTTATGAAGTAGCAACAAAATACTTTTATGGTTGGGGGTCACCACAACATGAGGAACTGTATTAAAGGGCCGTAGCATTAGAAAGGGTGAGAACCTCTGTTCTAGTTCATACTTGCTTTCAATTGTTTGCATGTATGTGGATCTCCTACTACACAACGATTTTTCAAAAGCAAAGGCCAAGACCAAATTCTTAGTTTGTAAGCAGAGGCCAGGAAGAAGAAAAATGTCTACTAAGAGAATGTATGGGTACACTCTGAGTGAATGTAAAGTGTCAAGCACTAGGCATGGCAGAGAATTAAGACAGGTTCTAGTTACTGCCTAGTAGAGACAGCAGGACCATAATGAAAATGAATACCACATTTGCATCAGAGCCTTCCAATAGGTGAGTTCAAAAAAATTCCTCCATCCCACCTATTAATAGAGACTTTAGTAATAACTGTGGTCCTTGTTAGGGTGGAAAAGCACTGAACACTACACTTCAAATCAACCTTGATGGAAAGGCTGGCTAGCCAGAGACTTAGAAAAGTCTACCGTGCTTTCACGGCACCCACTGGAAAAGGTTCTGGTGTTCAGCAGGGCTAAGCTCAAAGCCTAGTTTCCAGTTTCATTCTGAGTTGGGCGTGTGTTCATTTCCACTGCTAACTTGCCCGGTCTAGAATCATCAGGGAAGGATGTCTCAGTGAGAAACGTCTAGAGAATGCCACACTATGGGCATGCCCGGCAGGGCTTCATTTGGTTAACTGAGGTGGGAGTGCCCACTCTGAATGTGGGCAGCACCATTTCATGGGCTAGGCCCTGGAATGAATGAAAAAGGCGAGAGGGAGATCAATAAGAGGATCTGTCTCCGCTTCTTACCTGTGGGTGCCAAGGGACTACCCCTTCAAGTTCCTGCCATGATAGGCTAGGAACCTGGAACTCTGAACTAAACAATCATCTGTCCCTTACATTCCCTTTGTCAGAGTACTTTAATCATTTCACCACAAAAGAGACCAAGACAGCAAGCCATCCGGGTCCGTTTTCTATTTCGTATAAAATAGGAGAGGAGGCTAAGTCAGAGAACCGCATGTGGGCAAACGATGAATGTGAAGCACCTTGGACAGAAGCGAGCATCCCACAAGGGCTTGGTGTCCTTTGAGACCCTCCCTTCCCCAGACAGTGATCAGAGAGAAGGCTGCAGCACCTCCCTCTCCTGGCTGTGTTCATAGACCCTCAAGCACTGCTTCTTCCATCTCCATCTTGGCTTTCTGCTTGATCCTTCTTTATCTAGGTCATGGCATACTCAAGAGCTGTCCCGAGCATCTCCCGGTTCTGAGCTGGGTCTTACCAACTGGGATGTTCATCACCACGTGGATCATCCTCCCAACGGATTCACGAAAACTGCCAACCCCCTTAGTGAGACGACTACCTGGGGCAGAATAGCACATGTAACTGTCGTCTTTCAACCCAAAATTCTTCTAACACTTGATAAAACTGTATGAAATTTATAGCGTCTTTGGTGGCACTTAGTTTATATGGTTGGAATATGCTTACAACAGTTAGAAATCACAGGCTCAACAACAGAATTCTGGTCATGACCCATTAGCCAGGTGTAATACTGAATGTTCTTCATGACAAATGACATGGAGAAGATCTCAGAAGTTCAGCGCATAGGGTCTTTAAAAAAGACTTCAGGCCCCATGTAATATTTGCAAACACTCATTTTTGGAAGAAACCTTAAAACACAACTAACATGAGTAAGAAATGAATGGCTGTATAAAGTGATTTTCATATTATTTTCTGTCTAGTTAATGGACAAAATGAAATCTGATTTAATAATATTAAGTACTTAATATTATTTTCATTGTAGATTATTTATTTTAGACTGTGTGTGTATGTGTGTGTACTCAAAGGCAATCCTCTGAAAGAATTCTTAGATCCCAAAACGTCATATTCAAAATCATATATGGCAACTAAGAAATTAAACTCTCAAGTGAATGAAACTTTTACTGTGTTAATGTCCTGAGCTCTCTCGCTGGCATGCTCCCTGACCTGGAGGACTCACCTGATGAGCTACAGTAACCATGGTGATCTTCTCTACTTAAGCTCTGCTTCCTCCGCGTGAACACCTTTCAGTTCTAAAATAAAATGCATTCTGTATGACACTGCTCTTATTTAAATAATTAATAACTTCCTAGGATTAAATTAATTTGTATAATTTGCTTTAAAGTTTGAAGGCAAGGACATGTACTGAGCAATAGATGATTGGGGCAAACATCCTAATGACAATTCTCTATGGAGGAATTAGAAGAGTTACAGCATAAACTCCCCGGAGAGAAAATTATGTCCTGATATTCCTTGAGGTATTGCAATGATGTACTACAGAAGCCAGTATTAAGTGCAATATTTAGCATCATTAATAAGGTTTTTATCATTATTGCAAACTCCCCTTTTGTTTTCCACTTTACTACTTGCTTTAAGCAATAAATTGGTTTATATTGTATATTAATGTTGTTGAATATCTCCGAAACTGAAAACTGATAAGACACTAAAGTCCATCAATGCTCCTTTTGTGGTGATATTTATGCTGTGATCACTTGTTATCTGAAGCGCATGGCTCATCTCCAAATCACACAAATAAGAATCCCTCTTCTGACGTATCTAATATAATTCTAACATATATTTCCCTCAGATCTCACTGGAAATCAGAAGAGAAAAACACAATGGCATGCAGAGCATCAGTGTCTAACTATCTGGGCTTCTTCATTTGAAAAAGTATCTTGCTAAAATTTATTTATTTCAAAAGTCACCCATCCCTAAAGTCCTCTAAGAGCAATAGACAACATCTGATTCTAAAAAAAAAATATGCTATTTCTCACTCTAAATAGATTTATCAATTCAAAAGAGGAAATTGACCATAGGAGAGGGAAATGAGTGACAAACACATGCAAATATACAACTTAATATTATGAGATCTGGTATTTGTGGTATTTGATTATCATCAGTTGTATTACCCACTATAATAATTACTACATCTAAATGAAATGACTGAACAAAAAATATTGCATCTCTCTTAAGTTACCATGAGCAAGATAATTAAAGCCAAATGTACTCCCATCATCCTCACTTTACCAGCTACATCTGATAAAAACACAGTGTAGAAGAAAAAGCTTGTAATAAAGCAAATTCAGAGCAAAACAGACTGTCTTTCAGACTGATCATTTATCCCACCAATACTGATGTGGGGAGTTAAAGAAAAAGGAACCATTTAATACTGTGACAATAAAAAGACAGCACATACATGGCAGTATTGGTATTTACTCTGCAAATTTACACACTATACAGAAAAACGAACCTATGTTCAAGGAGTCACAGTTTTAGATTACACGATGGAGGGATAGTCTTGCTGAACACGAAACATTTATACTGAGATTAAAAAACAATCTAGAGGTAGAATTCAGTGTCAGAGTACTGTTTTAGCATGTGCCTGGACCTGGGTTTGATCCTCATCAATAGAAAACAAAAACAAAACAAAAGGACTAAGTTTGATGTCTTCAAGAGACAGCAAACAGGATACCAGAGCATATTTGGGGACTGTGTTAAGAAATAAGGTTAAACAGATGAGCACTGATGAAATCCCCTTGAGTTGTTTGACAAGAATAGAGGTTTGGAATCTAATCATGGGAGCACCATGCTGTGTTTTGGGACACACTGTGCAGACCCCTAAGGATGCTGTGTGGGAAAGGCCCTGGGAAGCAGGATGAGTGGGGTAGAGGCCGAAAGGCATGGGCTGTGCCTGGGAGCTACAGCAACACAAACAATAGGTGAAATCAGGAGGGGCCAAGAGATCTGCTAATGCAGATGAGGACCAAGAAGCAAAGAGACAGCAAGCATTACTGACTTTTTGGCTTGAACACAATATGGGCAGTAATCTTGTTTACTGAGATAAACTAGACTAAATGAGAAAGTTTGTAAAGAAGATAAACAATAAAAATGTAATAAAGAAAAATGTTTGATATCGCAAAACAAACAAACAAATGATATAAGTCTGTGGGCCGAGACAGTTACTGGAATTAAGTGTGGAGGCACGTGCCTATTATCCCAGCATGTGGACAGTAACATAACAGTGGCAGCAAGCGAATCAGCCTCAGCTACACATAGCAAGCTTGAGGATCACCTGGCATACATGAGACACTGCCTCAATAAGCAAACAAGAGGACACTGTTTCTAAAGCTGTATTCTTATTTGTGCTAGACACATGAGAGCTTTGCCTGCAGGCACACACAGGCACTACGTGGGTGTCTGGTGCCCACGGAGGCCTAAAGAGGACACTGGATTCCCTAGAACTGGCATTACAGTTGGCTGTGAGCCACCATGTGGATGCTGAGAACTGAACTGGGCCCTCTGCATGAGCAGCAAGTAGTGTTGGAGTCATCTCTCCAGCCAAGAAGACAATTATTGACACCATACTGCCACTGTCATCTTCATTAATGCTAGTGTTTAACAAAGCTGAACTATTGCCAAGTAATATACAAAAAGAAAGCTACATATCGACTCTATGGGCCAAACACTATTCTAATTTATTGATGGGGAAACTGAGGATGGTAGACAGTAAAATATCTTGTCCTCTATAGAAAGTGATACCAAAATCTAATCCCAGACAATTTTACATCAGAGCTCACGCTACACACCCATAGTGAACAGTCTCCATTTCCTTCCAGTTTCTAAATACAAAATCACACTGCTGATATCTGGGGAATATACAGAGAGATCAACCCCAGGATCTCTTATCCTTGATTGTTTGAAAAGGGATCCTTCTCTGGAGCTCTGGCTGCCATTAAATTCGCCATGGAGCCAGAGGTCAAGTTCAGCTTTGGCCTCTTGGGATTATATGCACATGTAACACCAAGCCCTGCACTACTGACTTCTAGCAAACCAACCTATACATTAAATGTTATTTGGAATGTCTACCACAGGTGAATTAACTTTATTCTAGAAAAGCTTCAAGTATTGAAGAGAAATCTGAAGTCCAACTTGAGCATTGTGACGAGCTAACTAGTGAAGCACATGAAAATTATAGGTCTTAACTAAAACTGTATCTTATTTTGTTGAAAAAAATAACTCTACTGTTTAAGTAAATACATAGCTCTAAAGAATTCCAGGATATTTTCAATTATTAAAGTCATCCTCAAAAGTACAGATACTGCATGGTTGTGATTCCTAAAGTCATGTTTTTGAACTCAGCTTCAAAGCCAGTCCGATGACTACAGAATGCATCCTTACCTGCAGCTCTCTGAATGACTTCAAATTCCAAGAAGGCAGAAAAAAGAGAATCCTAGCCTTTAAAGACCCTCCACATGTCCTTTGAATTATGAGGGATGTTAGTTCCTAAGTATATAAACATGAATTATCAATCTAAAATCAAAGAGAGCTCAATCATATTTTAAATATGTTGTAATCACTTCTCATTTGGATAGCCTTCTTGTAATTAGATAACTCAATAAAATAACTTTAAGCAACTAAAATGCACATAATGTAACATAATACAATTTGATCCATTTGAACTGATGAGGTTAAAATGAAAGTTTCCATTAGAGATAATTACTCACTCAATAAGCATTTGTTGATTACCAATCATCTATCATTCATTAATATAAAAATAATACATAAATGAGAACAAGCCAGGCCTTACCAAGCCTGTAATTCCAGCTATGTGGCAGGCTGAGGCAGGAGATTTTTTCAAATTCAAGACATGCATACACTGAAGAATGAGGTAAAGGCCAGCCTGGGACAGTTAATGAATGCCTGTCTCTGAAGAAAAAAAATGAACAAAGGACCGGAACTGTAATACAGTAATACAATGTTTGCCCAGCAAGTGCAAGGTCCTTTTCAATCCCCAGTACAGAGGTGGGGTTTTAGAAACAGGAAGAGAGAAGAACTATATAAAATATGCATATATGTGTCTGTCTGTCTGTGTGTTTGTAACAAACATACTAGTATAAGGAGTCACCCATAATCATTATTATTCACAGAATGATCTTTTTACTGTCTTCTAAATTATCTACTTCCTCTATTATAATATTTCCTTTGGAGCCTCAATCATTAAAACCATAATTTCACAGTGATATAAAACATAAAGAGCAGAGCTCACTAGGTCCCATCAGTGACCGCATATTGACAACCACCTGAGCCCTTACACTGAAGATAATGAAAACATGTGGGTTCTAAAAATGTTTTCACATAGAGCTAATGGTGCCTGGTAAGTCAAACATAAATAAGAGAAAAAGGAGGATGGCAAGGGCATTCCAGCATCTGTTATAAGAAAAATGAACTGGTCAGTAGTTGGGATTCAGGAGGTGAGGGGTAGGATAGGTAGGATACTCAGAGAGCTTGAGACCACTATGGCTTTGATGGACAGTGGGATTGGGAGGGCTGTTGGGCACATGAGTTGGGAAGAAGCAGAATTCTAGGTTGCGATGACTCTGAGAGTCACACGTGTGATATTGTAAGACTGGAAGAGAGCCCAGGGAAAGAGTACTAACGGACAAAAAAAGATGTAAGAACCCAGCCTGAGGGCAGGTCAGTATTAAGATGTTCTGGAGGTAAGGACACATAGGGCAAAGGGAGGCCTGTAAAACAAGAGAGGAAAAAAGATGACTGGAAGTCAGGAGAAGGGAGGATTTCAAGGAATAGTGTATTTTCAATTATTTTCCAGTACAGTTGGTAAGATGAGGTCTGAGCAGCTCAGATGGGAGAAGGGGTGGAGCTCATACGGGGTAAACTTAAGAAAAAGAAGAAATAGAGACGTGAATATAAATATCACTTTCTAGAAAAGTCTAAACTAAGGAGGGGATAGTATAGGATCTGGCTTTACTGGTAATTTTGGCAAATGAGGACAGGGCGGTAGTTCCATCCCATAACTAGAGGCAGAACACCTGAGCACAGATTCCAGCTGGAAAATGTGTGACCTCAGGATGTATCAGCTGACAGTGAGGTCAGGGGATGACAGTTTGAGGTAGGAGGGGAGGAGAAGAGCTAGATGGAGAGGATCTAGAAGGCAGGAGAGCTTGGGGGACAGTGGGGAGGGAGAGGATCTACAAGGCAGGAGAGCTTGGGGGACAGTGGGAGGGGGAGGATCTAGAAGGCAGGAGAGCTTGAGGGACAGTGGGAGGGGAGAGGATCTAGAAGGCAGGAGAGCTTGGGGGACAGTGGGAAGCCTGGGGACTCGGGATGTGACCATGAAGAAGCATTACTGAAGGATCAGGCCGTGAAGCTCATTACGTCCAGATTATCTTTCCTCAAAGCCGCTGTTGCAGTTTACCACCTTGTGCCTACAGCTCTAAAATCTCCATGAACTGAACGCTTGTGAGGAGACTGCACTGCCTAAGCTGCAAGAAGACTTCCCAAAGAATATGCCGTATGGCAAACACCTTCACAGCCCAAATTCATCCACACAAGCAAAATGAGACTTACTGAGAAAAAACGAGAGAGAGAAAGAGACAGAGAAGGCAATACAGATCAAGACCACACCCTTATGCTGTGAGACACCAGGGGGCGCTACCTTCCTCCTGCCAACAGACAATACTTGTCATACCCTGAACACTCAGCAAGGAACGCTTGACCAATTCCTAAGTGAACACTAGCTTGTGCTGCCTGGAAGCTGAAAGAAATTACGACCTCGTTGTGACTGACGAAGCCAACTCTAACATAGTGTCCTCATACTCTGCCACCTGTAAAAGTATGGGCTGTTTTCTACATGCAACTCTGGTATATGTTCTCAATCACAAACAGCCCAAATATTATACTATTTCAAATTGTAAAAATAAAAGCAGAAACCCCCAGAACTCAAACCTCAGATCAGTATTTAATTAATCTTAGAAATTCTTAGATTAATTAACACTGATAGCTGTTATTGAATTAATTCTAGGGTTATAAAGTAGATATGCAGCATAACCCTCCTCACTTAAAAACTAAAAACAAAAATAGTCACACATTGTCATAAACCTCTACTAAAAAGGAAATTAAAATTCTATTTTAAAATTAGTCGTCCCGTGCTTTTTTACTTGCACCGTCCCCATTATCTACACAGTATGAATTAAAGGAGGAAAAGGACAATCTACTGCTGGACAAGTAGAGACTTGAGTACTGAAATATGGGAGAATCAAGTCAAATGCACTCACTGCTCTCTAGGTGGTAGTGCATGGTATCACGGGAGAAAGAAAAGAACAGGAACACTAATGAAATAACTTGCCCTAACTTCATGAGAGCAGCAATAATGCAATAAATAAAGTACATAAATGCCCCATTCTAAACCTTAAGCACAAAGGGTTACACGTGAGAAGTACACGTGAGAGCACACGTTATTCGCTCAGTATGGTTACAGGCTCATCTCAACAAGGGACAGGAAAGCCGTGCTAGGAAGATAGGCTGTTCATCACACCATCAGAATTGGTGTCTGACTTCTTTAGGTTGTGGTTTATGTCCACACTTCCATTAGCATTACAAAAGTAAAGGACTTGCCGGGCTAACCAGATGTTGCCATATCACCCCCATTATTCAGGCCAATGGTGTGGAACAAAACAAAGAGGGTTGTCAACCCTGGGCTGAGGCTGCCCTGCCCAGACTTTTAAAATGCCACCGAGAGCAGGAACATTTCTCAAAGACTTAATAAGCGATAGCGCCTATAAGCTCTTGTCAGGCAATCTTTCTTTCACTGTCTCACACCGCCAGTCTGAGGCAGAGAAGAGGAAAATGGAAAGCTCTCCCTTCCCCCACATGCCACAAGGCAGCCAGAGCCTGGCATGACACTTGCCTATTTCCAACAGAGAAAGCGGTCCAACCACACAGGGGCAGCAGCAGGAGGCAGAAACGAAAGGAACAGTGTGAAAAGAGATGCAGAACCGTTTCTATGATTTTGAAATTTAAACTGTGTGGCAGCCCAGTGCCTCATAAGAAAACACTTACTTTCATTTCTGCCTCCTACTGCCACCCCGACCTTTCCTGGTTGGTGAGTCAGTAGGAGGCAAAAAAAAAAGTGATTTTTTTTTTCTTTGAAGCACAGCAACAGTCAAAACTGTGAACTTCAAAATCACAACACGAACTGCCTAATTTTTAGAGGTGTTCTTTTATTATCTTTGGGAGGAACAAACAATGGTGCTTCACCAGAGGTTTGAGACGGCATAGAGCTGGGTGTATCTACTACAGTTTACTTACAACAAGCTTGATCATGAAACTTAAGACTATTATGAAGTTACAGATGGACTGGATAAAACCAATCCTGAAAGCAAATGCGTCCTTCCTCTACATGGCTTTTCTTAACGCAGAAAATTCAAGAACATCTACCAAAACAATGCAATGTAAAAGTATATTAAGAACTAATTCAAACAGTCCTTTAAAGGACATCCTGCTGGGTTTCAACTCTGTATCTAGCTGAGCCAGCCCTGCCACATGTAAAACATCGAGTTCCATACAGTATCCAAAGTGATGTATCCTTTCCCACGAGATTTTAGCTTAATAAGGAGAGATAAGGAAAATCCCCATATGAGAAAAGTTAACAAAGATAACTAAGATGCAGGAGACATGGAAGGAAGACTGAGAATGGTGATCAAGTTTCCAGGGGACGACCAGATCTGACAGTCCTATGGCGGTGCCGTGCTTTAATTTAAATGGTCCTGGAAGGATGGACTGGGTTTTAAAAATGAGAAAGCAGAAGGGGGGTATCAAAAAGGAGTGACTTCACAGAGTCACAAAGGCAGTCTTCTGTATGTGGTATTTCTGAGCTGTGCTCCCAGGAGGGGGCAACAGATGCATTAGAACAAATGGAAGCCACAGATTCAGCAAGTTTGGCAACCAATGTGGGCACCATGTGTACTAGCTTTGACATTCAGTGGACACTGGGTAGGGAAGTCGGAGGAGACAATGCCACTGGCATCTCCTTATCACTAGCCCAAACCCACTCCACTACAATCTCATTCGAGGAAACTCCTACCAAGTATTCAATGCAGAGAATAACCCCCGAGCCAAACTGAGGGAATGCCAGCAGAGCATGCGTGAGGCCTGCTGTAGAAGACCTCGCAAATACCATAGCCTGTGTGAAAAATAATAATGATAACGAGGGGCTGCCTCCAAAAGTGAAGCTATTATTTTAACCAGGTCATTGTATATTGGGCTCTACAGAATGCCGTCAGAACAAATGACCGGAAACTCTAAGTTGAATTTCAATAGTATGGATACATTGTCTTACCAAGACACCCTATCTACTTCATTTTACATTACAAAAAATACGGAATAGCATAACAAGAGAAACATTTCCAGAGAGACTAGGACAGTAAGGAAGTCAAGACAGGTAAGCCAAAGTAGAACTGGGTTCAAAATGCAAAGATACTCCCAAACCGTCCTCTCTTCCTAGGTCTAGTAGTAACCAGCAGAGCCAAGAAGTCACCAAGATGAAATCGTAAGCGAGAACTGGCCTTCCATCATGTTCTATATGAAAGCTAAGCATTATAAAACACTCAGAAGCCAGTAATTCTGACTACAACTTGGAAATTGGAGATGAACATTTTGCAGCTACTTTACTGCAGCTGTAAATCTACTCACACCTTTAACAGAGAGATAAATGTATCCCACTTTAATTAACTTACCTGTGGCTGGAACTGAGGAACAGGCGGCCCTTGCATTCCTTGTGGTTGTTCATCCATTGTCTGACTCAACAGGGACTTCAGAATCCTGCAAAATGGAAGGTTGAAATTTAAATACTGCAGTCATTATCAATTCAAGCCACTTCCACAGGCCTGACACATGCACCCGTATAGGACAGACCTGCAGGGTGCTGCAGAACAATGAAGACACCCTCCACTTCCATTTCTCACACTCGCTAAGTCCAAACTCTGTCAGTCCACATACATACACTGTCTCACCACTTCCATTTAGGTGTACAGAATCCCACACTTGAGGTGCCTTCTTCCTTTCTGTCTTCTCCCTGATAAATGCCTTATAAACTACTCATGAATCAGTTCCCTACTGTAAGTTCCCTTGACGGTATTTTCAAATGTCAGGTTTATTGTTTAGCCTTCTGCATTTAGACTGATAAATGTCTGGGATTATATTATGCAAAAAGAAAATGTTTTTCCTTATGGATACCCAACTGTACTCTTTTTAAAGAGTGCCCTTCATCACCCCACACTGCGGCTCTCTCATCCTTGTGTTGTGTCAAGTGACTCAGGACACAATCAGCACTGTGTTCACAGGGCGATGTCTGTTCAGAGCACATATAGATACTTCTTGGCTGGCGTTACTCCTTGAACAGCTCTTTGCAGAAACTTCATTAGATGTGAGTGCTCTCAGGATGACTGAGAGTATATGAGAGGATAACGTGTAGGTTATACAAAGCTATATAAATGGCTTGAAATACATATGCCCTAATTTATATAGGGTTTATCAGAGCACCATCACATCCTCTGCAAAGCAGAGGATCCCGAAATCAATTACCTTCCAGTACCATGGGAACATGTATCTTCTTCAGCTTAACATCCATTTCTGTTGAGAGACTCATTTGTCTATGCTTAACCCTCCTGTCACTGAGCACCTGACTTATCTATACTGAGGTGTTCAATGTGCATAGCTACTGCCATACAAAATGCAAAACTACAGTATTAACTAACAGTGCTTTATTATAAAATAATTTGGGGGTCTGAGACAAGGTCTCTCTATGTAGCCTTGGCTGTTCTGTGCTGTGGGACAATGGTCTGTATTCTGTCAATTATATTTTAAATAAATGCTGATTGGCCAGTAGCCAGGCAGGAAGTATAGGCAGGACAACCAGACAGGAAGTAGAGGTGGGTCAATGGGAATAGGAGAATTCTGGGAAGAAGGAAGCCCATTCCTCTGCAGTCCTGGCCCAGCCACAGAAGAAGCAAGATGTGACTGTCCCGCCAAATAAGGTACCAAGCCACGTGGCTAACACAGATAAGAATAATGGGCTAATATAAGTTATAAGAGTTAATAAGAAGTCTGAGCTAATGGGCCAATCAGTTTATAATAATGTAGACCTCTGTGTAATTTCTTTGGAACTTAACGATTGTGGGAACCGGGCAGGGCAGAAACCCCGACAACAGTTCTGGAACTTACTATGTAGACCAAGCTAGTCTAAAACTCAAAGAGACCCACCTGTCTCTGCCTCTAGAATGCTGGGATCAAAGATGTGTGCCATCATACCCAGCTTACTACAAAATCTTGGTAGTCAGGCATGGTGATGCATACCTGTGAATCCTGGCACTTGAGGCAGGAGGATCACTATGAGTTCCCAGCCAGACTGGGCTATACAGTTTGGTATATTAAATTCTCTCTGAGAGTCAGAGTAAATATTAGCAAACTAAAAGGCCCAAACAGCACTTTTTTAAATTTGAGATTATTTAATACTGAAAAGTGTTATGTAATACTTTTATTATCAGACAGCTTGATTGACCCAGGAAAACACTGAAAAGTCCTGCTATGCTACATAGTCTTCTTACCATACACACTGGTACATGTCAGCAACTAAGTAAACGCAAGTGGGAGAAAATGAAGCCAAGGCAAAGCAACTCAGAACTGAAAAACCTAAGATCACCTAATCAATAATCTGCCGACAAACAACTGATCGACTGAAAATAAAAATCTATGATATGTTAAGCTTCAGCACCCAAGCAAAAGGAACAAAAAGAGACATAATCTTTCCTCAGGTCTAACATGGTTTAGTGGGTCACTGGGTGCTTTGCCATTGTGTTCATTGTGTATGTGCATGCATGTTCCTGTCTATGAGCATCGTTCTGTGTGAACCACATCAAGCCTGTGGAGATCAGAGGACAACTTTAGGGTGGGACCCCCATCTATCTTGTTTGAGAAAAGGTGTTTGTCAAGTTAGTTAGCCAGAGCTTCTCCTGTCTCCCCTCCCCTCTCTTGCTGTGAGACCTCTGGGATTATCTGAACTCTGGGGATCTGAATGCAGGTCTCCATGCTTGTGTGACAGGTGCCTTATCCACTTAGTCAGCTCCCCAGCTATTGTGTATTTTTATTAATCCTGCATAATTGAAATAAAACACACTTTAACACATGAAATATATTTAACATGTATTTGAACATTTAGATTACAAAGCCCATGTTTCGGATGCCTATGTTGTCTACTGCATTTCTATTGCTCAGTTCAATGTCTGGCATAAATAGGTAGCTGAGCGGATATTTAATGAAAGAATACATATGTGCTTGTCACAATGACATCAAGTGATTATTGATACTAAGTAGAAAGTTGATAATGAAAAAAATCACCAAATTCAACTAATTTGTAGTTAATCTTTAAGCCAAAAGGAAAATTGCTGTTAATAGAAGCTCAATGAGTTACATTTTAAATGAGCAAGAAAAAATAACAAGGTTTAAATGGGAGCCAGAGAAGGATAATAACACATCAAAATGCAAAATAAGCAAACAAAAAACATAGCACATCTTGTATGTAATTTCAAATTAAGGTTGGTGGGTGATGGAGGATTACTGTCAGAGCAAAGGACTGCTGAGAGAAGAAAGAACTTCACTTTCACTATCCAGCCAGGGTGTGGGAGCACAGGTCTTTAATCTCAGCACTCTGGAGACAGAGGCAGAGGACCTCCAGCCTGGTCTACATAGTGAGTTCCAAACCAGCCAAAAATAAATAGAGTTCACTATGTTTCAAAGATAATATGACAAGCGAGAAGTCCAATCCACAACTATTGCAAACCCATATAAAGGACAATGACCTTCAGTAAGACAAGACCCTCATTAGCCTCGATGGCATTCCACACTACTAACCAAACAGTGTGGACTCTACTAAGTCTTTAGTTGATCTTAAACCATTTCTCTTCTTTCCTATGAACTTTTTCACAGTTACTATTACTCTCAACCAAACACTGGATTATTCCAAAACTGGAAACTTCTGTTACAACTACACTTTCTTGTCATATCAGTCTAGGGCTTTGGTTTTGTTTGTTTATTTAATAAAGCATAAGGAATGGTCACAGTTTGGAAGATCACAGTAAATCTGTGAACTCTGAATACTACTCAAATGTGATTCCTGTCAAATTTGCGTCTTTCCTAAAGCTCTGAGCTACAAATGCCTGTAGCCAGCTGTCCACATTGGCTGGGCTTGGTGGCGCATGCCTTTAATTCCAACACTGGGAAGGTGGAGGCAGGTGGAGCTCTGTGAGTTCCAGGTTAGCCTGATCTACAGAGTGAGTTTTAGGACAGTCAGAGAGCTACACAGGTAGAGAGATCCTGTTTCAAAAGTAACTAAATAATAAGTTTGAATTTTATTATTGGCACAAATTATGTTAGTAGTTTGCCTTCATAATAATTTTCACGAAATAGCTACAAAACTCTCTCAGAATAATCACAAGCTGTCAATCATCCTAAATATTAAAACGGTACTCCAAATCAAGCAGCTGTCCCACTTCTTCAAACACCTGCAAGAGCACTCTGCCTGGAGGTGGCTGATTTGTTGGAGGTGACTGTAATTTACCCAAGTAGCATTTTAAAGCTATGTCTCATCTCGTCTTGACACATCATATTCAAAGACATGTCATCACAGCTTGAAATTTGATAATATACTCATTTTCACTTCATCTCAGTCAATTCGTGTTGGGTAATTTTTGTTAAGTCTCAATGACTGAGGTGCCTATTTAGCATATCAAAACTGACCTGGCCACCAGGTTCTCCCAGCATCCCTCAGTCCCTGCTAGTTACCTAGTATGGGGGGGCATACCCTGCACCCTACCCTGAAGTCTCCAGCCCAGATGCTGGGCGGCCCTCCCACAAGCTGCCCTTCCCTATATAATCCAACCATTTTGGTTACCCGGCCCTTTCTTATTCACCCTTTATTGTCCTGGCTCTCCCCTTTTCTCCCCTCTCTCTTCACATGGCTCAGACTCTGACTCTGGACTCTTCAGATGTCCCTGCCCGTGGCTTGCTCTCCCTCACATCTACAATAAACCTCTTCCTCCACCTTACCTAGGGGCTGTCATGTCCTTCCTTTTAATTCCTTTTTTTCTTCAGTTTGGAGGAGTGGGCTCATGCCTGGTAAGCAAGTGCTCCCCTAGTGAGACTTGTGTCACCAGCCCCGATCAAGAACATTAAGTAAAGCTCACATTTAACAAAATAAAACTTACAGCTATGTAGCAGATAAAGGATACAAAGAGCAGTACATTTTCCCACTGTGCTGATAATGTCTTTGTAATAAACATAAAAACATTTGATCATGACAACCACTTAAGAGGATCTTAAGGACCTGACCATATATCCTATGCTTCTGTCCACAGACTGTGCCCTCAACTCTTTAACAAGAGCCTTTTTGGTCAAAAAAAATCTAAAATCTAAAGCTGGAGAGATGTCTCAGGATACACAATCACGAGAACCGAAGTTCGAATTCCAGCACACACACAAGCCCAGTGTCTCCTGCCTGACTGAAGTCTGGTTCCAAGGCAGAAGAAGACAAAAGAATCTCTGGGGCTTGCTGGTTTCCATCCTAGTTGAGGAAATGCCAGCCCTACATTCAGATAGAGATCCCGCCTCAAAGAAAGAAGTGGAAAGATAGAGAGGAGGACAACGGATAGCCTTTCCTGACCTCTATGCACATGCGAAAGTACCCACCCATGCGGGCATGTACACATGCTCACACGCACACGATCCTATTTTAAAATCTGAAATCTATCCAGTTATTTCTCTCATTACTTTTCCTGGTCCTCCCCGTTCTGAAGCTCTCTAAGATTGATGTCTTATCTCTGAGATGCATTTCTGACGGCCTCTCTCACAACAGCTTAGCCCCATCCTTCATGAACACTGAACTCCCGCCTCCTGTCCCTGAAACCTGCTAAGCACTTTCTGGCATCAGAACCCGTTGTTTGCTACCTGTTGGGTTTAGAATCCCCCAATAGCTGGCTCAAATTTGTAATTATATTGCTATGTTTCTTGGGGGTTTTTTGTTGTTGTTAGTTTGTTTTTTTACTGTTGATCACTGCTATTATACTGCAAACTCAAGGGCAGGAGCTCTGCCATTTTGTTCCTTATTTTATTTCTCAGCCATTACTTGATAAAAAGTGAGCATGGCAGCATGAATGAAAAGCTGAACGGTAAAGGGGGTAAAGGGGTAAGGACAGATTTCAGTCTTGCTTCTAAGCATATCTTTATATATTTGGGACTTGTGAATGATTAGATTTGTCTGGGAGTAGAAAGGGAAAGTTACAATTGATTGCAAGATTTCTTCCTAGGAGGAAACAGCATATGGTGGCACCACCAACCAAGTAACAGACGGGAAGCAGAAGCAGGGTGGGTGTCAGAAGAGTAGAGAAGAGGGCGGGAACACAACAGAAAGACCTTACTGTGAATTACTAAAGTCGTGCATAGCAGGCCTTGCAGAGAAACTTTGGAGATGTAGAGGTCAATATATTGTCTTGCAATTTTCAAAGCATTGCTATTTATTATTAGCTAAGACCTTTTCATGCAGTTGAAAGCATCCCTTTTCTGTGAACTGAAGCTCTCTGAAAAAGCCATACCTATGCCAAAGATTAGTCTGATGAGAAGTTCCTGATTGCCCAGGGATGGAATGTTGCTGCCAACGAGAGCCATTCCATTCCCTTCTGTCTCTAAGCTAACATGTCTTTTGTCTATCACATAAAACCTTTGAAATGTGTTCTTAGCAAAGCAATACCTTCCACCAAGCCAAAAGCTAACTGTGAGGAGTTAGGAGAGGAAACGGGTAACAGAGTTTCTCCGGCTTTGCTTCAATCTGCCTACCACCTGTCTCTACCAGTGCACCGGCAGCAAATGCACTAATTTATGGCTGATTTACGACTGTCATTATTCTGTGACTATAGAATGCATGCAACCATTTTCACCATAATACATATCATGCAGGGCAACTTGAATTCACATTCCAGGCCAATGGTCACTCATCAGTCACTGGGGTGGGGGTGGGAGGGATGATAAAGAATCCAAGTCTGCCAGTGAGCTGACTTTAAATATGATCTTAACAAAATTATTAAATAAAACATAATACATTATAAAGCAATGCAGTTTACTTCATTGGCAATGTAACCACCTTACTGTCGATACTAAAATAATATTAATATCATTCCTTAAATATTTCCTTGTTCCCATATTTAACCAGTTTATCAAAGGTATACAAACTAAAATCATGAGACCATTATTAGCAAACTAAATCTCTATGGGACAACCAGAGTCACTTCTCACTTTGGCGGAATTCTTAAGGACTGTGTGCGTGTGTATACACACACACACACACACACACACACACACACATATATACACACACATACACACACACATGCATACACACCTACGGAATCCAAAGTGAATGTTATGTTTTAAAAGTCTGTATTTTACAAAAAATAAAATAAATCAATATATGCTTCAAATCTTCTTAACAGAATACTTAGCCAATTACAAAATACAAATTTAAAGATTAAGTTATAGAAATTTTGCTAAAACGGACTTTAAAAATATGTCTTTCAAAAATCATTTAATAAATTTTACTTGTAACAATGATTTCCGTCCAAACACAAGACGCAACTTGCCTTTTGATTGACTCTTTAACACTAAGAGTGTTCAGCTAAATGGACATATTTCCTACATTACTTACCACCATAAAAAAATATAAAACTAGTCAGTCTCAAAGTTGTTCTAATTCATCTTCGCTTTCATTCAAATTGAAAGTAAATCAGTTTTAACAACAAAGGTTACCTATAGAGTCTATTTTCAAAAATACATTTTCCTGATCCTATCACATACCCATGGTTTCCAATGCAACGTAAACTGTTCATAGAGGAAATGCATGGGGATCCAAAGAGAGGTTTCAGATAAGCAATTACAGGCGGTTTTCACTTTTTTGATTTTTCAGAATTCTAATGGGTTGTACATGGGAAGGACATGATCCAAACTTAAATTTCCTTTTCTGAAATGAATTTTTCCCTTCGATCTTTGAGGTAATAAAATGTTTAGTATCCCTTCACAATGTCCACTATGCTTACATACCCAAATATTCTACATGAACATTAAAAAGTCGTTTTATTAAACAAGACAACTCTTACTTAAGAAGAATAAATTACAGAACAAAAAGGGGAACAACTATGCTAAAAAAAATAGAAGCATGCTTCCCCCACCCAAAGGACAATTATTGATCTAGCTATATAAGTATGTGTGTGTGTGCGCACGCACACACACACACACACACACACACACATGCACACGTGCACATAAATGTCAAGGGACATAATGGAAAGTTTAAGGTGACTGATCCTTGCCAGAATCTGAATACTTAAATCCAGATCTAAATATTTTTCTTGGCCCCGAGTCACCATTCAACAGGAATATTCCTGACCTCACCCTCCTGTCTCCATTTAAGTGCCTGAGTCATCCAGTATTTCCCATAATGAAGCAAGTGACGCATCTACTTCAGCCAAGGCAAAAAGAGTAAGTGCTCAGAGTCAGTAATCCATTCATATATAGCTGCATTATAATGAGTAAGTCTTGAGGAGATACTAGGATGATTATTGGGCTTTTGAAGAGAATAATGGATGTTTCTAGAGCATCCCAGTCTCAAGATTTATGGTTAAGAACAATAATTTATCAAACTTGGCTCACACAGCCATTCTCCCTTGAAAGGAATTGGTACTTTATGGAAAAAGTAGGAGGTTCCAGAGTTCGGGCTGGGAAAGTACAAGCTGAGCCTGAAACACCGTGTACCAGAAAACAAAGCTGTGTTCAAAGAACAATGGGGACATGTCAAAAGAAATGGAAGTCAGCTCGAAGGGAAGTGGACAGGATCCCTCTGACCACATCTAGACATCTGAGGAGCACACTGGAGTCCATTTAGTGAAATGAGAACTGGGGTCCATAAGGACATACAAACAGTGGAGAGGAAATAGCCATTCTTGACAACAGACTGCCATCAAAGTAATAATGGGATTTAAAAGTCACTAGCTAGTGTAGAACAAATGAGGGTCAGCAAGGAACTGGGCTCCTTTCCTCCAGAGTGCATCTCCTTTAGCTAGAAGCACCGTTTTAATAGAAAGAGGTACCTTTAAGAAATGTGCTGCATTTAAAGCTCTGGGATCAGGACTATTTCAATGACCTTGCTATTTCTAGTTCACTTTGCAGCTCATAGTAAATTCACCTCCTAAAAACACTATTTCTACAAGTCCAGATGCAACATAGTCCTCTACTAAGGAAGCGACTTGAAAAGTAGGCATATGTGCACACACACCACAAACCAGAATGTCTACTTAGAACAGCCCCAAACACGAAGGTTTAAAATTGCAGTGTTAGTGGGCATAACTGTTGGGCAGGAGGTCTGTGACTGGACGGTCACTCTCATTCTGATTTACAGTGAAAACAACCATTGTTCTACAATACTGACTCTGGTATCTTCTGCTAGTCATTGCAGAAGCCTTCTGTTGCACACACTCAACAGGGGACTGAGTTAGACATGCCAATCCAAATATAAGACAATAATATCACAGTACCAGAAAAGCCATGAATTTCAAAACATGTGACTCTTGTTGAACTCTAAACCCATGATTTTTTTCATAAAACAGTATGTCATTCTAATTTGCTTTCAACCTAAGTGACACAAATATCTATCTAACAATCTATCTATAGAAAGATAAGAAATAAACATAAAATATACTATCTCTAACAGAAAATACAAATTTAAGTAATGACAAAAATACACTGATATGTTGATACAAATTTCTATGTTACAAAAATCACAGGATATAGATATACATCAGTGTATCACCTTTCTAAAAGATAGTAAGTCTATTTTTAAAATTTTGTGTACTACTGAACACTTATTAATCCCTCAATTCTATTCTAAAAATAATAAATCAGCAACTGAATTTCAAATTACATGCAAGAATGCATATGACAAAAGTATTTATAATAAAGAAAAACTGGTAGGAACAACATTAAAGTTGACTAAAAATGGGAAAGAAGGGTCTCACAAGATGGCTTAGCTGGAGACTCTTCCAGCCAAGCTTGGCAGCCTGAGCTGCATTCCCAGGGCCTACACGGTAGAAGAGGACCAAGTTCCAAAAATGGACCTCTGACCTCCACATTTCACACACACACACACGCGCACACACACACACACACACACACACACACACACACACACACACACCACATACATACCACACAATTTTAAATGAATAATTTTAAAATTGAACAAATAAAAAAACTTTAAAGCTAGACTAAAAATGTTCCTTTACACCTTGAGTGATTTTACAATATAACCAGTATACTATGAAGTGATATATCAAGACTCAAGGAAAAAATTGATTATATGTGCACTTGACGGATACAATGTATACCAAACTTCAGTCAATTACTTAATTGGACAGTTTATACTATTTCCCCTGCCAATATATAAGCCATATAGGAGCAGGAAATTATGTATCTTACCTTGCCAAAATACAGGTCAAATAAGGTTGAGATATTGTATTTTAAATACCGCTTTACCCACAGTGCTTGGCACTGGGCTAAATGTTGCAAATCAGTATTTGTTAATGTACCTAAAGTGAATATATTAAATAGACCTAAATGTACAATAACTGTAACCATATTAAATCAAAACTACCATTTGCACTCATGTATAACAACACTTTCAGTCATGTTGACTGAAATACACTTCTCTCTCTTGGGCTGGTTCCACACCCTGTTAGCAGCTAATTCCTGAAACATTGTCTCATTTGTGTGCATGAGTACAGGAACATTTTATTTCCATATTGACAAAAACAATCAGACTCAACCTCTAAGGACAATTAGTTGGACTGTTTATGAACGTGAATGCAACATGACACAGAAATACATCAAAGGACAAGGCTCTAGGGGATGACAAGGAACCAAGAAAAGCAAGCCCAGCACCTAAGCATGTTTTCCATTGAGTGTGGTGTTGACAGTCCAGAAACAGCTGATGCACTAAGAGGAGGCATAGCTTCTCTTTGGGAACAGAAGGCTATGGTGAGTGCATGCCCCAGCACATGGAAGGGGACCTGGAAAGCCTGAACCCTAATAGAATTCTTAGCATTCAATCAGTTCAGATCTAGACTGAGCAGTCCCTGGGAACCACTGCCCTCAGACACCTGGCAGAAACAAATGAGAACACTCGCCGAAGGAGGACCATTCAAGGCTTCATTATATTCCCACATATAATATCCAACACATGATAAAACATAGCCACATATTGAAGTAATTAAGAACTCATGAACAAAACCAAAAGACAGAACCAACAGAAATGAAAATGTTCTCAAATGGAAAGCAAAGCTAGGAAGCTAAATAGTGTATGTTCTAGCTGGCCTTCTGTCGCTGTGATACACGCTGACCAGAAGCAACTTGGGGAGGACAGGGTTTAATTCAGTTGACAGCGGACAGTCCATTAAGGGAAGCCAAGGCAGGAACAGAAGCCGACACCATGGAGGAACTCTACTTATAGGCTTGTTCTCTGCTTGCTCAACTATGTTGCTAATACGCCCAGGTCCACCTGCCCAGCGGAGGCACTGCCCAAAGGTGGGCTGGGCCCTACTACAACAATTAGCAAACGAAAAGGCCCTACAGACATGTCCATAGGCCTGTCTGACAGAGGCAGTTTTTCAACTGATGGTCCTTCTTCCCAGGTGAGTCTGGTTTTGTTTCAAGTTGCCAAAAAAAAACAAGCCAGCAAAGCATGTGATGGGGGAATTTTAATTAAATGCTATCTATCTGAAAATAGTAGGGTATAATGATTATAGAATTTAAAATGTACCTAAAATGCACAAAAATAATCAATTTGTAAACAGAAGAAGGTAAATGGAGCAGTGTTCTAGGTTTCCTACTAAAATGTGTCCAAAACCAAAAGGTAAAAATCAGCATATTCATTTAATTTTTAATGTCTACACATCTGACAAACACAGCGGTATCAAAGCACCAAAGAGCCATTCCCATCACATCCCCTTCCACACTTAAGGCCTCTCTGGTCCCTGGCTACTGCACATCTGTTCCATCTTTTCTAGAATATTGTATCAACACAGCCTCTTTAAGATGGTCCCTCCACTTAGAAAGATACATCTGCTGTTCTTGTCCCCACTGCAAACAGGTTATTCATTCTAATTGCTAAATGCTATACCATTGGATGTATGGCTGCTGTAGGAATTCCTACCACCAGTAGCCTTTAAGTTACCCGCCCACTTGGGCGTGGCCTCTTATACTTATGCCAATGTAAAGCACCTATCCGGCTTCTTTTCCGGCTGCAGGATTCAGTTGTTGTTCCCTATTCCAGGAAAGGATTGTGATCTGTGAGTCTACCCCTAAATAAATAACCCTCTTTATACTCAATTCTGAGCTAGTGTAGGATTTCTTTTAAGTGTCCTTCTTCAGATGGCCTTATCAGTGTTTACCTAGTCCTCAAATGAAGAGCATCTGCATCATTTCCAGTTTTGGACAACCATGAAAAAAGTTACTATGACCATTCATATATAGGTCAATTTCAATCCACTTGGGTATGACATGAGACTCGGAATGAGACTCGTACTAGATTTACTAATGATATACAGAAAACAAGCAACTTTTTTCTAAGAAATAAAACAAAAAATAAAAATAATTCTACCTGCCCTGTCTTATAACATACCTTCTATGGCCTCAGCAATTCTTCTCACTCATTCTTTTAATTCTTCAAGATCATACCAAAAAATTGGGTAATAAACATCTGGTCTAGGATATATTCTGGTCACTCCATCAAATGAAGATGAAAATAAAGGATATGAGTTCTAAGCCTTTTGATTTTATAGAAAAGTAGACACTAGGCTTTCTCCCATTATATAATAATTAGAATGGCCATTTATTAAGCTAGAATGACAAAGTAAAGTGGCAATTTGTAGGATATAAATAATATATTTCCATTGTAAAATTAAGCTCACCACAAGGTTATGAATTCTTACAGTCTGACAAATTGCATGTGGCTATTAACTAATCAGTAATTAACAAATACTTGAAAGTGTAGAACACAGCTAACCAGGAAAATATTTAAACAGTTAGACATAAGGTTTTCGGATATGGAATCATCTATATGTGTATTTTTTCTCAACACAGTGAAATACGGAAGACCTTCCCATGCTTGGCAAACATCTCTCCTTCGAGCTAGTTCCTTAGAGAAGAATGACTGTTCTGCTTCATAAATGTTTCCCAAGAGCTTCGCTCACTTCCTAGTAGATACCTACTGGGAAGTATTCTGCATTAAATACCAGCTAGGGGTCCAGGAAAACACAATTGTAAGGCTGTTCTGGGCTGAAGCATCATTGAAATAAAATCAAGTTATGATACTGATGAGACTTAGGCTTTATGTTTCTTACTAACACCTGCTGGTTCATCTTTATCTTCCTCTTAATTTATGTTGAGAATTTTGAGAGACTTACATAAACAGCATCTAACACACCAACTCTTAGGCTGACTAATTAAGGATCCACTGACCTGAAAACTAAGCGTGCTCACATCAATCGACCAGTGGCGTCCCAGGCCCGCTGGCTTTTACTGAAACGTGTTACAGTGCTGTCCACCACTCTCTTCCCCATGCTTACCCCACACAAACTCATTACTTTCTGTGTCAACTGTCTCATTTAACTATGAGACGTGATTCTGAAACAAAAGTTACATTTTTAAATTTAAACTGTAAAAGTCGGGATGCTATACAAACAGAACTAAAAAAAAAATTAAAGGAAAAGTTGGGTATCTTAAAATATTATACAATGCGACTTTTTAAATGTGTTTTAGTAAATTACTATCATATAGTAAGCAGTAAGCGCTGAAAAAAAAGATGTTGTGGTCCTACTAAGCCCTCCTGTAGAATAAGCTGTGGAAGATGTGAAGGTGTCGTGGTCCTACTAAGCCCTCCTGTAGAATAAGCTGTGGAAGATGTGAAGATGCTATGGTCCTACTATGCCCTCCAAGTTTTACTCTCAGCTTTCCATTCTCCTTAAGTTCAACATACTAAAACATAGTAGGAAAGGAAGTGCACTGTCATTTCTCTAGAGGTTTCTAGTTCATATTCCAAATGCATATGGCAAAACGCTGTTATTTTAAACAATAGCTTTCTAAGGGAGAGCTACAGTAGCTGCCATGAACTGCCTTTCACTGTCTCTCCCTACCTTCACAAACCCAAGTGAGTTAGTTGCACAAGTTAATCCGAGAAACGATTAACTCATGTGTAAGGTTAGACCTTTGGACCTAAGGATGTCTAAGAGGAAGCAGAGTTAAATAAATAAATATGCAACCATGGCATAAGTAAGTATGTGCCCTTCACTTATTAACTATAGTCTGCTTCTCACATAAATGAAATGTACTCATACTGAGTACATACTGTATCAGGAGAGCTAAAGCTCGCTAGCTTTTACAATCACCTATAGAAGCTTTTCTGTTTGTTTGTTTGTTTTTATTTTCTTTTTTCTGACAGATCATGCTGATCCACCCACTCCCATCCCTGCACTGATTGAATTAAGTGTAAAGCGGAACATTTCTCTATTTTAAAATGAACACAGAAAAAGACACATGATTAGATGGCACCAGGTTCAAGATCTACACAGTATGTTAACTTAGTAGGTCACAGTTTGGGTCTATTTTAAGCTTGGCTCTTTGTGTCTAGACGCAGTATCACAGCTGATGGGTGCTTGGCAGTGGCTGCTGAAACTGCCCCTTGTGTTTGGCGCCGCTAATAAAGCTGTTTCGGATGCAAGGCAGAAGCATGAGAGTGGCAGCTCATGCCCAGGACCTTTCTCAATCTAACTTGGATCCACATGAAAATAAGCAACTGACATGGCTGGCTGATGTAGCGGAGGGGAGGTCAGAGGATCCTAGGCCAGAGGCAGCCCGGAGCCTGGGCGGTCCTTGGCATATTTTTGTTGTTGTTAACATTTGCTGTTTTATTTTAAAAGAAGGAAACTTGGGAAGGAACACAAACATCTCTTTCACATGTACATAAATGCCTCTTGTGAACTACCTCTTCACTCTGTTTTATGGTAGTGAAAGTCAACCACTAGTTCAAATCCATATAAAATCTGATTTATTTCCCAAAGTACAATATTTGGACTTGTCGTTTTCAATCATGTCTATAAATGAAATGTCTGTATCTGGATATGACTTTTAAAGAACTTTTAAAAAACAAAATCAAGCACTCCCAGCGTTTGCCAGCTAAGGGATGTGATGTGCAAACAGGATCAAAGTTCAGCAAAAGACAGTACTGTTCATGTTCCCAGGCTTAGAGTGATCCTTCGTGGCACCAAAATATCCAAATACTGCTTTCCAGAATAGGACCTCACAAGAGAAAATAGGAATGTTGAAAGCAATCAAATAAAGTCCAATGACGTCAGCATCTGACCTTCTCTAGAACAGGTCAAATCGATGCCTCTTTCTGAACTCCAAGTATTAGGAAGCCCCGTTCTGACTAGATTTTTCTACTACTATTTCTGTGAGCTTTGTCTTATGCTTCTTACCCTACTTATTTACTGGTTAAAGAGTGTACACTTAATATCATAAGTGTATGTGACATTACTTAGTCCTCACAATCCCTATCCAACATACGGGTGTGAGCTACAAAGATCCTAAATAGCACTCTGTCCACAGGGAATCCCATTCTCTTCTTTGATAAAGGAAACCATGGCCCAGAAGACCCATGTCATTATTTCCCCTAGACTTGAGATCATAAGTATTTTCACAATGTAACTGTACTCTTCAGTATTTTTACAATGGACTGATACTCAAATTTTCCTGAGAGTAGCGAAGATAAAGCCCATTCCTGAACCCTGGGACAGCAACTTCCAAGGGTTTACACTGTAAACAATCCATGCAACTTCTTGAGTGTGTGTGTGCATGTGTGTACTCTAATGCACTAATGTAGATGGAGGCGAGACTGGGCCAGCTGTCATTCCTTAGCTCCCATACAACTTTTCTTTGAGACTGGGTCTCTCCTTGGCCTTGGGCTAATCAATTAGACACAGTGAGCTGCAGAGACTACATCTATGTCTGTATCATAACTTTTGTTGTTTGTTTTTTAAGATTTATTTATTATGTACATGGTGTTCTGCCTACATGTACACCTGTACACCAGAAGAGGGTACTAGATCTCATTATAGATGGTTGTGAGCCATGTCATTGCTGGGAATTAGACTCAGGACCTCTGGAAGAACAGCCAGTGCTCTAAACCTCTGAGCCATCTCTCCAGGCCCTTGTTTGTTTTACTGATGTTCGAACTCAAGTTGTCAAGCTTGTACTGCAAGGACTGTAGTGATTTCCCTCAGTGATTTCATTTTTTTCCATTGTACAACATATTTTTCTAAAAGCAAATAAACAAGTACAACAAAAACCTGCAGTGTTGCTGAAGACTCACCATGGAAAACAGTTGGGAGGAACAGGCTTGGGAGAGCAACTTCAGCAAAAATACCTGTCATAAGGAGGTGAATCACGGTATTTCAGAAGCTAAAAGGAGTTTGGATATCATCTCTCTCAGCCTCCTATCATCTCTACTGACACAATCTATCACAGAGACTTTAGGAATTACTGGTAAATGAGAAGAATCATTACAAATGCCATGTGAGAATTCAGGAAAACTTACTAAAGATTTGACTTCACTCTGAAGAATCTGTAATTCAGACGTCAAATCCAGCTTCTAAAAAGAAGCGTCAACAAGGCCTTTTCTCAACATAGCACTGTTTACTTGGTCTCCCTGTCCCTGTCTGCAGGGATTCCAGAAAGAGCACTGTGAGTTTGGCCATTGTCGTGGCTTCTGGCAAGAGGGCAACGGAACAAGGAGGAGCGCCTAGAAGCTGAACACCACCTGCCCGAGAAGCTGTGCACACAGCATTACATAGGTGCTACCGTCATCTGCTTCCAACCCAAAAATAACACCTTCCACAGTAATGAGTTCCCACACTGGATCTCAGGCAAGTCCCTCGGTGATTGACAGGGGACGGCTGAAGTGATGAGAGTGCCAAACCAGACCTCGCCAGTCCTCCTCCTGAACAAAGACTGGGTCACACTGATTTATTTATTTTTTTTCAGATTCCTGACAACACCTACAACAGCATTAAAACTTTAATATGATGATTGATGCCTGTGAGCATTCAAACCCTAAGCCAGTGGAACTAATGTGGAACTCCAGCGAGGCTGAGCCTGCGTCTGAGTTATTTCTGGTTTGGAAACAGACGTGGCAAAGCACCTCTGACTTTTTAGGTACAGCCAAAAAGAGGCAACGGACTAGATGCCCTAAGATAAATGATTGTAATAAACTGTCCTCAGACATGAAACCTTAGCTTGGTGCTAAATCCAACCTACAGTGCTCTGATGGCCACACGCTTGTATTACAGGCATCTGCTGAACACAGGGCTCCCCAATGAGACAGCTTTCAGTCAGGGTTTATATCACACACTAACTTCAACCATGTTGTAGTGCGATCGTGACCCAGAGTCTCTCTTCAACAGCACTGTGTGAGCAGACACACGTCTTCACTTGCACTCTTTATCTACACTTAAATCTTCAGAGCAGAAATCCTGAGTGTGTCTCTGTCAGCTGTCCCATCAGACTATCAACAGGATCAGTTTCCAGCGAGAGATGGAAACGAGAGCAAACTAGCCATTTTTTAAAACACGAAGGCAAAAAGGAGAGAAGATAACTTTATCAAGCTATAACCAGGTCCTTGGAATATTAATAATGAATCCTATAAAAAATAAATCACTCTGTTCTGGTGATCCAAAACAGAGAGAAGCAATGTTTTCCATGTAGTAAACATTTTAAGCTTCACGGGTATAACATGGTCTCTTTGCAACTGCTCAACTCCACCATGGTAAAGCAGTCATTGATGACATTAAAGGGAAAAGGAGTGACATTTAAAGAAACAGTGACAAAAATAAAGAATGGCTCCACTCTAGACTCCTAGAGTTAAAATGAAATTAATCAAAACAAGTCTTCAAGAACAGAACACATACCTACACAGTTTACACTAAAACAAAGCTGCGCTGTGTTGTGGTCATCTAACGACTTTAGGAATTAAATATGAACTAGGAAATAAAATTCTCTGGTAGGACCTTCTCTTTTATGCTTGTTATCTCCTCTTCACCCAACACACAGAAATGCAACTTTAAGAAGTCCACGAGTAAAGGAATTAAAAACAGTATTTCATGTCTTACACACTACAAGAATTTCTCTCTACCCAAAATTCCCTGGAACTCAACAAACCGGTGTGAATCAACAAAAACTTCTCCAGAGAAAAGGCATGGTCAAGCCTGCTATCCCAAGCAATCCAATCTGCCAGCGAGAACCCAGCTGCCTACAGGACGGAAACAGAAACTGCACAGGCTCCTGGTCTGGAAAGCAGAATTAGAATATGTTTTTGGCACCGATGTGCAGGTCTCGGTAAATACCGTAGCTGCTCATTGAAGACCCCAGAGGCCAACCAACCCTCTTTTGGTCTTTTGGTCAAAGTGAAAATTGGTACCTCCACCAGAACAAAAAACTGACTTTTAAGTGGATACACTATCTAGAGCCTTCACATGTTTTCATGTTTAAGGCCTGGGATAAAAAAGAAGAAGAAAAAAAAAAAGTCTGACCAAGAAATGAAATGTATCGCGGGAGGGGAACAGTTCCACAAATAAATTAGATTTTATAATAAAAAGAACTTAAATTACAGGGTAATAGGTTCTATAAACTGAATGAATGTCGAGAGGAAAAGGGCCTCAATCCCAGACAGAACTACAGGCAACTAAGTAATGCTGAGAGCAATCAATGGTTTTCCCCAGAGAAGAGCACACCAACTGGACGGAGGATGTTGTACTTATGCCCTTAGGAACACACACACACTGACATGTATGTAACAATGATTAAAGAGAGGCCATGAATTTGAAAGAAAGTGGGAGGGGCGGTACACAGGAGAGCTTAAAGGAAGGAAAGGGAAGGAGAAAATGAATAATAATCTCAAAAAATTAAAAAATATATATTTTTAAAAGAACATGGTTACTGCCCACAAAATAATAAAAAGTCCAAATTTAACACTGGCTCTAAATGGACAAAAATGTATTGAAATCTCTAGGCTGTCTACCAATAGAACAAAAACAGACATACAACCAGCAGGCTATAAAGGAGGAAAAAAACCACACAAAAATGAATTGATTTTAAAAGTATGAGGAACAGAAAAGAATGGAAAACAGTTGAAACAACAGAAGAGAGAAACAAATACAGATTATGTCAAATGGATCGCCAATGGCATAAAATGTAGTGAACGAAAAGTTCCAGGAGCAAGGAAATGATATTACATTTTTAAATTCTAAGTTGGTAAAACAAGTCTTACATATTAAAACCCAAAAAGCTCCAAAAATTAAAGAAAAACACAATGTGGACACTGGCCAGGGGAAAACTAATGTAATTTCATAGACAAAGGTACTGCTAGGATTTGTAAGAGAAAATTAAAAATAAAGAAAAATAGTTCATAAAAGTAAAAAGGATACCTTGAAAATATACCACTATTCAACACATGAGTAATACATCAAAAATACATAAAGCAAAACAAACTAAAAACTAAAAAGAAAGACAGTTCTACAATCAAGAGCTAGACTGAGGTGGGGTGCTAAAATATCAGCAATAATTAGAAAATGAAGAAAAAGAACATCAAAATCAAATACCAGTAACCCCATCAAAGGACCTACCTAACAGCACTGAAGTCTGAGCATCAGCCTCCAGGCAGCAGAGGGGGATACTCACTTTCCACCGTGCAGGGGAAATGCTGCTGAGCGCTCACACCTGAGTCCCTGCCGAGGCAGCCGCATCCAGTGACGGTTCCCTGCAAGTGTCCAGGGTCCTGGCTGCTTGCATCAACCTAAGCTGATCTTGAAGAGCTCGTCTAGCTCCAGAAGGCCCCCACGGGCTGGCTGAGACCTCTGTTGCAACCGCACTGCAGTTCAGGTTCTTCTGCTTCACCCTTTTCTTCCTTCCCAAAAGCATTGTGCAATGAGCACTGGGAATGGAAATCTCCGTTTCAGAATGGGTTACTAGGGAAATTCAGCCTCCTTCAGCTGCTGCTATAGTGACCGAAACTACAGACTCAAAGATGGGAGTTTGCGGCTAAATGACCCCATCATTGATGGCAATCGAGATATGGATAGAATAGTGTAATGAGCAGCACAGTGTAACCATTTTGTTGGCATAATCTAGAATCACTGGGAAGAGTCTTAGAGAGGGATTATTAGATCAGGTTGGCCTGTGGGCATGTCTTTTGGGGATTACCTTCATGTGTTAACAGAGATGGGAAGAGCATTACCTAGGTATAGGATCCTGGGCTGTTTAAAATTAGAGGAAGAATGCTGATCGCAAGCATTCATTCATTCATTCACCACCCTCTGTTCTGGACTCTGGATGTAACTCTGCTCCAAGTTCCTGCTGTGTAGTGGTATTTCATTTGTATTTTAATAAATGAAGCTTGCCTGAGGATCAGAAAAGTAAAACAGCCACACTGGCCAGCCTTACAGACCAGGAAGCAATGACACACACCTTTAATCCCAGTAGCCACACTAGCTTGTCATAGAAACCAGACGGTAATGGTGCACACCCTTAATCCCAGCGCTAGAGAAGAGTATAAAACAGGAGGAGCCAGCTTCCCACTCTGTCTTGCTCTGAGGCTTCCTGGAGGCAGGATCACCATTTTTGGACTGAGGTCAAGCTAAAAGCCAGTGGCTGGCTGTTTTGCTATTCTGACCGTCAGGTTGAACCCCAATTTCTATCTCTGGGTCTTTATTAATCGTGCATTACTGCTGTCATGACTTCCTGACATGACACTAGCAATTGTGAGCTAAAATGAGCCCTTTCTTTCCTAAACTGGTTTGGGTAGGGTATTTTATCACAGTAACAAAAACCAAACTATGACACAGGTAAACTGTTCAAACAGAAGTCTACTGGGAGCTGAAAGAGAGCCTGAGAAGTAGTAACTATAGAGCCTAGCAGCTATCGATGTGGAAATTAATAAACTAAGGGGAGGGGTTTTTTGTTTTTTTGATAGAAAACAGAAAACAATTTGAGGAATTACACAAAAGAAAATGGGACCTCTGAAGAACACAGAAGAGGGACTCATCTTATGTTGTTAGAAATCAGGAATAGCCAAGGATCAGGTCCAGAACTTAAATTTTTAGGGCAGTAAATGAACAAGGGGTTGGAAAAAACCTCAACACATACACACTGTTGTCTTTTTTTTTTTTTTTTTTTGATAAAAACACTTTGTCAGGAGTAACTTAAGGGAGATGGGGTTTATTTGGCTCAGTTTCAGGATCCATCGTAACAGAGTCGAGGTGTCAGGAGCTCGATGTAGCAGATTATTTTACATCTGAAGTCAGAAGCAGACAATGAATGCATGCACACTACTGCTCGAGCGCATTTGCTATGCTTTTTCAGTGCAAGATCTCCTGCCTAGGGAATGGGCAAGTCCAGGATCTCCTGCCTAAGGAATGGTGTCATCCATAGTGGGCAAGACTTCTACCTCAAGTACTGTTACCAAGATAACCCTCCAGTGACATTTCGCTAGAGAATCATCTACCAGGTGAGCCTTGGTTGTATCGCAATAATTACCACTAATTATCACACCTCACAAGGTCAAGATTCCAATTAGGAATAATCAAGAGTCTCAGGAATGCATGCATCAGGAAGCTTGAAAATCCTGAAACTAAATCATTTAAGACCCTGTGGGCATGCAGAAGAGGCTCCTCCTCCATCCACTGATGATGACACCAAGCTTCCACATCACAGGACTTTCCCAAACTTCCTGGCTATCAGACCAATAACTAGTATCAAAGAAAGGAGGTCATGGCCCAAAGGAGACACAAGGACAGACTGCAATGATCTACACACTCAGCTTGGTGGTTACATGGGTGTGCTTGCTTTACTTAAATTTATTGAGTTGGACACTTAAAAGCACTGGAATGTTCTGTATGTTAATACTTCAATAACTTAACATTATTTTGTATGTATGAGTATGTTGCTTCCATATATGTATGCGCACCTCATGCATGCCTGGTGCCCATGTAAGTCAGACGACAGCTCAGGTTCCCTGGGATTGGAGTTACGGACAGATGTGAGCCACAGTGCAGGGAATCGAGTTGGGTCCTCTGAAAGAGCAACCAGTGCTCTTAATGGCTGAGCCATCTCTCTAGACCCCTTCAATAACTGTTTTAAAAGCAATTATATTCAATTAATGTTTCCAAAGAAAAGGGGCTTTATAAAGAAACTTCTAAGACATACTGTCATATTGGTATTTGTATATGTAACTATCTGGCCAATTAACACAATAATTATCCTTCATTAAAAATATTAACTAGGAGAGACCAATATGAATAATGAACTCAACTACAGAATCTCCTTAACACCTGCCTAGTACATCAGTATATTTAATCACTGCATAAATCAAAAGTAAAGCCAAACTATTATCTTTATAAACTAGTATGGGCACATGACTGGGCTAAGTACCTTCTGTATTAGTCCCGTAACTCTCATAACAATCTTCATGCATTTCTTCATTGACCAAACGCAACTCAGAAATTGTCTTGGGCACTAAAGGATATCCAGCAGAAACAAACAAAAAAAAAAAAGTTCATATACTCTCCTAGGCCCAAGGGTTCATTTACTACCCCCAAAAGAAAGAGGCTTGCTCAAGTTACCCACAGGACCCATGGTCACTGTGGTACAACTTGCATCCTCCACAGCCTCCCCCTTTGGTGTCTCCACCGCAGACAATGAAAAATCCCTTGTTTCCCACTGTCTGCTACAGCTACAATGGACCATTTAGTCTACAACTGTTGAGACATAAGCAAAACTCTCATCCTAATTAAAGCTTTTCCTCTCTCCCACACAGTGCTGATGGGATGGTTAGAGCTGAAGCAGGTACTTCTCTTTTTCAAGAGCAAAAAAAAAAAAAAAAGGCAAGGAATTTCCCTCCTGCCACTTCTGACCTTAGTGAATGCCATCACTGAAAATGAGAAAGACACTCAGCGGCTACTGACTCCAGATTTCTAGTTATGTAAGAAAATACACATTCTGTCGTTGGCCACTGATGCTATCTGAAGGCAAATATGCTCCAAACAGATGTCACACAGCTGGTATATGGGGGAACCAAGATTAGAAGCTTCGGTAACTTTTCCATGAAGTAAGTTTACTCCAAATTATTAGTACACAGCATCCACTTATGTGCTTATGCTGAAACCAGATGATGATGATGACCCACAGGAGAAACTAGAAGACAAGCCATGCAGGAACTCTTCTTTCTCTCGCTGCCCATGCTCGGTTACTACACTAAACAAACTTGTGCCCACCCTTCCCTGACCTTGGTAGAGAGCAGTTAGATGTTTGTATTCAAATAAGGACACTCCTGAAAGCTCCTCGGAAGCATTTAGCCTTAGAATCCACAAACATGAAACTACAGTTTTCCAAGAACAGGGATGGAGAAGAATCGTATGCATTTCCAAGAGTAAGATATAAACTTCACCTTCATCTTATCAAGGCCTAAATATGAAAAAAAGTATCTTCTGCCAACAGGAGCAATAACAGAAAAACATCCAAATAATGCCTTTATTCAAAGAAATACCCCATATCACAGGAAAACTTCCTTACTTAAATATGTTAGATTAGTAAAACGCTTTTTTTTTAAACAAAAGAAACACTAGCTCTTATTCAAGTTCAACTTCAAAACCAAATTAAATCCAGGTTTTTAGAGAGCTATAAGAGCCTGTCCCTCTAAATCATATAGAAGAACCAAAGAAAGGGACCCCTGCCATGGAGCCTGAGTTACCTGTGTACCACTCCCCGAGCTCCAGACATGACACAGGTCTCATTGACTGAGCATGCGTCTCTGTGGTCCAGGGCTGTCTCCCCACCACACTGTACTACCTGTCTGCTGAACTGGACACCTCTGCCCTCAAGAATGACTCCATTCAGTGTTCATCTTTCTCAACCTTTCAATCTCCTCCCTGACTAAAATTTAACATGCAAGGGCATGGAGTTAAGAACATAGGTACACACTGATATTTAGAGGACTCTCTGGGAGGCTAATGTATTTGCTACAACTGTATACCAAAAAAGGGGACCAAATGACAGGTTTTCACAGTTTTTCATGCCAACTCTGATTAGGACGTATGACAGAATTTATATACATATAATTTATATATACATGTATAATATATAACCTTGGGATTGTGTTGGGAGCCAAGAAAAATGTTTAAGTATTTTTTTACATATTTCCAGGAACACAAAACTTTAAACTAACATTTTCTTTTTTAAAAAAAATCTTATTTTACATACCAATCTCCGTTTTCTCTTCCCTCCCACCCTCCCGCTCCCCCCACCTTCCCACACCATACCCCTCCCATCCACTCCTCAGAGAAGGTGAGACCTCCCATAAGGAGTCAATCAAGTCTCTCATATCACTTGAAGCAGGACCAAGGCCCTCTCCCCTGTATCTAGGCTGAGCAAGGTATCCTCCATAAGGAATGGGCTCCAAAGAAAACAGTGCATGCACTAGGGATAAATAAAACTGATAGTGGCCCCACAAACTGCCCAAGCCACACAACTGTCCTCTACTTTCAGAGGGCCTAGTTCGGTTCTATGCAGGCTCCCCTGCTGTCAGTCTGGAGTCAGTGAGCTCCCACTAGCTCAGGTCAGCTGTTTCTGTGGGTTGTCCCCGTCATGGTCTTGACCCCTGTGCTCATATTCTCACTCCTCCCTCTCTATGACTGGATTCTAGGAGCATGGCCTACTGTCAGAACCTGGAAACAACCTAGATGCCCCTTAATCAAAGAATGGATAAAGAAAGTGTGCTACAGTTACACAACATTTCACAAGGAGTACTACTCAGTGGTTAAAAAAAAAAAAAAAAAAAAGACATCTTGAAATTTGCAGGCAAATGGATAGAACTAGAAAAAAAACATCCTCAGTTAGGTAACCCAGGCACAGAAAAATAAACTAACATTTTCATCTGATTCATTTCCAAATAAAATGTAAACACGGGGGGGGGGGATGAATTACGAAATTACATAAAAGAGTGTTTCCAAAGTGTTGCATCTTAAATAAGCATTTGTTTATATAGGAATACAAGGTAAGTAATTTAACCACTTCTAAGTCAATACTGAAGTCTAAGCATTTCTTGAAGGAAATTATGCTGTTTTAGTTTATAATAGTTACAGCTTACACATTTTTTAAAGTTTATCTTCTGAGGTTACATAGTTTTGGGGGTATAATACTAAAGATAACACTGCTGTAGAGAAATGAAATTGCTTTAAGTTACTAGGCCCAAATAACTCATATTTCAGAAAGCAACCCCCCCCCATCTCAAAAGTCAGAATGTCTAAAGAGGCATGTACGTAGGTCATGAGATGTTTGTTCCAAGGCTGAGAAGCTGTATGCAAATTGTGCCCTGGAAAGAATTTTCAACCCAAACTTATAAATACCGAAAGAAAGATTAATTAGGGAGAGTCTGAGCTAACAGTAGCCTGAGTACTGTGATGTCCTGGACTTGCTGCTCACACAGAGCTAGGACGATCCATCCTTAGTCCTTTCAACTTGGAAGTTACAAATGTCCACTTCCTATTTCAGTGTTGTTCTGAGCATAACTGTCAGCACATACAACTGGGCTTTTCACAGCAAAACCGAACAGAAGTCCAAGAGCTATTTTAACTCATTTCCCACTCTCTTTTCCTGTTTGACACTAAGAACAGTAAAATCTTAGTTCAAGCTTATATTCAAACTCTATAGTAAGACATATATGAATGGAATTAAATATTAACAATATCTCTCCTGAGAAAATTGCTAACAGGATTTTGAAAACTCCAGGGGGTGAAAATTGTGCTGCAATTCTTTCTCTTATTCTTCCTCTCCCCCCCCACCACTTTTTTTTTTTTTTTTGGTGTTTTGAGACAGTTTCTTTGGTAGACTTGGCTGCCCTAGAAATAGCTCTGTAGACCAGGCTGGCCTCAAATTCACAGATTCACCTGCCTCGGCCTTCTGAGTTCTGAAATTAAAGGTACGTGCCAGACCCTGGCTTATACTGTAATCCTTAATATCGTACAAATGTTACTCATAACCTCTCCTACTCAGGCCTTCATTTGGTTCCATGTACTAGAAGCAAACAGGACAAGGTCTGTCCCATCACTTCGAGGTTGAACCTGTGACACGTGCCACATAACCTCTAGAATGTGCCACTTTCCTTCTCTGCAAAATACAGAGGACGACACGAAGTCCTGTCCCATTTCACCAAGCAGTCAGTGACTTAGTGACATAAACTGTGGAATATTTTATTACCACTAAGAGCAGAATTCAAATGCAGTATGATAGTACCATACTGCTTCCTGTTCCTTGTTTGAAAAAAATGTCTAGTATGTTTTAGGTGTTTACATTATTAATAGAATCAGAAGAGCCAAATGTCCCGGTAAAGGCCTCATGGAGTTTGCCAAACTCCAAAGTCTAACTCCCTCTCCCCCTGGGCCCTTTCTGACAACTACTGATGCAGCCCGGGGACAGAATAGCCTCACTCGAATACTTACTCCAAGGTTGGGGGAGGCGGGTTTGCTTGGTGCTCTCTACAAGTCGGGGCGAGTGCTGAGCTCTGTGCTCCTCAGCTGTAACCCAGCTCACTTCAAGCACAGCTACCAGGCAAGCCCTTGTGGGCAGGAGCGCCAGCACTGAGGAGGCTAGTTCTCCAGCTGCCTGCTGTGCTTTCAACTGCGATCATGATCTGCCCAGCAACTTCTGTCACCTGTGAAAGTGTGGCAAACCCATGTGCTAAACAGACATTTCCTTCTGAATCCTGTTACTCACTGCACTCCCTGTGAAGGCTGCATTCTTCCCCGGTGGGGGAGGGAGGAGCACCGAGCAGCACACTAAGATAAACAATGACTTAATTGGAATATCTTCCAAGAGGCCCAACCAGAGGCAACGTGGATATGGTTTTTAAACGTGAGTTCCCAAGAAAGATGAGGGTGATGGCGAAATGTGATCACGAAACTAAATGATGGAAGCCTCAAAGCAAGCAGCTAGCCTGAACCAAAGCCGAGCAGTGGACAGCAAATGTGCCCCTGGAGAACTGAAGACTGGGAGGCAGTCCGTCTCCATGCGCGAACTGAGCAAGTGCGACAATTTTAGAACTCACTGTTAGGTATCTTCACTACCTAACTCTGGCCTTTGTACCCGGATGTGCTACCTTTAAAAGAGTGGTTCTCAATTCTCTTAATGCTGTGACCCTTTAATACAGTTCCTTATGCTGTGGTGACCCCCAACCATAAAATTATTTTGTTGTTACTTCATAACTGTAATTTTGCTGCTGTTATGAATCATAATGCAAATATCTGTATTTTCTGATGATCTTAAGAGACCCCTGCGAATGTGTCCTTCATCTCCAAATGGAGTCTCGACACACAGGTTGAGAACTACCACCCTAAAGAGAAAGGAGCCCAAGACAGGGACCACAGGCTGCAGGAAGAAAGGGCAGGGAGGGCCCAGCCAGACTGTGCGACTATTCTGAATCCTGATTCTCACTGGGTTACCTTCCCAGTTTTCCTTAGAGGGAAAAGGCCACACATTTGATTGTCAGGACTTGGGAATGAACAAAAAGAAGAGCAGTTACTGGGAAGGGTACAAATGGGGCCACCCGAACCCTTACCATGTGCTGCTGTTGCTGTTTCTACTTCTGAGTGTGAACATAGTGTGGGAAGTCTGACGTGTGTGTACCATGAACACTTACTAATCCACAGGGTGGTTTATGGATTTGGGGAAAAAAATACTTGTAGAAAGGCAATAGTGGAACCATACAGATCTCCTTTCCAAGTGAAACATTAAGAACAACACAGGACTCCAAGAGACAAAACACACCCACGGTTTAGGGCTTGCACACAGTGAGAAATACAGAGATGCAGCATTTGACTGGAGTCACAGCAGGAACAAGGAAGCTCAAGGCACTGGCAGCCTGCAGTGGACCACACCAACCGAATCCTGTTCTTGCCCTTGGCGCTCATGCTGCTCCAAACACTGGAGAGTGAATGAAGCGACTGCACCAACTAGAAACACCTACTGTGCCGTCCTGAATATTTCCAGTAGCCACTTCTCAGTCCCTTAGGAACTAGAAGATCAAAGTCGGTTCTCTTCAAGGGGCTGCAGTTTCCAGAACAGAGCTCCCTATCTAACCACAGGAATGGATACCTGACTTCTGCTAGATGCCCAGATTCTGAGATAGGGGACAATTCTCCTTGGGAGTGTCTTGGATGCACTACATTAAGGACAACAAGTGGATCCAAAGCTGCAAAGAACAGGTCATGTGATAGCCCAAGGGTAGCTCATTAATCCTAACAAGTTCTAATGACAACCTATCCAAGTCAAATTCTTTCGGTTTTCCTGAACAATAAGGAAAATTACCTCCCAGTTCCTACCTCCTACACAGCAACCTTACATTGAGATGAACTATCTGGGTACTAAAAACAGTTAGGCCATATTATTAGAGGAAACAAGGCTTTTGTTTCCGACAGAACTGAAAGTATTCTGTGGCAAAGGAGTTCGTGCCCCAGAGCAAACGGTGAGAAACTGGTCCTCACCTTGGAAGATCTAAACCTACTCCCACACGCTGCATGGGTAATAACTAGCCTTAAGCAACATCCTGGCTTAATGGAAGAGGTACAAATAATAGCACTGGTCAGATGAAACAATCCACACAGCACGTAAGAAAGGACTCTAAAGAATTATCTGATATAAAGGGGGCTGTGCTCTCGGGATCTTTACTTTGGTTTGCTGAGTCTAAAATCCTAAGGAACATGGCTAACTTGGCACTGCCATCTGACCTCTTTTTACTGATAATAGGCTTTGCTGTGTGCTCTATGAAGTATATTAAAAGAATTTGATCTTAGCCTGACAGTATAGCTAGTCTAAGCTATGAATGGGGTAGTATATTCAGAGGGAAATATGCACAGGTAAAGAGTAGACCACTGGCAAAAGCTGTCATGGTCCCCCATCCCAAATGTCTTCGTACATCATCACCAAGACTGCCAACCTCTCTGGTACCCACTGCTGAGCCGTTTCTGTAGCTCAGTATCAATATGTAAATGTGGGCCACAGAAACTTGGTTTCTCCTGTGAGAAACCTGCTGCTGGCATGACAACTGACATCACTTCCAAAAGGCGTTGAGCTCTCAGGCTTGGGTCCTTCAGCCGTGACCAACTCGCCAGGCATACCTCTTCTCAGGTGGGACTGGAGGGCCCGAGAAGCGTGGTGATACTCCTGCTAGTATCTTGTTCTGGTCCCACATCTCCCTCCAGTCCGCCTGTTTGCTCTGTTGGCTTCTGAACATATTACTACTCCTTCTGGGCGCAGTAACTCCCAAAACACCACAGAAGCCACAAAAACAGGTTCTGGACACAGTCTCCAGGAGTTACAAGGCTTTAAAGGAAGTTACCACAGTAAAACCACGGTCAACAATCCTGATTATTTACTTTGCAAGATTTAATTCTGTCTTGTCAAACATTCCAGGTACTCAATGTGTCCTATTATCACTTGATTTCAATTTAAGTAAAATGATCATTAGAAAGAAGACATAATAACACAGATGGTCCAGGTAGTGGGGGGAGGGGGAGGCACAGCACAAGTCATTGTCTAAAGCCCATTCTGTCTATCTATCTTAAAAAGAAAAAATGATCGGGAAGAGCTGCAAGATGGCTGAGCAAGTGAAGGCGCTTGCTGCCAAGCCGGACAATGTGAGTCTGATCCCTGCTGTGCACACGGTGGAAGGAAAGAGCTGACTCCCCAAGGTGGCCTCTGACCTTTCCACATACACTAGGCTGTGGCTGGTCAACTGCCCTTTTCACTACATGTCCACTGGTACAGCTTCGAGAAATGGAAGTGGCAGCTGATCAGGAAGACAATCATCAGTCAGTCGCCGATCTAAATGAATGAGTCCTTTCCTTATAATGAAACATACATACATACACCCATACACAAAAATATAAACATGTTTCCTTTTTGGTGTCTTCCGATTTACTGACACTAGTAACAAGATTGCCTTTCTACTTGGTCCCTTTTTTCCAACATTATCCCTTCAACATCATGTAGTTAATACTTAAACATCTACCATACCTTGGAGTTAATATTTAAATATCTACCACACAATGTGCAGAAAAAACACACCATAATTCATACTAGGTGAGGAGTGTTTGCTTGCTCGTCAAACTCAACAATTTATAGCTTTCTAAGGCTGTTTCTTCTAGGTGACATCACAGCATATTTGTGTGGTCTCAATTTTCAAAAGTACAAGAAAAACACACACAAGAATTAATTTATCCTTCACAGTGTGGGGCTTGCAGGCATGCTCTGTCCTTGACACGCTTTCATTAGCATGAGAAAATCTTTAGAATATTTTTAATGTTCAAATCGGTTTGGGCATAATTAAGAAAAGCCAAATGAGAAAAACAAAAGGGGGAATCTCTTTGAGTTACGCTCCTTTTCTATGTACAGCAGCAAGCTCAGTGGGCGGCAGAGCCGATACTGTGGAAGGCAGCAACCGGCAAGGCTTCCATCTGCAGCAGGAGGTTTTCTAAGAAACAAAAGCAGCTATCACCATAGCTTGAGAATCTCATCGGAAGACATGGAAAAATCAGGCTTTAAGTATATATATATATATATATATATATATATATATATATATATACACACACATACATACACACACACACACACACACACACACACACACACAGACAGTGTTAGGTAAACTTAGCTGTCATAAAAACCCTTCAATCTACAATGGTGTCCTGCCAGCAAGATATGCTAACGCAATGGCAGAACAAAGCATGTGAGGCTGACCAAACAATATCTGATTTGACTCCATGAGATGAAACCCTTACCTGCCCTGCTTGACTGACCAAGAACCTAAATAGACCAGGGACCTAGAGTAAAATACTACTGGGCGGGGGGAGCAATAAAATGACTCCTACTAATATCCTGTCATAATCATTGCCTTGCTCAGTCACAATCAGATAAGCTTCCTTCTGCAGCAAATGGGAACAAATACAGAGACCCGCTGCCAGAAAATATGCAGAGTGAGAGACCTCAGAAGACTCAGCCCTACATGGGATGTCTCCATCAAACCCCTCCCACCTCAGGGCTCAGAGAATCTTGTGGAAGAGGAGGCAGAAAGAGTGAAGAGCCAAAACGAATGGAAGACTTGATCAAGGAAACAAGGCCTTTAAAACATATCAAGACAGGCACATATTATGAACACACAGAGACTTGAGGTAGCATGTACAGGACCTGCATGGGTCTGCACCAGATGGGGTCTTAGAGCTGAAAGAAGGGAACACATGCCTCAATCCCTAACCCAGTAGCTATCTCCAATTGATAACCACTTGTAAATGAAAATTTAGTTTGCTCTGAGGGAGTCTCACTAGGGCAACAAACTACTCTCAAGGGTAGGCTGCATGCCCAGCAGTAGATGGCCCAAAGAATGCAAACTCAGCATCTTTGGAGGTTCCTTGTCTCATCATGCCATGCCAGGGCTTTTTCCCTACAGTTCCTTTGATTTATGTGTCGCTTGAGTTTTATGCTTTTATGGGACTCCTGAGAGTGGGAACAAGTGTATCTCTGTTTCTTGTACCTTTTCTTGGGCTCTTTTTCTTCTGTTAGTTTTGTCTTATTCTTATGTGTTTGTTTTTAGTTTCTCTTATTGTACTGTATTTTATTATTCTCCCTTAGAAGCTAATTTGTTTTCTAACGAGAAAGAGAAAGGGGGTGAATCTGGACAGGAGGGGAGATGGAGAGGAACTGGGAGGAATTTTGTCATTAGCGTCTGCTGGTTCACAGAAGGAACTGAGAAAATTTCCCTTGCCCTAATAAGGGGCCATGATGTATGTCCGCTCAGCATTACACTTTGATATCCTTTTGACAGTAAAGTTAGTGATGTCTTATACCTGTGGTAGTCTCTCAAAAGATTTCAGTCCGTGCAAACTCACAGAGCAGTTTGCAGAAACTTCCACCTTGGAGATAAGCAAGGAATATCAACCAAGTTTGAGGCTACCCAGTGTGGCCCTTAGGACTGAGTCTCAGGCAGAGGGTGAGGTTTTTAGTCTACACATACACCACTTGGGCCTTTGTAGAGAGAACGAATCAGTCTCACGCCTAACTATCAACGCTAAAAAAAAAAAAAAAAAGCCCATTTCTGGTCTTCAGAAATCTTAATTTCACTCATCGAAACAGCGCCCCTCAAAGCAAGGGACAAATCTGCATAGTCCCACAAGGACTTAAGACAATAACCCCCCACCTGGCTCTACTACCCCATGCCCTGGTAGACTCTCGGCACCAAGGCCATTTTCATAGCGTTAAAGGCACTACCAAGAGGGATTATGAAGGCCTTACCAGCAAAGTCTGCAGTAGAGCTCTCGGACTCTCCCATAAGGCCTGGCACAGTTCTTTTTCCACAATTAGTCTTCCTGGAACACAATAAGCTACTGTGGGTTACCAACTGTGTTCTGTTTTATTCAGCTCGTCTGTGAATGCTGTAAACAGAGTCAGTATGAGACAGAACACACAGTTAACGGTTCCTAAAGTTTCTTCTGGAAAACAGAAGAATGTTCAAAACATCAACTTAAATCCCTGCAATGCCTACTTTCAAATTACTTAATTATTGGTAATTCATACTGAAATCAAATGCCCAGGTCTGTTAGAAAAAAAAATCAGAAAAACAATTTCAGATTTTGATTTATAATCCACGGAATTGGTCTATGATGAGAAAGCAGATATACGAAATAATGTCTCTCTCGTTTCTCCCTTTTATCACACATGCACATCCGTGCTGTCTGACGACTTCACAGCCTTACAGATTAAAACAGCTTTTTCTGTCTAGACACACAGGCTAAAACAGGGCTACTTATTACTCAATACAAGAGTGAAATAAAAGAGAAGAACTCTAAATATCGGTGAAACATGTATTAGTGAAATTTGTATGTCAACACGTAAATTCCCAACTGAGAGATATCATTTACAGGCATCTCTCATTCTTCTGGGATTTACAGTCTTCCAGTGAAAACTGTTCGTTAAACAGAACTTTCTAGAAGGTGATTGTTCTGATACTCGCCCCTGACCTTTCCCACTTGTTTGTCTTTTGATTCTTTCAGTCTATTTCCATGAGAAGAGAGAACACCCACCTGCAATTTGTCCAACATATTAAACATACAAAGCCATTTTAAATGCATATTTATCACTTTTATATTAGAAGAGAAAACCAATAATGCTAAAATACAACATTATTTGATTAATTGACAAAGTTTAATGAGTTTTCTACTTCAACCACTTACCCTTTAATTTGTCGTTTTAAAGAAGTGTTTGCTTTACCATAACTTAGTTAATTATTTATAATACACACTGAAAGCAAATGCCTCAGGCCTGGCAGCAAGAATATGAGTCAGAAAAGCTGACTTTTAAATGTTATTAAATTATATTTTAAATGTAATTATGTAGTCCATGGGCAAAATAAATTGTTAAGTGATTGTTTCTCATGCAAGGCAGTAGACCTAAGAGTCCTACAAACTTGGGAGTTTCTGGCTTCACCTTTGCGGCTATTTCACTCCTTGGCAGCTATTTCACTCCTTGGCAGCCTGAACGTTACCCAGGAAAGTCTCACAGAGGAAGAGTCACAGGGGAGAAGATCTTGACACAGACTCATCCAAGTCAACCAAGGACTTTCTCTGAGACATCTGACCAACCTCGCTGAACCTTAGTTACCTCAGCATCAACCAAAACTACTACAAGGCCTCCAGTCCTTTCTAGTCTTTAAAGTCCACCCAATTCTAATTTCTTCATAAATAATAACTCATGTTACACAAATTCTGAGTTTTCTGACATTTTGAGTCAGATGGGAATTTAGGGATGCTGTGGGTTAGTTACTATCCAGAGCACAACCTTGGAAGTGGCGTGTGATTAATTCCAAAGGTATTTTCTGTGGAAAAGAAAATCATTGAGTAATTAAAGGTAAGATATCATGAAGGATAAAGTTTTTTATTTGCTGTGAGTGACATACCAAACATGGATGACCTCAACAAAAAACAAAACAAGCAAGCAACTAAATTAATGTTTTAATTTCATTTGTTATTTTTTCCTGAACTATGTAAAGACAACAGAGCTCTAAGATTTCAAATTATGAGTTATCTCAGCAAACCTAGGCATTAGCATATAGTTAAAGTAAATGAGCAAAGTAGAAAAGTGGGTAACTTCGATGCAGGAATTTATCCCCTTTACAAACACTTCCCCATATTTTTCTTACATTAAAATGAAATCAATCACTAGCAATGTACACAGTAATCCACAATTTCCTACTGCAAGTCAACATTGAAAACGTCTCAGCCCTAAGCCTATTTACTAATTCACACTTTAATTTTTAGTAAATGACTATATGAAAGGAATTCCTTTACTACAGCTGTGAATTTGTTTCCTCTAAGCTAAAAATTAATAATCACTTCTTCTTGAGAATACTCCATGTGTATCCTCATTGTGATTTTTCAATACACATTATTATCTGACTACTTTCCTTTCGTTATAATAATTAAAAAGGATTACAAAGTCATAATTATCAGCAAGAAAATGTATCCAAAAAAAGGAGAAACATGCTAAGTGATAGCAACAAAAAATAGCACTCCTAAGGCAAGCAGACTTAGGCAGACCTTGGGCCTATCTCATTGCCTGTCCCAGCCCTCCTCTGCGATCCAGCAAGAGAGAGCAACCCTGCCCTATCCTGGGGCAGACTGTTAGGAAGGAAGGAAAGTTCATCCCACTGTGCCCATGTTTCCATCACCTACAGAGAAAGCAGTCTCGATGCACACTCAGAACAAACCAGAATAACAATTACGTCAAGATTACAAATTACGGCACAACTTTGTTACTGATGAACTTTTTCTACGATGTAAAGACTTTTAAATATTAAGGCAAGCTTATTTTTTTTAACTGGAAACTCATATAAAAGAGAGACAAAAAGGATCTTCAAGTTGCCCTTCTGCCTTGATTTGTAAGGTTTACAAATTCTGTTGGTATGTATTCTTCCAGCAAAACTACAGTTTTATACTTTGTAGAGCTTTTCCACAGGCGTTTGAAAATATTACCACAGAGCAAATAGTAAATAATCACAGATTACAGATAAGAAATTTAAAATGAGAAGCACAGGGACACAGGGAATTAGCTGGATGTACTGGAGGCTCCTTCCTGGCAGGAACAAGTGTAGAAATCTCCATATGAACAAGATTTTCTTAGACTCTTCAAAATCCACAGGTCAAGGCTAGGACTTCAAGAACTATATAGACATGGCCAAGACCACAGAAATTTGTGTTTAGTTCAAAAGTCAACCGCATCCTGGAAAATTCCAGTCCAGCTTCAGGTCCCCAAATTCCTTCATTTTCCTGTATAACCACTTCTTTTTGGGCATCCTCTATGCTGAGAGTCACACTTCTTCAGTGCTCAAGACTCTTTATGAATACCTAGCCACTTAATGATTAGACCATAATTAGCTTCATCTTATGAATTCAAGACTTGATGTACAAATTAACCAAATATAAAAACCTGTCCTAAAGGCCATCAATTTTAATTCTGAAAAACCATGTTTTATAATTAAAAAGAAAACATGGAAAAAACATAATAGGCTTTCTTCTAAAACCTATTTTAATCTTAAAATTATACAAGGCTATATTACAAATAATACTTTCACTTAAATAACTAGACCCATGAAGCCCAAGGACGGCTCTTTATTAGAATGTGTAATAAAAATCTTAAGATTCACATATTTCACCTGTCAAAAATTTAAACTACACCAATTAAGAGCACAGACTTGATGAGTGAGGACGTACAGGCCTTTAATCCTAACATTCAGGAGGCAGAGACAGGCAGATATCTGAGTTTGAGGCCAGCTTGGTCCACAGGCAAGGTGCTAGCTAGTTAAAACTACATAGTTGGGTGGAGGGGATAGAAAAAGAAAAAGAAAGGAAGGAAGGAAGAGAGAAGGGGGAGGAAGGAAGGAAAGGAAGGAAGAAAGGAAAGAAGGAAGGAAGGAAAAGAGAGAGAAAGAAAGAGGGAAAGGGCAGACTTATACAAATTTAGAATATTAAACTGACCATATCCCAGGTCAAACAATAATCCCTGTTTCTAAAGATGACTTTTGGTTTCTTAACTAAAGAGGAGCCAGCGTCAGATGGCAACAAACGTTGCCCCCTCCTCTAAGCTTAGCGTAAACTCTTACTGAACTAGGAGAGTCAATAAACAACTCAACTGTTTTCGAGCAAATCATCTTTATTTATGCTCAAAAAACTCCTGGTCATCATTATTGTTAAGCATATCATTTCATTTTGTTTTTAGGGAAAATTTACATACGTCTATAAAAGCTATCTCATAAAGTACAATACAGGTAATATATGTTAATCATACAAATATGTACGATATAAGGCATGTATGTTATATGTACAATATAGGGAATGTATGTTAACCATATAGATTACTATATAATATGCTGAAATAGTTCACAAACCACATCTTTATCAAATTCCTTTATACCTATATTGCTTTACTATGAGGGGTCACACAAGGAGTCGGGGGGGTACTGAGGAAAGTTTGTCAGGAGATTCTTTCCCTGCCTCTGACCCTGTTGGTCTTGATGGAACTCAGGTCCCCAGCCTTGGCACCAAGTGCTTGAAACTATGAGCCATCTCTCCCAGGCTCCAACTATATGCTTTATTGTTCTAATTTTACTACATATTTTTACATTTATATTCCTGTTTTCCAAAACCTGCTTTTTAAAAGACCAGCCTCCTATGACTTGTTAACTGGTATTTCATGACCAAAATACAAAAAGGCACACTGTGCTATGCCCAAAGATGCCTTATGCAGATTATGCTCTAGCTATAAATTTCCATTAAATCTGAATTATGACCTTGGAAAATCTCTGGTAATCTACTGGACATAGCTTGGTGAATAGGCGATCAAAATGTTTTCTTTTGGTCCTAATTCTGGCAGGTTTTGGTTACTCTCTATTTGAACTCTCTATTCAGTTAATATAAATATTTAAAGCACAAATTTAAGAACTAAGTTTAGAAGTATAATTGTGCAGGCAATTCACGTTCCTTCTGTTACTCTGATTATTAAAGTATTGCTTTTGCGATTCCGGTTATTAAAGAACTACATCTCAGGACACTAGGCAAGCCTTAAGCCCTGACTAATGATTATCCTCATTAACTGTACACTAGAATTCACTCTGCTACCTCTCTGTCTTTTCTGTTGTCTGTTCCTGAAAGGTCTTGGCCTATTTTTTATTCTTAACTTCCCTCGCTTGATTGGTTCTGAGATGGTGTCTCCTAAGTGCACACAGTTGAGGACTGTTTGTTAATCTAAATCTTTAACAAATCCGTTACTATGCTGCAATAAATGTTTTATTTACACTGTGTCTTAGGCATCACCCCTTACACACACTATTTTTAATCTTCTACCACAGGGACTGTGTTTTCTTGCTTTGATCGTATCAAGCTTTAAAAAGCAAGTACACAGCCCTGCCTCCCTTATTTGATACTCTACCAATGGCAATGCCAAGCTGTTCAAAGCCCTCCTTCAACAACACTTTTGCTCATTTGAGAGGTGTGCTATACGGCCCCACACTGGTTTAGAAACTGACCCTGAAGCCTAGTCCCTGTTCCCTAATATTTAGTTCTTAGATTAAGGGCTTTCAAACCACAGCCTATCTCTCTAACTGCTTCCGGCACTGTGAAGAATTTCCAGTCCCGCAGAACACTGGTTTAGTCTTCTGCTTTACACTTATTCCCAGGTCATCCCCAGAGCTTCTGTTCAAAGACTCCCAGTTACCAATTACCTCTGGGAAATTCTAATTCTCTAATAGTATACTTCCAAGTAATTTCTAAAAGCTCATGGGCAGCATACATCTCTCTAAACCTTAAAGATGTAAACATATCGCTCCATTGAGATCATATATATAAACAATAATTTGATTGTACACATAAATATTTTAGCCACTGCCCTGTTTTCGTTAGATTATGAAAGTAACTGTTGTATTGTGTTTGACATTTTTGCGATAAATCTCTGATCCCTTCTAATTTCTTGAAGACGAGTCTGGTTCTGGCAACTGGGTTTCATTAAGCACTCGTTTAGAATATTCCGTGTGTAACTAACTCTTAGCGCTCTGTGCTCACGTGCAAGAAAGCAAATGAGCCAGGTGAATGTAAAATGAAGGGCATGATGAGGAAATTATTTTATCTATTTTATCACTTCTATACAAAATGAACCTTTTGCTCCATGATCAATAAACAAGGCTGCTGATTCTTTGGCTCGGGTTTCCTTTAACAGTAAATCCCTTGATTATTTAAATCAATAGCCGTGCATTTTCAGTGGCACAGAACCTGCCTACTACATACTGATGAATTTTACACTGTAGAGTAGCTCTACATGCTATTTGCAACTGCTGTTATCTTTCTGTCCAACACCCAGGCACAATATGCCTAAAGTCTTAAATATTCTAAGCCCATTCAATCCTGCAGTCCCTTTTCTGTAACTATATTCTGCCTGGGCAACCTATCTAATTCTCTAGATTATAGCAATCCTATGACTTACTCACGCCCTTACCTTCTTAGAAGTCTTCATTTCTTACTAACTCTATCTCCCAAATCTCTCTCTGCTCAGCCCAGACCTCATAATTCTTGCCAGTACTATAACCTGCTCATTACCCATTCTGCTTTCAGTAATAATTTCTACTCTATGTGCCCATTAAATATATACAAACTATATAATGATATATCTGAGATGAAAATCAAATGACTGTCCTTCCTATGCTTACGACCCCTTTAAAGAATGAGGCATAATTTTCTGAGCCTTGATCTTTTTTCATCATCATATGTTCCCACATAAATATTCTGGCCTTAATATGCTATTTATATTCCTCCAAATGCCAGGTTATTTCAAACCTACATTCCTCTGACACAAGCTGTACCATCTTATTGAAGAAGCCTTCCTGACTAGCTGTCATAGTCAGCCTTATTCCTTCCCAGGTAACCCTTTGTACTAGTTTGCACCTGTGTTACTGGGATAGAGCACTAAGCAAAAGCAACTTGGGACGGAAAGGGTTTATTTGGCTTAGTTATAGTCCATCAAGGGAAGCCAAGGCAGGAACCTGGAGGCAGGAACTGATGCAGAGACCAAAAGGAAACTGCTCTTTGGCTTGCTCCTAATGGCTACATTAGCTTGTTTCATTTCGTACAACCCAGAACCACCAGCCCTGAGGTGGCACTGCTCACATTGGGCTGGGCCCTCCTATATTAATTATTAATCAAGAAAATGTCCCCAAAGATTTGCCCATAGGCCAGTCTGATGGAGGCATTTTCTCAACTGAGGTTTCCTCTTTCCAGATGACTCCAGTTTGCATCACTGGTTCAAAACTAACCAGCACACTCCTTGTCGCCATGTTTTAATGAAGTAGTTATCTGTCCATCTGTGGTCCAGTCCATCTACTAAACAGATGAGGCAAGAACTACTTAGAAGCTGGATGTTTACTCCTCATGTGTATGCCTCCAGTACACAAACTTCAATAAATATTTGAAAGCACAGAATCAGAAGGAAAACATGATTATAAAGAGTGCTGACCTAACGGTCAGGAAATCGCATGCAAATTCACATGGGCATCTAACTTGAGGTGATTACAAACAAGACGCTAGCTTCTTCCTCAGTTGTGCCTCAGTAAAGGAAAGTGTACGATGTCCAGGAGCGATGACACAGCAAGATCCCAAATCCTTATCCTAGAAGCAACAAATCCTGCTACGTGCCATGCAAAAGGCTAAGGACTAAGTTTTAGGGATGAGTCTCCGAAGTGTGAAAGAATACAGGGGTGAGAGAGCACTGTTTCTTCTGCTTATTGTCACAGAATTTCTCTCTGACAATGTGAAAGACAAAATCTCTATTTGATTTTTGAAGAAGTTTGACAAAAAAAAGAAAGAAAGAAAGAAAGAAAGAAAGAAAGAAAGAAAGAAGGAAGGAAGGAAGGAAGAAAGCTCCTGATAAACTTCCTTTGTGTAGGTTAACTGTAGGTAGAGGCCACTCATGTGACTCTTATGCCATCCATTTGCTCACAAAACAACTAAAGTTTGGTATGCCTGCTGAACACCAAGCAAATAGACTGGTGTAAAGGATCAGGATGAATGTGCCAGCTTGCTTTCTATAGCTATGATAAACACCATGACCAAAAGCAAGGCAGGAAAGCGTTTGTATGACTTACAGGCTTCAAAGGAATCCAGGGTAGGACCTTAAGGTAGGAACTTGGAGCCAGGACCTGAAGCAGAGTCCACCCCACCCCTGTTTCCCCAGCCACCTTTCTTTTGCAACTCAGGATCTCAGCCTACAGTAGCACCGCCCATAGTAGACCGGACCCTTCAACATCAATCATTAATTAAGAATGTGCCCCAGAGACAAATTGTCAGAGGGCAATCTGATGGAGGCGTGTTCTTAATTGAGGGTCTCTTTCAGGTGATTCTGGCTTATGCAAAGTTGACCAAAAAAAATCCATAATGAATAACTTGGACTCATCTCCAAATCTATTACAAATCTGCTGAATTTATTGTACTAAATAATTCATAGTAGTGACTTCTCTCACAATAAAGTTGACAAGGCTCTTTGGAATAAAGGCAAACAACTTAGAAATACTTGGATTCATATGAATTATTTATTATAAGGCCATTTGTTTCCAACAGCCTTTGGTCTGTAACAAGCACTCACTAATAGAAAAGTCATCAAGAAGGCAGAAAACAGCATCCATCTAAATAAAGTAAAGACGATAACACTTCTGAATTAACAAATGTCGCACTTTATGCTTGTAAAATGCTTAACTGCTCATAATTATTAATTTAATATCCTTTGCTTTCCTACTGATGCTCCAGAATTCTTTATTCTTTACATACTACAGTTTACTACAGTGCATAAAGTGGCTGTAAAATCTTTCTAACCAACTCATCAGATGCTCCTATGATCTAGACGAAGAAATAGGCCCAGCTAAGAAGGAAAGCTACAATCCAGGGCTGCTGCAGCTCTCTCCAGCGAGCATTTTCATTAACCCTGGCCCAGGCCCTGACTGCATTCTTAGGACCTGAGTCATGGCAACAGTCTATTTAATGAATAATTAGGTTAGTAGGGCATAATCGAAATTGAACCAAACAAAAGGCCAGTTTGCTACTTTCCTTCTACCAAACTTCCAGCTTTCTTTATCTATTTTACAACACACAAACATTTTTAAAAAGGTATTATTTATAGCCTGTTGTTATTTAAAAAAAAAAACTAAGCCTGATCCCAAAGCAAAACAGATTAAAAGAGACGATGCAGGGTATCAGTACTCAAGTGATGGACACAGCTGATGTCTCAGAAAACAGCAAATCAGGAAAAACACAAGGATATAAAAGACACTGAGAGTCCTGATTCTACAAACTAGCCTTTAACTAGCAACATTTTCAAAATTGTTTTTAAATCAGGGTGTGTGTGCGTGTGTGCGTGTGTGCGTGTGTGCGTGTGTGCGTGTGTGTGTGTGTGTGTGTGTGTGTGTGTGTGTGTTTTCCTCAGAGACCAGAAGAGGGTGTCAGATCCTCTGGACCTAGAGTTACAGGAAGTCTCAAATCCCATCCTGTAAAAGAGCTCTGAATCTCTGAGCATCTCTCTGGCCTCACAGCAAAAGCTGTTGATGTATTTATAAAGACAGTCATGGCCATGCAGTACATTTTAAAATTTATTTTCTGAGAAAATAAATTCAACTTTTCTCATATCATTCTTTATACCTCAGAACTGAACTACTCTAAGTGAATGCTCCAAAGCTCACTCAGGAGCTCCTAAACCTGCCTCCTCAGCAAACTCTGCCAAATTATTTTCATCCTAACCTGTATCACCTTGCAATTGTCTTCTTGCTCTGAGCAAAAACCAAAAAACAATGCCAAATTTTGAGTGTGTCCTTTTAACACACATAAGCATACAGAGTAAAAGGCATTTTCTCCAGAAAATTTATGCTGTGAAACCCTGATTGCATGAAGACATTATTCAATAAGTATTGCAACTTTAAAGTAATATTAGGAATAACAAACAATGTTCTTCTGATGAAAGTGGTCTCCACTATTACATTAGAAAGTTGAAAGGAATCAAACCAAAACCTGAAAACCTTGTTGTAGTTGAATACTGTTTTTAATTTTTTAATACTATTTTAAATTTTTTTTACACTTTCATACACTAGTACTATATTTACATCATTTCCATCCTTCTAATTATTCTGTGGCCCCCACATCCTCTCAAATTCATAACCTTTACTTTTATTGTTGTTACACACACACACACACACACACACACACACAAATACAGCCGGCTGAGTCCATTAGTGGTGTTGCTTATGTATGTATATGCTTAGGGCTGAATACATGGGATTAGATAACCTACCAGGGGGCTCTGTTGAAGATATTTTCAAACAATCAGAATGAAATTACATAATTGATATCCAACTAAATTATCATCTGAGCTTTATGAACCTCTGGAAATCCGTTATTCTGACTGTAGAATGAAAATGTTCTGGGAAGACAGTATAGACTATGAGAGTTTAAAACAATGTTTTATTAAGGATAGAAATGATATTATTTAGGTGCATAAAAGAAAGTACCTTAACCCATAGAATGTACTGAAGTCAGACAAGTTAACATTTAGCTGTCCCTAGCATCTATGAAGACTAATTTACCTTTAATAAAACTGTCCTTTTAAATGAGCTCAGATGGAAAGACCTGGAATACATCTTCTCTACACCCCTAAGAGATGCATCTTCCTCCACACACATAAAGAACCTTTCATTTATTCTTAACATGTTTAATAGATCAGCTTCAAGTCAAATAACTCTGACTTGCAGTCCTGTCTTACTAACATGTGGCCAAATGGCAGGCACTTCCTCACTCTTAGCCATCTTACTCACGACTCCAATGTATCTAATCACCAAGTCAGTTAGGGTCTTTTTTGAGTACACACTCTGCCTCACAGCAAACCCAAGTCTAATATACCTAATCTGAGTTCCTCTCAAAGGTGCCACTAGAGATATTTTAGAACTCATATACAAAGTGCTTGCTTCCTGTCAAGGTCCCCGAATGTCCTGACAGGGAACACTCCTGACCAGATTCTCACCTATTTCACATGGTACACCCTCCTCCCGGCCCCCCAAACATGCAGAAACATGTACCTGGCATCCACCCTAACCTTCCCTGAAACCAGTTGCTCAATTATTCTGGACATTTGGTCTCTCACTGCTAGAACTTGCCCAAGCCCCCTGCTCCTTCCAGTCTCTGGAAAGCAGGCATCTGTCATTCCCTGAATGGCAAGCTCTGACAAGAAGGGTGCTGGGCTCTGGAGGAAACACAAATATGTACAGGACATGATTCACACCTTCCGGAAACCGATATTCCAGGAACACAGGGGGACAGCTTATCAACGATGAGAGAGAAAGTCCGAGAGGCTGAGAGGCAAAGAAACAATTACTTCTTCATAATATTCTGTATAATATGGAACAGGGCTTTAAAAGATGAAGATGACTTTGATAACTGAGATAGAGTAGCTTAGGTGTGGAAAGAGGCAAAAAAACAGTGAGAGCATAAAGACCGAGCAATGAGGAAGAAAAGCATGAATCAGTTCAAACAACAAAGTTTAAGTTGTCAGGCATGATTAAGACAAGGGAGTACAGAAATAAAACTAACAAGATAGGTCAGTATAGGTGGAATCAGACACCCCATTGAAAACAGGTGAGTCAGGCAATATTATACAATGTTAACGGTTAATTTACTCTCGTATTCTATACATAAAGCTGAAGTATAAGAAGTAGAAAGCTGGGAACTTGCTTCAATCTGGAGCCTAATCCTACAGAGTCAATGTGCAGTCTAGATATGACAGTGGGGACGCCAAGCAAGGCCCCATCGTGAGAGCTGGCCAAGGAGCCTAGCACCTCCGGGTAGAGCAGGAGCAGGCTCTTTTGGGAATGCACTAACTAAAATCTTCCATCCTTCCATAAACAATCAGCAGAAGCAGGCATTGCCTAGCAGCTTTTATATCTACAATTAATAATCAAGCACATGTAAATCTAAATGTTTTGTTTGTCACCATAATTCCAAACCAGAGAAACGCTAACCAACTAGGACCCATACTACATGCCTACAGTTTCAGAATAATCCACAATAATCTGGCTGACTAAACTGCAGATAAGTTACTCACCTATCCTGCTTTCCCATATTTTTTGAACCATTCCCTCCCTGTTAATGGTCTCTTTTCTTTCCTAGCTTACACGAATGGTTCTATTTCTGTACCCATCCCTCCCATATGCCACTGCTGCCTGGGATTTTCTTTCTCCCTTCTGTTATGGCCTTAATTCCTTAAATGTCATCAGTTCAGTTCATGCTCACCTACACACCTATGAGCTCGAAATTTCTCTGGGAATGGAAGAATAAGAAGAAAAGGGGGGAAAATATCAGAAACAAAGGCAATGTCATTACAGAACCATCTGAAAGATGCTGGGAGGCTCCAAAGGCCACATGGTCTGTCCCTGGCAAATAGGGCTTCAGAAAAGTTCACCCTGATTTGAAACTGACTTTAGCAGCAAACTCTGCAACCAACTGGTTCATCTTCTGAATGTTCTCAAAATAAGTATGCAAAACACCCTGCACCATTTTCAAGAAAGAAAATGCAGAACTTCTAACACCCTGAGCATGATCACCGACCTCGAGGAAAGCCCCAGAATGAGCGCCTGCACAGTGAAAGATCATGGTCCAGGACACAGAAGGCTGGCACTCCGTAACCGGCTCTCTGTCCTGTACTCACCGTAGCATTGTTTAGCTCAGTTTCTTCAAGTGTACCTCAGTCCGCACCCATTATATCAATGCTTTCCCCAAGGCCAGAAAGGGAACTGAACTCCACTGCTATTCAGTTAGCTTATATTGCCAAATTCAGCATTTGGCATTGGAAGATACAAAAATGAACCTGGATTTATGATAGAGCTTCAGGGCAAGGGGATGGGGATAGAGTCGTATACAAAAAAAGAAAAAAAAAGAGCTATAGTACTCATAAAGTACATATTTAAAACAAAAATCACTGAGCGGTTTTCAAATGACCAAACAGACGTTCTCAGACAAAGAATCGTTTGTATGCAAAGTCTCATGTCTACAGACAAGGAGGAAGTCTGAAGGAACACAAGTACCAGTCACATGTTATCAGAGCACCAAGTGGAAATACAGCAGTCATGGAAAAAGGGGAGAAGGAGTGAGCAACGCATCCTAATGTTCCTGAATGCTTTCCAGTATGGTCAGGGAGTCAAGACAGAAAACCCCTGTGTAATGAGGTGAAAAAACACAGGTAGGTCTCCAGTCCAGAGAGCTGGAGGCAAAAGCCCTACATGGCAAAGCAAAGGAAGTTTGCTCTTATGCAAAAAAGAAAAAGGAAAAAGAACAAGGCATCCTGGGAGCAAGGAAAGTGGTAAGCTTCCACAGTGAGCTCCAACATTGGAACAATGCCACAGAAAGGCAGAGCTACACACAGCATAAGCAGCATGCTAGCAAGGGGTTTGGTAACATGCAGCTAAGGCTGACGGGTTGGCTAGTTTCTTTCACCTTATCTGAAACAGAACGTTTCTCTGCTTTTCTCAGCTGTCATTTAGAAATATTGATCTTCCTTATTTAGTAATTATAGATAGTTCCTAACAGGGATTTCAAAACACGTCTCCATATTCTGAGCTGAGATGTTGTTTACCTATGCTCAGAGAGTCTGGTTGCTAGAAGAAAGCTACGCCAAAATATTGCATTCCCCTGCTGGAAATGATATCTACAATAGGAAAGTCTCTCTAGACACACACACACACACACACACACACACACACACACACACACACACACACACAGAAATCAGAAGAAAAAAACGCTACAACAGAACACTCTCTGTGGTGGCCTGAGGGACCCCTGCTTGAGAGTCACAGGCATGATGAATTGACAAGTTTCCAGCACAGAATAGCCCTTCCAATGCCAAAACTCATGATCATCAAATCAGAATTTCTTACACAGGCACTCTGAGGATGGAAGCTTCAGAAAACAATCTTGAAAAAACATAGAAATTTTTCAATGTATATATTATTTTAGATGTACAAATGGATAAAACTATTTAAAGGAATCATAAAATCCCCTAGTGTTGATCTGATCCATTTCTACTCAGCAAGAACTTTTACCACACAGGGAGCACAAGCAATGAATAAACCCAAGTCAATTTCTAAGAGCAAATCACTACTCAAGAGGTAAAGGTAACTGAGGCACCATTTGGTGTCTGAATCACAGAAGAAAAGGCACCAGAAGGTGAAAAGTATCAGTGGATATATTAAACTTTCAATATAGTAAATAGTAATGCCTGAAGTTTACTAAGAAAGGTATGAGATCTGTGTGGGAAGGACAGACAATCCGTGACTACCCAGGAACACTAACTTTTCCTGTCCTACCCACTACTGTAAGTAAGGACACCTCCCAGGACAAGCCTCCATCCCGGCCATTTCTTCTCCTTTAAACCTATTCAAGGTAAAGATGGAACCTCAAGCTTTAATGTTTCTCTTTTTTGCTGCAACAGAAATACTTCACAAGGTCACACTTTAGCATTCTGCTGACGGAATGAAGTGCTCAAGGTTTTAACGTGGGTGCTGGAAAAGGGACAGTGTTACCTGTCTATCAGCAACTCTTGAGCTGAGCTAACAAGAGCCACCAACAAAACACAACATATTTGGTCATTCAAGGGAAGTGAAAAGCACACAGTGCATATTGTCAGAAGCTGTGAAACTTACACAGGCTTCAGCACTATTAGAAAACAAAGAACAAACAAAAGCCTAAGTTGTCTATCAGGAGACATGGGATCCAGTGAGACATAGATGAATGAGCCTGTATCTCTGGGTTCTAATTGATTTCCACATTCAATGTGAAGTCTAATCCAGACTTTGTCAGCCTCCTGCTACTTCTGAAAATACATGATTTAGTAAGTTAGACATTTGCAGTCCCCTTGGGGAAACAATAAGATAATAATGGGAAATGGAAAGCTTGGTTCTGGAACATTCATTTTACTCTTTCAGTAGAATACCGTTCCTATTATATAAAAAAAAAAATGCCCATCTTTATCTCTAAGATGCAGCCCTTCCACAAGCTTAAATTCTGCCATTACAGACAAAAACATCAGCAATTTCAGAATTCTTCATACAGCAAAGAATCTACTGAGGAGTACAGATGCGGTCACTAAGTTTCAAGCGCACAAACTAGAGGTGCAGTGTGTTCCAGGCTGAGGTCCTCTGAAGTGACCCTGAGAGGACAAAGCCCAAAGCTGTAAGAGTGAAGTCTAAGTCACAGTGGAGCCCCCAGGGTGCTGGAAACGCCAGGAACATCACGACGTCTACAGAGGAAAGCTGCAGGCACCATGTGGATTCGAGCCCAGATAAATCACAGGTATTACAAAGGGCAGAGCCAGACAAGTAAGAGGGTCTATCTTAGCCCGAGCATGCTGAGAAGCTGCCACCAAGGGCCCCAGGAGCTGGATGAGGAGCAGTAGAATCTGTTGTCTGTTCTCTAGGTTTCTCTTGGAGCCTTTCCTTGCTATGCCCCATGCCTCCCATTATGAATGACGTTGACTTTGTGCTACTGTATACTGAAGGTATGACTTGGATTTTTTATTTTACAGGTGCTCATAGGTAAAACGCTGGGCTTTTAAACAATGCTGGACCTGCTAAGACCCAGTTAGACTGAATACATTCATTTTGTATTGTGAGACAGCGATTCACCTATGGATGTCAGAGCAGAATGTTACAGCTTGAATGTGAAACATCCATCCTCCACGGGCTAGTGTGTCTGAACACTTCCTCTCCAGTCAGTGTTGCTAGCTGGGGAGACTGGATCCTCGTAACATCGAGTGTACCTAGCAGAAGTATGTCACTTGGGGAGGAACGGTACCTTCAGAGTTAAAGCCTGGCCCTGCTTCTGGGCCCACGTCTGTTTCCTACACCACCAAGCTATGAACAAGCTATATCACACACTCCTGCCACCAGAGCCAAGTCTCTCCCATCACCGTGATTCCTCTGACATAAAGGGCTGTACCCTCTGCAACTGTGAGCCAAAATAAACCTCTCAAGTTTATGAAAAAGTGATTGAAGGTAAAGATACAGCCATTAAGATGTCCTTATATGACAAGACACTGATAATAGACATATAAGCGACATTACCATGTGACAGAGGCTGATTAGAGGGATATTCTGTTAACCAAGTAAAGAAAAAGTCGGCCGCCAATACTGGAAAGTTAAAAAGAGAAAAACAAATAGACACAGTGCACACTTTCCCGAGCCGTCAAAGAGAAACTTGATCATCAGTCCAGGTTGTTTAATAATGCAGCTAGTAGTACATACAGCAGCCCTAAGAAACTCACATTTGATTCCACTTCTGGGAAGGGAATGGGGAGGGTATGGTTCGGGGGTACCTAAAGTACAACTTCCTCCTTACTGCAGCTCCACTAACAAAAACTCATTAAAATGCCATCTCAAATGTCAAAACTTTAAATTGTAAATATGGAAATAACAGAGCAAAGGGAAGAATTCAGCAGAGAAAGCCATAAGTGCTGAACACTGAGCCGTCCATTTCCGACAGGGCTGGACCATGGCAGAGCAGATGATAGAACCTGTCATCACAAGTATCTGCCCACTATTTCCCTCCCCAGAAAGCTTCATAAATAGGGAAATGTCTGAAACGAAACCCCCACTCAGCGACCCTACTATTCTGCACTCACATAGATGGTTCATTTACTATTCAAAGCAAGCTGCTGTGAGCTGAAAAAGCTATAGTCGGAACAAACTAAAATCATTCAATGGTGACAAGGTGACAAACCAGGGCATTGTACCTGGATTCTTCACGTCATTGTAAACACAGCAAAAGAGAATACACATGAGGGAAGGGCAAATAAGATGTTACCTGTAGCTGAAGGCAACTGGCCACAATCTCTGAAATGTCCCCATTTCCACCCAGCCTCCCTGAAGGCTTACGGAGTCAAATTCCCATACAACAGAGATCCACTCCTGGCTAGGATGAAGAAGTTCTACTGTGTGATTTGTAAGGTGTTTCATTTTCTGCCACATTCCACTGCTTCTCAGGGGCTGCACCCCAGCCAGCCTAAAACTCATTCTGTGAGCAGGAGGAGGCCTTACGCGTCCCCATGACAACAAGCCCTCACAGTTAGTTTTCCTTTTTCACTAGGAAGACTAAGTCCACTTGGCGTTCCGTTTTTTTTGGGGGGGGCACTCTTTGTTTTGTTTTCTGTTGTGGCGGATGTAGTTGTTGTTTGAGATACTGTGCAGTCCAAGCTGCATTAGAACTCCCATACTCTGCCTCAACTTACCAACATGTGGTACTATTCTCAATTTTTCCACCCTAAAAAGGAGGAGAGAAAAAAAAAGAGGCTTACTAAATCACATATGCCTCAAATTCCCTCTAATGGGAGCAGGCAATCCAGTAGGCTAAAATAAAAACTAATTGATGAAACACATCAATTCGCTCCTGTTAGCAATGTCACTAGTTAAAAATAGAGACAAGTGACTGGCATTGGCTCCTGCCTGCATTTGCTAGAGAGGAAGCAGGAAACAGCACACACTCACACACTCCTACATCACAGGATGGGCCTGGGGTCCCCCAGAGGCAAAGGCTGTCTAAACCTAACTTTAGAGACAGACCTCCCATTCCCTCCCCAGGCTTCTCTTTCTGTTTGGCCCCTGCATCTCTTTCTCCTCCTGCAGATTATTTTCTCTATCAAATCTTGTCTATATCTGCTCGGTCTAGTAAACACTTTTACCCCAGCGCCCTTATCCTTCCCAACAGGACACTAACCTTAGTGGCTTGTCTGTTTATGAACGCCAACAAGCAAAATTTGGAAATGCATGGTGGCCATTATTCTAGAGAATTCATTAGAATTTTCACACAGGCTTGAAGAATAAAAATGTTGACAGGGCACTGTTGTCAGAAACTCAATGGCTTAGAACTCATGTGTAGGCCTTTGATGTTATCTTCCACATAAATAAAGTTTTTTTGGAACACAGCTATGACCACATATATGGGTACTGTCTGTGGCTGTAAAGGCAGGAGCTCCAGCAGACAATACATTCCACAAAACCAAAAATACTTATTACCAGACTGTTTAGAGTTTGTGAATCGCTGCCTGTACAAATGCGGCTGGGGTTTAAAAGCAGTCCTTAACTACTGTCCACCCAGGAGCTGTGGCAATGTACAAAAAGGACTATTTCCATTAAATCATAGAAAACACACTTCTGTAGATTTTTACAAACCAGTGCATTTTTCTCATTTGTACCCTGTCTGCATAATACTGTAGCTAGTTATTAACTCCAGTACAGCTCAGCCTATTAGGGTATAGACACAGTATGATACGATGGTTTTTAAATAAAGGTGTTTTTAAAAAATCATTTATCCTGCTCAAAAAAGGAAAGAAAGCTGCTAATGATCTGTCCTCATGCCCACCGCTCACCAAAAACATGAACTAAAAGTTGTTTTCTTTAGAAGCAGAAAATATTTTGAGAAATAGGAAACACCATAGGGATAATCACACTATGGACTGACAAATGACAAAACTGTAGTTTAGAAGTTTACAGCTCATAAGTTGTGCAAATTTAAAAACTCTAAACCAAGAATAGTAACTCATGCCTATAATCTCAACCCTTGGGACGCTGAGGCAGGAGTATGCCATGAGTTTGAGGCCACCCTGGGCTGGTTACATAGTAAGTTCCAGGCCAGCAAAGGATACAAAGTGAGACCCTATGTCAAGGAGGAAAAAATTGTCAAGTTCCTTTATATTCCACAAATGCATATGCTTGGTTAAAATCATATAACCAAATGTTATTCCACCTATAATCCCCATGAATAAAAAAAATGCAAGAGGAAGAATGTAACTGCTCTGCACTTCAGCTTATTCGAAACTGGTTTTTCATTTAGTAAGGAAGGGCATGCCAGCCCTGCGGCCTCTGCTCCCCTCCTCCGCTACTGTGCGGCTATCCTACCAGCGGCGTTTTCCTTCTGTTCTACTACTGCAGAGAAATCTTCTAGGTGTCCAGCCAAGAAAGCGTGTTTGTGGGAAAGGAGTGACGTGAGACAGGTATTAGCCAGATAAAATAACTTGAGTAATAGTTCAGATGACAAAATGGGTCTGTTTGTCTGGAAATGCAATCTTGACTTTCTAAACTCATGATTGTCTTAACGGTAGCAAGACTGCCACCCTGTCATGAGAGTGTCTACAGAGTTTTCTTCTGGCAGTTCTTGGTTTTCAGTTTCATATGATCTCCGGGTAAAGCCCCAGGCAGTCACCGACTATATTTAATTTGCTGACCAGGTTCGTTTCTTATCTAGTATGGTTTCGGTGGAAGCGCTGACTTCAAGCTGAGCCCGAATCTTGAAAGTTAACAAAGGGCGCAAAGGAAACCAGAGCCCCCTCCCACTATTTTTACACCCTGATTTCTCAAGACTGAGCACTGGCCTTTCTTTCCTCAGGCCCACATCCTCAGAAACTTGGCCTTCTCTCCCAGCCCAGGACAGCCGTAGGAAGTACCCGCCCTCCTGAGCTAGGGCCGGGTGTCCTCGCCGGCCATTGGCTGTGGTGGCTGTCAGTGCTCTGAAGGGCGGGGTCTTCCACCTTAGAGCGGAATCTGAGGACTGCGTGGTCACTGGGTCCCGCATTCCCCTCCACTCCACCCTAGAGTCCCTTCTCCTTTCTCCACAAGCCCTCCTCTCATTCCCCCCCCCAAACACACACACTCCACCCCCATCCACGTTATCGCCCCTCTAAGAAGTAAAGTTTTTCCAAACGTCCAACATCCCCCACCTCCGCCCCAGCCAAAGCAGAGGATGCAACGGTTTGGGATGTAAAAACAAATTATGGACGGGATCTCTCCAAGTGTGAAGTTAAATAACTGTGAAGTTAAAATAACTACTTAGGTTGCATGCCAACTGACTGAAGGGCACAGACCGTCACCAAATACTGAGGCCATGAATACCAACAAGAAACGCTACAAAGCAATGAAGGCGTAACTGCATTTTTATTCACCATTTTCAGAGCTTGTCCTGGTGTCCCAAACATACTATAAATGTTTGAGTGTGGGTACTAAACCTCTCTTGGATCACATCACCATCCCATCGTCCAGAAGAGAATTGACTCATAATACACACATTTCTGTAAAGCAACCTATCAAAGCGCACCGTCCACTGGAAACTGCAGATTCCTTGGAGAAGAAACTAAACAGTGGTCCTAACAATACTCTACAAACTAGGGCCTCTAATTGTTTTTAATTACAACTTTTAAGACCAGCAATCTCAAAGAGGAAAAAAAAAGTCATTTCATCTCTATACTGTTTTTTCTATATTCGGTTCCATCACGAGAATTATAAAGGGCACAAACACATCTCACTCTAAAGTAAATATATTCTTAGCATGTAGCGAGGGCAAAGGCTATGAGAGTACAATATGAGTCCATAAAAGCATCTGCTGTGGACTTCCCGGGCCTCCAGCACTAGGCGGAGGCAGCCGGCATTGCTCAGCAACACCCCACTGCCCTCTAACTTCACCAAGGGCCACTTTCTGACTTTGCTCATACATTGCTGCTTCCCAGTGCAGGACCGGTCCCGATCGGTTCCCGATCCTGCTATCGGGCCACCCCGACAATCAGGTAGGTGAACTTCACTTTTCTAAACTGGGCTGCGGCCGAATCGGTTGAACCAATCCGCGAGCGGTAAATAGCCACAGTGGCCAATTAGCTAGGCCCGGAGGCGGGTCTTCGCTGGAGTTCCTCCTGTCTGAGCCCGGAGACCTGTTGCCGCCGCCACCACCGCAGCGGAGCTTCCCGGGGGTCGCGGCGCCTGGGAGCCGATCTCCCACCGCCAGTGGCCTGCACCGCCCTCCGCCAGCTGCAGGCGACCCGGCCCGACCTTGGAGGCACGCGAGCCCGAGGCTCCACGCGGCCCACCCGCTCCCAGCACCGGCCCCACCCGGCCGGGCCGTGCAGACTCACCGGGACGCCGGGACAGCTCGGTCCACGCGGGCTGCAGGGCTGCGGGCTGCGGGATCCCGGGCCGATCGCCTCTGCCCGCGCCGGCTCCCACCCCGCTCGGCCGGCGCTTACCACTGCGAGCCTAGCGGCGGCCCATCCTCCCGGCTCCGCTCCTCCTCCCGCGGCCGCGGCTGTCAGGAGGGTAAACATCCCGGCATCCCCGAGGAGAGGGCGGGCCGCCGCAGGCCCCGCCCCGCGCCCGCACCCTACCCCGGAACCCACGCCGCCGCTTTCCAAAGAACTGGGGTGTGCCTCGCTTATGGCGGTCGGCTCCTGCCTCCAGATCACCGTCTTTGGATTCCATTCTCTTGGACCAGGTGGTTTAAGCTGCCTCTACACCGTGTCAGTGCAGGGGAACGAGAGTTTTCCCCGAGTCTGGCTAAGCAAACCTTGACTTTAACGTCCCAGCATTGGGAATGCCTTTCAGGACGCTTCCAAAAGTTGAACTACCTGGTACGATATACAGGATCTTTGAGATACGGCCATACTTACAAAGTGAAAGTACGGAAATATTACATTACATAAATATAATACACGTCATATGTTTGCAATACGGGTCTACCTCTAGCACGTGGAGCTGCTGAAAAAGCAATGCTTTGATGCGTGTTTCGCTAAGCAGACTTGAACTACTGGGGCAGCCAGCTAGGAGGCAGTGTATAGTCTGTCATGCCTGGATTCTGGTCTCTGAGAAGCCAACCAGTAGTAATGCCCGTCCTTAAAGTGTTTTCGAGAGCAAAACCTAGCTAGACATTTGCCTAGGTCTTTCTCTGGTTTCATTCCCCTACCAAAGAAAGTAGGACCAAAAAACGGGATTATAGCTTAAATATGTTTAAACGAAGAATTAAGATTTAGAAAGTTTAGTCATGCTAGATGGTTCAGGAGGTAAAGGCGTTGTTCTACCAAGACTGATGACCTGAATTTGATTCCCAGGATGCGCGTGATGGCAGAGAACCAACTCCCCACAAGTTGTTTTCTGACAGACGCACTGCAGTGTGGCACACATACTACAAGTGTTTGTGTATGTGTGTGTGTGGTATGATTAGAAAAAAAAATTTGCAAGCTTTAATTTTAGAAAGAAAATTAAAATTCCAAGAGAAGACGTTGGTGCAAGTGGCTTAAACTGCACAAAGGTGTCTGTCAGGTGGAGTTCTGAAATGAGGGCTCAGTGTTACACCTACATGCAGGAGCCCTATTTTCATAAAACTTCAGTGAGAAAGTCAAAAAAATCCAATGTCTTTCATATCGGATGGCAAGTCATAGAGAAATAAAACTTGGTGGGGGGGGGTGCCACTTTAAATATGCTTATCTGGGAAAGCCGCCAGGCAATTGAGCACAGGCCTGTAGAAGTAAGAAATGAAGTCATGTGACTGTCGGGAGATAGAATGTTTTACACAGAAAATGCAGAGTTACCGTGTGTGGAAGTGGGTTTGCCATGTTGGAGAAACAGCCAGGAAGTCAATGCATGCAGAATCCAATGAGCAAGGGAGAGATAGCTGATGAGATAAGAGGGAGTGAGAAACCAGAAAAGGGATAGGTGTTGAATGAAACGGAAAACCATTTCAGGGGGAAGTGTATATCTTGTGAAGAATACACTGCGGAATGGAGCAACTAGTAGTTGAGAAAAGGTAACAATGGCCCCTGATAAATACGTCAATCGGGCTTGTTTAAATCAGGGTGTTAGCGGACCTCAGATATATTTCCATGAATGAGCCAACAAGATTTGCTGGCATATTGAATGTGGTGTGTGAGGGGGAGACAGGATAAAACCAGTGTGTTGGCATTTGAACCGTATCATATGGTCATGTCATACCAAATCAGTCACAGGGACAATGTCACTTGAGTTGCCATAGCTTGAAGAAAAAAAATGACACCTTCAAGGTAAAATTCCACATCAGGACAGATGCATAGTTTAGAGCTTGCTCTTACTATGTTTGATATTAGCATTTTAGAAAATGTAGGTTGATAGCCCACTTAAACATACCACCAATTTATCTTCAGACTAAATAGTCCACTGATAAGCAAACACTATACTTATTGAACACTGAGTGATGGTCAAATCTGGCCAAAATTAGCTCAAGCATCCTTAGCAGCTGCAAAAATTTTGTCTAGGGAGACTTCCTTTGGTGTTGTATGATATCCAGAATTAAAATAATTTACCATGTCTTGTTTTTTCCACTTGGAAATGCATCGTAGCTACAAATAAATAGTATTCAGAGTTTCAGGACTTGGAAGAGGGTCAAAAGAGAAGACATTATACTTTTCTTTCTAAATCCATATTGCTTTTGTTGTGGGTAGACAAGGTTATTCCCAGCCACCGGTACCAGGCCCCTGGCCTGGAGCAAACCCTAATGGAAAAGCAGAGTAGACTGCCCACAGAGGCTGCTCTGGTCCAGGACCCTAAAGAGCAAGAGGCAGCTCTAACTGCTTTTCCATTCATTTCTCCTCTGAGCTTGCTCCCAAAATGCTGCTTTAGCTCCATGATATGCATTAATTATAGTCCTTTGTATGAATGACCCAGTATTTATACATAGTTACCATGCAACACATGTATTATATATCAGATTAACTTCATTTTAAATGGTGTTTAGATGTCATACTTAAAACCTCTCAGTTTTTAACCAAATCTCCGGGGTTTTTTTTTCTTCATATAGATCTGCAGACCCCACGTAAGAAAAAAGAAAATTATCAACAGTATTTATTCTCAAAACCATTTCTCCGTAAACTAACCTGAAACAGATGTCACATACCAGTTTGGGCATAAACGTAATTTCTCCATAAGGAAAAAAACTTAGAAGGGAAAAAATTTTCCCTGAAGAGGAATGATGACGTATTATTAAAAATAATTCTCCTTTGCGAGAGAACCTGGCCACTGGCGGAGACCGGAAAGGTCTAGTCTTCTTGATTCAAACATAGAAACAGTACTGGTAACAGGTGCACTTAAAAAGCTACTAGCGAGACTGGCAGCCACTGAGCTTGGCAGCTAAATGGTGATGAGGCTTAGTCAAGCTGTTGAAATGTCTGGACTAAACTGGGCCAAGAGGAGGAAGTCAGAGAACAGACTGCAGACAGCTCAAGGGAGATCACTTTTCTCCGGCCTTGGCATGTGGTCACTGTACAGTGTCAGAAAGTAAATATGATGCCTTGAAAACACCCACAAAAAATATTAGCAAGTTTTTCTTTCCACAGTTAATGACTCCTTGCAATTGTTAGTGGACTGTTAGCAGATGGGCTTCAAATAAAGACAGCTAAATTCATCTTCATATCTCCTCACACAAATCCTTAGAATTCAGTCACAAAGATACAGCATTACTATGTCCCAGTTATTGAGTTATGATAGCTTGGCGATATAGCTCTTGGTTTAAAATACTGGCATGCTGATTGTGGCTTTTCCATGGCTATTTTTGTAGTAGTTTTGAAACTGAAGTGATGTTTTGAGATATATTTTATATATAAAACACTGAGATATACTTGTGCAAAATAGAAAGCAATCGGTCCAAACAGCAGCTTGTATTTATATCACAATTCCTTTGCTCAACAGAATTCTACTGAATTTAGGTTTCTTTCCTTCTACAAAACTCAAAGAACCAATACGCAATGGGCACAAAGAACAATGTGGGAAATATATTAAGAAGTTACACCCTATCCCATGGAGCCAACTATGAAGTCATTTCACAAGCGCAATTTCCTCAGGAGCTGTGGCACCTCCAACCATCACCACAGTTTGTGGGCACCCCTCAGTTTTCTGTATTGTCAGAAATCCAGGCCAATGAAGTAATCGAATCGCAAAGATAGTTTTAAATTGCAGGTTTCTTTGTCTGCGTAAGCATATGCTTTTGTGTCTACTTGGAAATAAGATGTTATAAATCCCCCATCATTTTACACAGATAGATGGAAAGGCTTCTGAGAATTGGGCTTAATTTTCCTGATCTGTCTCCACTCACCTCTTCTCAGGTACGTTGTTCTGTGTTCCTCACTCCAGCGTTAGAATGGGCCAGATGCACTCAGGTGTGGACAATAGGAGCAGTGGTCTATTTCCTAACAGGAATGGGAGCAAGACAATAAGTGCTTCTGTTTAGCTTTCCCATTTCCTCATACTTGCTTTGAGAGCCTTGCCTCGGGTTACATTTCCAAAGCCTGCCCCTAACACATTCCGTGAGAAGAGTGAAAGCCGATACTGTTTTCCTCTTTCCAACCCTCTTTGTTCATACGTAAGTATTGACTGCTTACAATGTGCATTTCTTCAGTCTCCTACTTAATGACAGAAGTATAAAATACTTCAGTAATTTTTTTCAGCAGTTCAATTGGGTGCTAATGTTCAAGCTGCTAGGAAGCCCAGGGTGTGAGTAAAATCAGATGTGGACTGCTGCCTCACTGGATCCAAAGGTATTACTGACAGCAGTCTCTACATGCTGTAGAACAATGAGCCTAGTCAATCATAAACAGCCTCAGCAGCCTTTGTGAGTCTGCCACCGAATTCACCACTGGCTGACGTCCCAATTATAGAGATGCTTTCTTTACTCTCCGAACTATTGCTGTGTTCATGCAAAAATCAGCATTGTGTAGAGTAAGAAGCTCAGAGAATGAGACTTACAGAATAGTGTCATTTCCAAGGCTTGAGAATTGGACACTGCATATACCTTCAAGTGGTAGTGAGGCAAGCCTGTACATACCCATCAACCTTATGGTATGATCTGCTCTCTAAAAGCATGGAAGGCAAAGAGTAAAGTGTTCCTCAAAATAACCCTATTTGGATAGAGTTATTATTTTTGTCCTTCTGTGTAGAACTTGTTTATATTTACCCTTTCCTCACTCAATTTAAAAGTCAAAACTAATGTCTTTCTGAAGATATAAATAATGAAAACATCAGTTCCTCATTTTTAAATCAAATAAAATTAATAGATCTGCAGTATTATATCCATGACTCCTATCTAAGCAGTAAAGTGTGTTTCTCTGTTTACAATAGAAACTTTGTGGAAATAAATATAGAGACGATAAGAGGAGAGAACAAAAACAAGAAAATGAATCTTATCATGAATTATATTTAATTTTAATATAAAATTTAAAGACATATATTTCTACTGTTTATGTACAACTAAATCTTTATTATTACTAATAAGGGATTGATACATTTATTATAATGACCTGAAAATCTAAATATGTAAGGGGATTGTTTTAAGTTGGAATGACCCCACCTGATTTTGTGCTGCTGTTCTGTCTCAGAAACTCCACTGCTATCAGACACTCTCAGGATCCTGGGCTTTCCTCTTTTGTGGATTTCCTGATTTATGATTCCTCACAATTGTGTGGTCTTAAACAATACCAAAGTGAATGCTAACAATCTACCTGTTTCTAGGCACGCAGTGGGATCATCAGTTATTATGTGAAGGATTTCACACATAGGGTAAGATAGCCACTGTCAATGAGTTTTATTGACAACAGGGGTTTGGGGTGGAATTTTAGAAGAAGGAGCTTCTGAGGCTCCTTCAAGGATGACAGATTGAGATCAGATGCTAAAGTTAAAAAAAAAAAAGACAGAACCTAGGTGGAGGATGGACATGCCGATGATTTGTAACAAACCACATGCAGTTCTTCCAGCCTGTATGAACAAAGGCAGCAAGACTATATACTATGCACAAAAGGCTCACCATTCTCCACCCTAAAAACCGAGAAGCAAGAACAATGTCCAAAAAGATAGGGCAAGGGAAAGGAGAGTTATAATTACATTATACTCTCAAAAACTAAAAATAATAATAATAAATACATCCTACAATTGGCTCTAAACTATGTAAACTTTCAGGGTAAATAATCAAACATTCTGTTCTCATGAAATATTAAAGTGAAATGCACTTCCTGTCATTGGCCTGCTTTAAATGTAGCCTGCCTAGAAACAAAACTTGTGCCATTGTGGATTTATATATTGGCTTGTTTGCAGTATAGCACTGGGGAAATGTTCAACCTGGTCAGTTTATCCTCCCCCACGGGGGGCGGGGGTGGGGGCGGGGAGGGGGGGCGGGGAGGCAGGCATAGCTCTGCTCTCATTTACCTTCATGTATTAGCTATACATTTTGAGTCTTCTAATTTTAACGTTAATAACTCCCGCCATGTTTATTTTTGTAATTAATATTCAGGCTTTCGTTTCTTTGGTCCTTAAATGTTTTTTGATCTTTGCTATCTCTGGCACCATGGTTATACTCTTGGGAATGAGCTACATGTTAAACCAGCTTAATGAGCACCCTATGGGGATAAGTAGAGAGGATAAGCTGCTCCAAAGGGAGCAACAACAGGGGAGGCGCTTTAGATGAAGTGGTTCAGGCTTTTCTCTGCAAAGGTTACCTAAAGTAGGCTGTGAGGACAGGGAAGGAGACAGCAACGTGTACACCTGCACTGAAGGCCAAAGACAACACTGTTACCCTTCCTCGCCGTTGGGATGAAAGCAGGCAGGAGCCCATGGACCTAGAAATGTAGTATCTTTGTTTTGGTTAATTCAGAAGCAGTTAGGTCACTAGTAGCCTAGTAAATTGTCATACATGTGATATAGCTTTCCATTGCTGTAATAAATACCAGTGATTAGGCAACTTAAAAAGAAGAAGGGCTCATGTGACTCACAGTATGGAAGGTTTCAGTCCATGACCAATTGCTCTCACTGCCTGAGGCCTGTAGTTGCACAGTGCACCATGGCCTGAGCACAGGGCAGAAGATGCCAGTTCACCTCTTAGCCAGGTGACAGGGAAAGGCGAAAGACAGCGGGTCCCATCACCACTTCCAGGTCATCCCCCAGTTATCTAAAGATCTCTCACTTGACATGATCTCTTAATGTTTTCACTGCCTCCCAATAGTACAACCGGGTGTTAGGTCTAATGTAAGGAACTTCAGGGGAGTTTAAAATCTGACTATAGCAAACTTGGAGATGTTTCCCTCCCAGAAAACTTTAAAATTATGCATGTGTTTGGGGAAGAAAACATAATTACAACTCAGAACTCTCTAGCACGTTCCATTCCCTTTTTTCCTCACAATATACCAACTTTTTTTCCCTCCCTCTCTGCCTGTCTTCTTTCCTCTCTCCTCTCTTCCTTGTTTCTTTCCTCTCTTCTTCCTTTCTTCCTCCCTTCCTTTTGTCCCAACCTCCCACCTACTTTCTTTTCTTCTTTCTTTCATTTTTGAACTTTTTTTTTTACAGAGTTCTTCTAAAGCTCCAGGATTCTACTGAATTTGTCAACGACATGTCATTGTTTCTAAGACATTTTTCAACATGAACATGTGTGAGCTTCAAATGCATCTCCTATACTACCTTAAAATGAGCAAAGAGTGATACAATATTTATTATAAAAGAAACAAAATTTTTTTAAGGGATGAAAAGATTGCCTAATGGTTAAGGCCACTTACTGCCAAGTCTGAGGGTGTGAGTGCTATCCCTGGACCCCACGTGGTGGAGGGAGAATGCTGACTCTAAAGATTTGTCCTTTGAACTGCACGTGTGCATTGTGTCGTGTGCAGAGCAACACACAGACAGATACACAGGTGCTTCAATATTTTAAGCAAAACACAAAATTTAGGGACTGAAATTTTCATTGGATTGAAAAAGAGGCAAAGGATTGACTCTGATGATCTGTGAAAGCTTTCGTTGCTGCAATGACTCTCTTATATTATAGAATAATGAAAAAGTAATGTAGACTCAATCTTATTTAAAAGAGTATCTAGTGACAGATTTGATCATTGTCAATACAGTACCTGTCATCATCATGGAGGGTTTTTTTTTTTTATCTTAATTGTGGAGAAAAGGACATAGAAAAAAGAAAGATTCCTAAAAGAGGAAAAGAACAGTGTTCTTCAGGTGATAGAAAGTAAGGGTGAGCTGACCATAATTCCCACTTCCTCCGTGGAAGTGGGAAGGAAGAGCCAACATCCAAACAAGGTGACTCTCTTAAACAACTGTGATCCATGCTCGCTTAGTGGTGATGACTTTTATTGGAATAAATGAGAGCAAGTAGAATATGACGTCAGTGCTCTGCAGTGTTTCTCAGCTCAAGAAGTAACAAAGCTGATGCTCAAGAGAGAATTGCTGAGAGGGGAATGAAGTCAAATGTCTTGCCTTAATTCAGCCACACTTGAATCAGCCTTCCCAGTTACAAGAGAGAATCTACTGGCTCTCAATATCAGCCTGGCAGCTTAATTAAGATATCCATGCCTACAAGGACAGGAGCCCTAACCAGTTTTATGTTATGTGCCATATCCAGCTGGAGCAAACTGACATCTGGCCATGAGTATCTCCTTCCTTTGAGGACAAAGAGGAAACAGAAAGGTGAGAGATCAGGGGTGGGGGTGGGGTGGAAGGGTACACAGACCACCTCTCCTCTATGTGTTTCCACCTCTTGTCTGCCTTTACTTTCAGAGCCTGAGTTGTGTGCTAATTGGGAAGGGTCCATCTAGAACAGCTGTCATCTAAGATCATCAGAAAATACAGATATTCACCTAGTGCAGCAGATCCTTCCAGGAACCTATGAGGGTGACCCTGATAGTAATGAAGGATATGATGCCTGAACCAGGCAAGGCTTGTAACTAGGCAAGGCTTTCCAGCCTTGGGACTGGGACACCAACCCAGACACAAAACCATTGATCTACAACCTCTCCTACCTGCAAGATGTGTTGGGACAGTGGTGGCCCAGAACTTGTGGGAGTGATCAACCAATGTCTGGTTTAACTTAAGGCCCAAGCCACAAAAGGAAGCCCATGCCCGACAGTGCCTGGATGGCCAGGAATGAGATTGATGGCCCAGAGACCTAGGGTAGAGCCCAACAGGGTCATTGGCAGAAAAGGAAGGGATGCATAGAGGGAGGAAGTGAGGGGAAGGAAAGAAGGGAAGGAAGGAAGGAAGGAAGGAAGGAAGGAAGGGTAGTAAAATGATTCAGAATGGTACTATTCACAGATCAGGGCCTAGTCCAGTCATCATCAGGAACTCCTCCATCAGCAACTGATGGGAATGGATGCAGAGACCCACAGTCAAACATGAAGCAGAGCTTGGGAAACCCGAAGCAAATAGAGGAGGGGAATTGTAAGAGACAGAGGGGTCAGGATACCAGGAGAATTTGGCCCACAGAATCAACTAAGCAGGGCTCATAGGGACTCATGGATGCTGAATCAGCAACCACAGAGCCTGCTTGAGTCTGAACTAAGCCCTCTGCAAATATGCTGTATTTGTTTGGGGTTTTTATGGGACTCATAGGAGTGGTAATGTCTCTAACTCTTTTTGCCTGCTTTTGGGACTTTTTTCCTCCTACTTGGTTGCCTCCTCCAGCTTTGATTTGAGCATTTGTGCCTAGTCTTATCCTGTTCAGTTGATATCCCTGGGAGGCATGCTCTTTTCTGAAGGGAAATGGAGGAGCAGTGTGCTGCGGGAGGTCCTTCCACTCCTTCAGTCAATAGCCTTTAAGATACCAGCCTACTTGGGCATGATCTTCTTTGCTTTAAAAAGCAGTGGTAGCTGTGTGCTCACTCTCTTGCTTCTAGCTTCTGGCTCTTAGACTTCGTTCCTGATCGCACAGAGGGCTGTTGTCTGGGACAGTGATCTGTAAGTTTTCTCCCTTTAAATAAATAACCATTTTATTAATCATAATTCCAAACTGGTGTGGGATTGTTTTGTGACTTATGCCTTCATCTGGCACCCAACGTTTGGTTTTTAAAGCCCCCTGAAAAAAACAAAAAAAGAAATACACAGAGGTCTACTACATTAATTATAAACTGATTAGCCCATTAAGTCTGGCTTCTTATTAGCTCTTGTAGCTTATATTAACACATTATTCTTATCTATGTTAGCCACGTGCTCAGTACCTCTTTCAGTGGGGCAGGTCACATCCTGCTTCTTCTGTGGTCTGGGCAGGACTGCAGAAAGCTTCCTTTTTCCCAGAATACTCCTGTTCTCATTGCCCCACCTCTACTTCCTGTCTGGTTTTCCTGCCTATACTTCCTGCCTGGCTATCAGACAATCAGCATTTATTTAAAATATAATTGACAGAATACAGACAATTCTCCCGCACCAGCAGTGGATCTGGAGTGGGGGGAGCAGCTGGGATATATTGTATGAGGGAAGAATAAATTAAAAGAAAAGGCAGGGGAAGAAAGAAAAAAATATATATTTACATTGATATTCATAATATTAGCAAAATTACAGTTATGAAGTAGCAATGGAAGTAGTTTTATGGTTGAGGATTACCACGACACAAGGAATTGTATTAAAGGGTCACAGCATTAGGAAGGATGATAACCACTGATCTAGAAGAATCAGAGTGGCTATTCTTCCTGTAGAAACATAACAGCATTATGTGCTTAGAATCATCCCTAAACCCTAATATGACCTGGGCAGCTAAGATCATGGTTTCCTAAATCTTCCCAAACATGGCTACAGGGAACCCTACACCCCTACAGTAATAGCTCACATTGGTCATGGAGAGCAAACCCCAGCAGAAAGACTGGACTTCCATAGTGTGTCTAAGGACTTGTGTATGGGGTGGTATTTACCACTTGCCTCTGCTGTTTCACACCATGAACACTGGATCAGGATGCTTCTCTTTTCTTTTCAGCCCAACTATAGCCATCTGGGATACAGTCCAAGTCTTAGTATCTTTAGGTCTAGAATGGGCTTCATGGTTGTTCTGGTTAATTTTGACTAACAATTTGACGACACTGAGAAATGCCTAGAAGTGGAAGAAAGTGCGGCTCTGGCTATGATCTATAGGCTCCTTCCAGAAACAATTAGCTGTTGAAGGCTCTGGTTTAATCCATTGGTAGGGTAAAGCTCTGAACATGGATAGGAGAAAGCATTTAGAAAAGCGGATCCCTGGCAGTGTGTCTCTGTGGAGTCTGTCTGGTTAGCTGCCTGTTGTTACTGGCCCTTGCTTCTTGGCAGCTATGATGTGAACAGCTATCCTCCGCCATGCCCTTCCTTGTAGTTTTCAACCGTCATTCACCTAAACTCAATGAAGGAGGTAGCTACAGAATAGAACCTCAGAAACGAGTTGAGACTATCAACATAACATGAAAGAATGCAACACATCTATGCATCATTAAACAAATATTCCACAGCATAAATGAATGCAACACATCTTCAACTCATATTCTACAACAATAATGTTCTTTTCTTTCCCAGAATTCCTGATCATTACCCAAGTAGCTCACAGGGCCAGAGGTATGCAACTTTACAAATCAGCCCACTTCTTTGGGTTACCCAGAAAAGTGTCCATGTTTCCTTTTTATTTTCCTGTCTGTTCTAAACACTCTTCCCCTTACACCCTGCTCCCCACCACAAATCTGCCTGCCACCATGTGGCTGACCTCCATGCTAGCTTGCTTCAAACAACCCTGCTGAGTTTCCCTCTCCATACTCATCCAGGCAGCTGCTATGACACACAGCTTGCCTGTCAGAAATTTTCTCTGAAACTCTAATAAAATTATCCTTGAACTTCAAAAGGAAGAAATCAAACTTTTGCTATTTGCAGCTGATATGATAGTATACATAAGTTACCCTAAAACTCTACCAGAGAACTCCCACAGCTGGTAAATACCTTCAGTAATGTGGCAGTATACAAGATCAACTCAAAAAAACCCAGTAGCCCTCTTATATACAAATAATAAAGAAGCTGAGAGAGAAATCAGAGAAACATCAACCTTCACAATAACCACAAATAACGTAAAATATCTTGGGGTAACACTAAACAAAGAAGTGAACGACCTGTTTGACAAGAACTTTACGTCTTTGAAGAAAGAAATTGAAGAAGATACCAGAAAATGGAAAGATCTTCCATGCTCTTGGGTAGGTAGGCTCAACATAATAAAAAATAGCAATCCTACCAAAAGCAATCCATAGGTTCAATGCAATCCCCATCAAAATACCAACACAATTCTTCACAGACCTTGAAAGAACAATGCTCAACTACATATAGAAAAACAAAAGTTCAGGTTAGTCAAAACAATCATGTACAACAAAAGAACTTTTGGAGGCATCACCGTCCCTGACATCAAGCTCTATTATAGAGCTACAGTAATGGAAACAGCCTGGTATTGGCATAAAAACAGAGATGTTGAACAACGGAATTGAATCAAAGACCCCGATATTAATCCACACACCTATGAACACATGATTTTTGACAAAGAAGCTAAAATTATACAATGGATAAAAGAAAACATCTTCAACAAACAGTGCTGGCATGACTGTATGTCAATATATAGAAGAATGTAAAAATATCCATATATATCCCCATGCACAAAACTCAAGCCCAAATGGATTAAGGAACTCAATATAAATCCAATCAAACTGAACCTGATAGAAGAGAAAGTAGGAAGTAACCTTCACAACATTGGCACAGTAAAACACTTCCTAAATATAACACCAGTAGCACAGACACTGAGAGAAACAATAAATAAATGGGATCTCCTGAAACTGAGAAGTTTTTGTAAAGCAAAAGACACAGTTAATAAAACAAAAAATAGCCTACTGAATGAGCAAAGATCTTCACCAACCCCATATCAGACAGAGGACTGATCTCCAAATTATATTAAGAGCTCAAGAAATTAGACATTAAAATACCAAATAATCCAATTAAAAAGTGGGGTACAGATCTAAACAGAGAATTCTCAACAGAAGGTTCTCAAATGGCCGAAAGACACTTAAGAAAATGTTCAACATCCTTAGCCCTCAAGGAAATGCAGATCAAAATGACTCTGAGATATTTTCTTATACCTGTCAGAATGGCTAAGATCAAAAACACCAATAATAGCTTATGCTGGAGAGCATGAGGAGTGAGGGAAACACTCATTCATCGCTGGTGGGAGTGCAAACTTGTACAGGCACTTTGAAAATTCGTATGAAAGTTTCTCAGAAAATTAGGACACAGCAATACCACCCTTGGGCATATACCCAAAGGATTTTACTACAAGGACATTTGTTCAACTATGTTTATAACAGCATTATTTGTAATAGCCAGAACCTGGAAACAACTTAGATGCCCCTCAACTGAAGAAAGGCTAAAGAAAATGTGGTACATTTACACAATAGAGTAGTACTCAGTGGTAACAAACAATGACATCTTGAAATTTGCATGCAAATGGATAGAACTAGAAAAAAACATCCTGAGTGAGGTAACTCAGACCCAGAAAGATGAGCATGGCATGTACTCACTCATAAGTGGACACTAGCTGTAAAGCAAAGGATAATGAGCCTATAGTCCACAACCCCAGAGAAGCTAAGTAAAAAGAAGAATCCTAAGAGTAACATATATAAACCACCCTGGGAAGGGGGAAATGGACAAGATCTCCTGAGAAAATTGGGAACATGGGGGTGGAGGGAGAAGGGAGGACAGAAGGGGAGGAAGAGGGAAGAAAGGGAAGTTGGATTAGAACTTGAGAAAATGGATGAGTCAAGATGGGGGAAGAACAGAGACAGAGAACAAGAAAAGAGATATCTTGATTGAGGGAGCTGTTATGGGGCTAGCCAGAAACCTGATACTAGACCTAAGCTAAGACCCTAAGCAATAGTGGAGCGGGTGCCCAAACTGGCCTATAGTCAGATTAATGGCTATCTAAAATGTCACCATAGAACCTTCATCCAGTAACTGATGTAAATAGAGGCAGAGAGCCACAGGGGAGCACTGGGCTGAGCTCCCAAAGTCCAGTCAAAGAATGGAAGGAGTGAGAATATGAGCAAAGAAGTCAAGACCATGATGGGGATACCCACTGAAACAGCTTAACTGAGCTAATGGTAGCTCACCAACTTTGGCCAGACAGGGAAGGAACCAGCATAGGGCCAAACTAGGCTCTCGGAATGTGGGTGACAGTTGTATGGCTGGTGCAGACTGCAGGGCCACTAGCAGTTGGACCAGCATTTATCTCTACTGCTTGCACTGACTTTTTCAAACTGATTCTCTTTGGATGGATACCTTTCTCAGCCTAGATACAGTAGGGAGGGCCTTGGTCCTTCCTCAAAGCAATGTGCTAGACTTTGCTGACACACCATAGGAAGCATTACCCTCTCTGAGGAGTGGATAGGGAGTAGGGGGAAGGTGGAGGAAATGGGAGGAGGGGAGGGAGTGGGAACTGGGATTAGTATGTGAAATGAAAAACAATAGTTTGTTTTATTTTTTGTTAAATAAAATAAAAATAGAAAAAACTTTTAAGGGTCACATTAACCTATTTATTAAGAATTAAGCATCCCTTCAAAAGAAGATTAGCATCTTCGTTTTCTAGAAAATTGTTTGTTCTTATATAACTTTAATAAAATTTGAAGCCAAAAATATCAACTCCCAGAGTCTAGAGCCTACTGTGAGTAGTACATGCTTTTGGTGTTCACGTAAACTCTGTGTTTGACTGACATTTTGAAAACCACGCAGCCCCGCTAAGAGCATATACTAGAAAACACAGTACGTAAGTAGTTAGCCTAGTAAGGTTTTCCTTTCCATGGTTTTGAGAATTAGAGTTACTCAAAATGGTCAAGGTTGCAACTGCGAGTTTAGTTCTTTAGCCAAATTGGCTGGGATCCCTTCTGTCTTTAACTTATGCAGGTTTCTTTGCCCTAAGTACATCCATCCTCATGACAGTATCATGAGAGCTGATCACACTTGCTCCCCTGAGGCGGGTGGCAATACAGTTCATTAGCTGGCAAAACAGCACATCTTCAAGGGTGTTCCACAAGCCAGTCATCTGCCGTTTACCATTGTCCCTGAGCCACGGATTATAACCAGGTCAGAGAGATGCTTTACAAGTCATCAGAGAGTAATTTGGAGCAACGTGCTTCAGGATGGCGGAGTAGAAATACCATTAATACACATTTACTGCCGAAATCATAGACTAGATGAGCTTGCAAATTGTGAAGAAAACAACTGAGATCTATTCCTCGAAGTACTTTTAGATTCATAACAAATAGGCCCTGGAGTCATAAATCGGGTTTCAGCTACACATGAGAATATGTAACATCTTCATGGAGTAATGTTCAGAACTTATTCTTCCATAGCTATGAATGTCATATACTCCATGCATATGTTTCAGGTGCCAGAAAATTATAATTAACTCATATGCTTTATTACCTAAAAATGTGTGAGGATGCCATTCTGATCTTATTTTGCTTTTTTTGAATTCTACATTATTCTACATGTAATTTCCAGCAGCATATTCATGGCTTTTAAGAAAGTATAAAGTCATCTGCCGATACTGCAAAAGCAAAACCCTTACCTCCTGGTTCAGCTAAGTCTATGTTTACAAGGCACATCACTCAAAGGCTAGCCACCTAAAAACTAGTGCAATGCGGAGGCGTGGTAAAGTTAAGAGGTTTGCTCATTGACGCCTACTCTTCACTTGAGATTTATCATTGTAAAATAAAGTTAATAAGAAATTTTGCTCAACCATATTAATATTATTTTAGTTCTATTATTTTGATTATCCATGATTTCCAGTTTTCATTACAAATTCAACTTCCTACCAATAGCAATAAGAAACACATAACCAAAAATTTCTCTCTCTCTCTCTCTCTCTCTCTCTATATATATATATATATATATACATTATATACATATAATGTTTAAAATGAAAACTAACCATCCTCTGTCCCTCTTCTTTTTCATCCCCATTTTACAGAAATAGCCATATTTAGATGCTTCTGGTTTCAGTCTTTCTGGTAGAATCAGATGGTAATTCTTGATCAATTTTATGCTCTATTTGCTTTCTTTTTCAATAAACAAAGATCTAAGTAAAATAGCTCTAATCAATGCTCTCTAAATATTTTTATATCAATACTTTACTCATCCAGCCACACGGTCAATGACTGTTTATTTTCCCATTCCAGGCTTTTCTACACAGCCACATATATCAGCTAACAAAAGGCATAAAACCACTGCCCCTACTTTGTAGTTGTGAGGGTCAAGCACAGGCCTTCGAGCATGCTTAGCAAATACTCTGCTATAACTGAGTTCTTTTTTAATTAATTATTTATTTTTAATGTGCATTGGTGTTCTATTTTGCCCGTGGAAGGGTTTTGGGTCTCCTGGAACTGGAGTTACAGACAGTTGTATGCGGCCATGTGAGGGTTAGGAACTGAACCTGAGTCCTCTGGAAGAGCAGAGAGTGCTCTTAACTGCTAAGCCACCTCTCCAGTTCCCCTACTGAGTTCTAATGCTAGCCAAAATTTCTATCTCAGTTAAGATAAAATAGACAGCATAATTAAGCGAATCATCTATAGTACTACATATAGCAGTTATAAAATGATTAGAACCATAGGAAAATACAAGGTAGGTAGCATTGGGCATAGAAGTGTAGAGCAAGGAATCTTGAAGATATGATAGAGTTGGCTATGCAGGCACTTGGGAGAAGTGTGTATTCTCCAAGACAATCAACTACTGCTAAGGAATGAAGGCAGGAGTTTAGGAATCTGATGCCCATATATGATAAACAAGAGGCCACAGGAAGAACAATGGAGAAGAGGAGGAGAAGGAAAAAATGAGGTCACAGGGCAGAGTGATAGTAGATCAGTAAGACTATTGGAAGGCCTTCAGCTTTATTCTGAGTCATCTACGAGGTCTAGGCATGGTTCTGCATGGAAACATGACAGGATTTTTCCTATGGCTTGAAAGGCACTCTAGCTGTTGAGTTTAACTCATCTGCTACTTGAACAATGAATTAAGCAGCAAGATTATTGCTATTGCTATTGCTTTAATTTAGGGATAACTTTGATAGGAGGGTGGGGCAGTGCAGCCCCAGGAAGCTATTGCTGTAATTTAGGGATAACTACGATAGGTGGGTCTGAGTTGATGAGGACGATTGACCAGGTCTCTTCCTCTTTGTATGGGACCCTTTAGTTGACCAGCTGGACCTCTTTCCACCCACATACTATTTCCCCAAGTTTCCAGAGGACCTAGCTGGTTGTTTCCAGTCTTGCCATCAAGGGGACAGTCACCAGGAGACCAATATGGACAAGTTCAACAGAAAGACTTGGGTAAACATTCCAGAATCTGACAGTGCCCCAATACCTCCATGACCTAAGCACAGGACAGATGATGCTTCTCTCTTAAAGCCCAAAGTGGGGAGGAGAGCTGATAGAAATGAGCAGGAAAGGCACTTCATCATTGCAAAGAGAGTCACCACAATAGGGACTGGAATGTGAGAACACTAAACACAGTCGGGGGAACTGGCTTGCTCATACATGAGCTCAGTCACTTCAGGTGGGATGTCATTGGATTGGCAGAAATGCATTGGACAGGAACGCAAGAACTTAGTAAATGGATGCAAGATTATAAACTCAGGTGGAGAGGGAAAACACACAGCAGGCACAGCTTTAGTGCTATCCAGTTTGGCTCAAAAATGTATACTTGAGTACAGACCTATAAATGACCTAATTATATCAGCTAGATTTTAGACAATGACACACCCAGTATACACGCCAACAGTGGAAGCAGAAGAGGATGTCATCAACAGTTTCATCACAGATCTACAGAACGAGGTCAGTAGGAAGCATAAGAATGACATACTAATTATTACGGGTCACTTCAATGCAAGAGTGGGATCTGGAGAAAGAATGAACTATAGTGTCATGGAAATGTATGGATTCAGACAAAGGAATGATAGAGGGGAAAGACTGCTTGGCTTCTGCTATGCAAGTGATTTGTACACATCCAACACAAAACTCAAACAGGCTAAACTCTCAAGATGCAGGATGTGGAAATCCCTGACAAATGCACATCGAGCCAAATTAATTGCATTCTGGTCAGCAGGAAACTCTTACCTAGCATTCAAGACAGCTGATCATTTCCTAGTGCTGACTCAGGGTCAGATCACCAACTTGTTATGGCCAACACTCAACTGAAACTTAGGAAAGGCACACCGGGCAAGATGAACCGCAAGATCAATTGTAAACAACTGATGAACCCAGCTGTACAGTGATAGTCCAGGAAAACCACTGAAAAAAAGAAGAGGGAAATCGTTAAACAACCCGTTACAAAAATAGAAAGCAAATGGGATAAAGTCAGAAGAGCTATACAGGAGGCCTCAAAGGTGATCCTTGGTTATGCAAAAAGAGCAACACTAGTAGAATGGCTTATTGCAGAGATGATCAACCTGGCAGAAGAAAGAAGGAAGCTAAAGAGCAAAGAGGCAATCTGCAGGCAGCAAAACACCACAACTATCTGTGCAGGGAGGTCAAAGGACATGAAGAATAGAGAGCTGTATATACAAGGTGTATGTGAAGAGGTCCAAGAGTCTAGACTCCATAATAAAACACATTTTGTCTACGAAGCTATCAGACGAATAATTGCCAGATATGCTCCTCAGATTTGGGTGATTAAGGATGGGCAAGGTCATTTATTAACAGAACTAGGGGAAGTAAAGCATAGATGGAGACAATACTTTGACACCCTATACAATGACCCTAATGTCAACATAGACTACAATGACAAACACTTTGGCAGTCACTCGAACACCAGAGATGATGAGGAAATATTAAATATTGATGGGAGTGAGATGGAGGAAGCTATCAAGAAAGCAAAACACAGGAAGGCCCCAGGAGTGGATGACATCACAGTGGAGGAGCTGGAGGTGGCTACAGTAGGCTCAGGGGCCAAGGTGCTTCTCAGACTCTTCAAGGATATATGTGAACACGCAGTGATTCTCATTGAATGGAAGCACTCAGTCATAATTCCCATACACAAGAAGGACAAGCTGGACTGCTCAAATTACAGGGGCATTGATTTGTTATGTCATAGCAGCAAGATCTTCTCCTCCATTATCCTGCAAAGGATCAAGGGCGGAACAGAGGAAATTCTAGCAGAGGCCCAGTGTGGATTCAGAGCTAACAGGAGTACAATAGATCAGATCTTCACTTTGAGGCAACTGCAGAAAAATAGAAAGAATTTGGAAAAGACGTATATGTCTGTTACATCAACTTCCAAAAGGCACTTAATAGCATTTGGAGGAAAGGACTTTGGGAGACAATGAGGTTCTATGGTACCCAGAGAAAATCATAAGAACACTAGAAAATGCCTATAAAGATACCTTTGCACCAGTCAAAGTCTGTGGAGAACTAAGTGATCAGTTTAAGACAATCTTAGGAGTGTTGCAGGGATGCATCCTCTCACCACTACTCTTCAATATATTCCTGGAATTAATTATAACAACAGTCCTGGAGAATGAGGAGATAGGCGCGCAGATAGGTGGTGTGAGAATCAATAACTTGTGTTTCACCAACAATACAGCACTACTTGCTGAAAGTCCAAATGAGCTGCAGGCCATGGTAGAGTTGTAGAAGTAAGTGAAAACCTTGGTATGAAAGTAAACAGAGAATACTGAGATACAACAAATGGGAATTTATTGTTTTCAGAGTTTTAACATTGTAATAAAGAATCAGAACCTCAAGCAAGCAGTTACATTTGAGGAAACCTCAGTTCAAAGGAGGGAAAAATTTCAGATGTCAAGAGGCATTTAGGGATAGCGAGGGCTGCATTCCAGGCACTAGGAAAGGTTTGACCAGCAAGAGACATAATGACAACAACAAAATTATGAGTATATGAGACACTTGTCTTGAGCTGCCTTCTTTACAACTCTGAAACCTGAACAATGAAGTGCTCCTCAGAACAGCGGCTGAATGTGTTTGAGATGGCATAACTCAGGAGGGTTCTAGGTGTCACACAAATAGATAGGCTGTGCAATGATGACATTAAGAAACATCTCCCTTCACAGAAGGAAGTAAACTACAGGATACTGCAATGGCACCTGAGATACTTTGGTCATGTTATGAGAATGAATGATGACAGATAACCGAAGATAGTACTGCTTGGAGGAATGAATGGGATAAGGCAAAGAGGAAGACCCAAAAAATACTGAATAGACATTATAAAGGAAGACTATGAAACCTTGGGTGTGGCAATAACACAAGCATCTAGGACTCACCAGGATAGGAATAACTGGAGAACCACCACAGGGCTGCCCATGCATTTTTAAGCATTGCTGGGGCATAAATGATGATGATGATGATGATGATGATGATGATGATGATGATGATGATGATGCACTGATGATCTTAATCATGGCTGGAATAACCCATACATGTGCTCCCCCTTTCACATTGAGATGATCCCCCACTAAAAGGAGCAAACTGTTCCAAAGCCAGAAGAGGAGGGTTCATAGAAGCAAAAGACATCTCAGGAAAAACTGAAGAAACAAAAATTATGACATGGGAATAAATCCAGCACAAAATAAATGCACATAAAAGTTTAAAAAAAGAAAATAGAATCAACAAAAATTCTGATGAATTGAACTCTAGATATTAAGAAAATGGTGACATTTTGTAGAAGAAAGTTTCTGTCCTGCCTGGTCCTGCAGTTGTTCAGTTCCAAAGAAACTCACAGAGGCTTACATTAATTTTAAACTGTTTGGCCTATTACTCAGGCTTATTATTAACTAGCTCTTACAACTTAAATTAGCCTATAATTCTTGTCTGTGTTTAGCCACATAGTTTGGTACCTTTTCTCAGTAAGGCATTCTCATCTTGCTTCCCCTGAGTCTGGGTGGTGACTGACCCTCTGCTTTACCTCTTCCTAGAATTCTTCTAGGCTAGTTGTCCCACCTATACTTCCTGCCTGGCTACTGGCCAATCAGCATTTTATTAAACAAATATGAGTGACAAATCTTTACCATGTACAAGAGCATTATCCCACAGCATATAATGTTTGTCTCTAAATCATTTTACAATTTTATGTTCTCAATATTTTTCTAAGAACGTATAAGCACTTGTCACATTTTAATAGCATATTTGGGAAAGAAACTAATGTCATGAGTAATTCCTTGCCAATATGAGAGGCATACTCCAAGTCTCACTTTCTTTGCAATCACAATATAGTTATGTGACCTAGTTTCTGGCAATCAGATTCACCTACTCAAAGCTCACCAATTGGTGATAACATGAAGGGAAGGACCAGGCTACTGTGAGCTGCATTTGGGCAGGTATGTGGGTGATAGTGGGTGGAACACTTCCCTCGTGCAGTAAGATGTGGTCCTGGCACAGAAGAGTAATCAGTTGGGAAGCAGAAGCCCTTTCCTCAGGAGACAGCACCAGGAGTTTTTTCTGGACCTGTTCTGCAACATGCTCTTAGGTGCTACTCTTAGAGACAGCTTTGTCCCACCTCCCACTTCATCTTCCCAAAACTAAATTCTCATTGTTAGATTTCCAGTACAATTAACCAACCTCCATTTTGTTTATTAAAGTCAAAGTTATCTTCCATGGCTTTCATATGTACTTGATGGATGCTAGCAAATATCTACATCTTGCCCAGTTCATTTTATGTTGCTGTAACAGAATGCCACATGCTGGATGATTTACATGGAACAAACTTTCATTTCTCACAGCTCTGGAGACTGAGAAACCAAAGATAGATGTACTATTGAGTAAGCCTCAGGCTTAAGGTCTGTGTCTTGGTGCATTCTCCGGAGAGGAAGACTGTTGTACAAAACACAGGCAACCCACTCCAATCAGCCCTTTAATAGTGGCATTAACTATTCATGAAGGTAGAACCTACATCATCTAAGTACCCTCAAAGGGCTCTACCTTCCAAATTTCAGTGCTAGGGACTGCACTTCTGCACTTTTTCTTGCTTTGTTGAGACAAAGTATCATTATATAACCCTGGCTCATCTGAAACTCACTCTGTAGACCAGACTGGCCTCAAACTCAGAGCTCCATTTGTCCCTGCCTCTAGAGTGTTGAGATTAAAAGTGTGCTCCATGACAAAGAGCTTACATCTCCAACATATGAAACTTGAAGAACAGGATCAGAATACAATACCAAGTTTTCATTCCTTATTTTGTTGGGTAAGAATGGTGATGAGCTTGTCTTGACATCAGTTTTATTTGCCATCATACCATCAACAATCTAAAGTCAAACTGCTGGGGAATCAAGACTGATTTCCATCTTAGTTCAGGCTGCTATGACAAAAGACTGGATGGCAAATAAGAGGAATTTACTTCTCACAATTCTGAAACCTGGGAGTTTTGAGACCCCACTGCCACATGGGCTTCTCCTGAGGAGGATATTTTTCCAAACTGTAAAGTACAGATGTTTGTGTCTTCAGAGGGCAGGGAGCATTCAGTAAGGGCAACACATTCATGAAGGCTCCACCTTCATGAGCTAATTGTTTCCGAGAGGCTCCACCTCCAAACACCACCACATTTTGCTTTAAATTTTCCATATGTGAATTGGAGGGGGGCACAAACATCCAGTCCATAAAAATGACATTCATATTTGGATCTGTAATCATAACTAAGTCTTCTTTGCTTTGTCTAACTTAATTGGGGAGATGAAATAAATACACTTAAATTATTATTTGTTATTTCAAACCAAATTAGTATTGCAAAACAACACAACATGCCTTATAAATCCTGGATTATCCATATACCCTCCTTTGTGTTCTGCACTGTCAATTTTTTTATTATTGTTGCATGTGTGCTTGCTCACATGCCATTGGCATGTCAGAATATAACTTGCAGAATTCACTTTTTTCCTTCCACAGGGAATTCTGGGAATTAGCTCAGGTCGTCAACCTTGGCAGAAAGTGTTTTTCCCACTGAGCCATTTCACTGCCCCATTGAGTCATTGTTAAGATCACTTCAAGTAGAGGAACACGGTCAGTGCCCAGACTCTGTGTTTTTCCTAGGAATCCATTTTCTTTGGTTCTGAACAAAAGTGACTGTGAACTAAGCCCCTCCCCTTCACTCTCCATTTCCTTTACCTTTGTTATAGCCAGTAATTCTTGCATTTCTTGCCCCTCACTTTTTGTTTAATTCTCTTAACTCAAAAGTATGTGCTAAAAACATTTTCTAAGAAAGGCAATTGGAAAATTTATTTCCAAAGGCTAAATTTGTAAATCGGAGGTTCTCTAACTTCTTAATGCTCCAATTCTTTAATATCATAACCCATGTTGTGATGACCCCAACCATAAAATCATTTCATTGCTACTTCATAACTGTAATTTTGCTGCTGTGAATTGTAATGTAAATATCTGATAATGCAGAATATCTGATATGCAACTCCTGTGCAAGGTCATCTGATCGCCAACTATAGGTTGAGAACGACTGGTCTAAAAGGACTTGTCTATTTTGTCCTTGGGTTGAATTTTATTCTGAAAAAATATAAATATAAGAATAAAATATAAATATGTATAAATATAAAATATAAATGTAATAATATAAAGTATACATTATTTTCTTTTTTATTTTAAAGTCATTATTCAACTATCTTTTAGCATCTATTTTCTGGTATCCTGTAATTCCCATTCTATTCTCTCTCTCTCTCTCTCTCTCTATTTCTATTGAACTCTACATTTTTCTCTGTTTCCCTCCCTGTCTCTCCCCTCCTCTTCAACCCTCTTCCAAGGTCCCCATGCTCCCAATTTACTTAGGAGATCTTGCTTTTTCTGCTTCCCATGTAGATTAGATCCATGTATGTCTCTCTTAGGGTCTTCATTGTTGTCTAGGTTCTCTGGGATTGTGATTTGTAGGCTGGTTTTCTTTGCTTTATGTTTTAAAACCACTTATGAGTGATTACATATAATAATTGTCTTTCTGGGTCTGGTTATCTCACTCAAAATGATGTTTTCTAGCTACATCCACTTGCCTGCAAATTTCAAGATGTCGTTATTATTATTATTATTTTTTTTTTTTTGCTGTGTAGTACTCTACTGTGTAAATGTACCACATTTTCTTTATTCATTCTTTGGTCGAGGGGCATTTAGGTTGTTTCCAGGTTCTGGCTATGACAAACAATGCTGCTATGAACATTGTTGAGCACATGTCCTTGTGGCACAGTTGAGCATCCTTTGGATATATACCCAAAAGTGGTATTGCTGGGTCTTGAGAAAGGTTGTTTCCTAATTTTCTGAGAAATTGCCACACTGATATCCAAAGGGGCTGTACTAGCTTGCACAGACAAGAAATAATTAATAAGTGGGACCTCCTGAAACTGAAAAGCTTTTGTACAGCAAAAGATATGGTCAACAAGACAAAACAACAGCCTACAGAATGGGCAAAGATCTTCACCATCCCTACATCAGACAGGGTCTTATCTCTAAAATATACAAAGAACTCAACTGGTCATCAAAATAACAAATAATCCAACAAAAAAAATGGAGTACAGACCTAAACAGAGAACTCTCAACAGAGGAATCTAAAATGGCTGAAAGACACTTAAGGAAATGTTCAACATCCTTAGTCATCAGGGAAATGCAAATCAAAACAACTCTGAGATTGCATCTTACACCTGTAAGAATGGCCAAAATCAAAAACACTGATAACAACTTATGCTGGAGAGGTTGTGGGGTAAAAAGAACACTCCTGC
>PVIU01001809.1:185000-194952 GCA_004026605.1 Ondatra zibethicus
ACTTAATGTAAACATTAATTTGGTTTTTTTTGGTTTGGTTTGGTTTGGTTTGGTTTTTTGTGGGTGTTGGTTTTTCAAGACAGAGTTTCTCTGTGTAGCCCTGTAGCCCTGACTGTCCTGGAACCTGATCAGGCTGGCCTTGAACACAGAAATCTGCCTGCCTCTGCCTCCTGAGTTCTGAGATTAAAGGTGTCCTCCATCATCGCCAAGTATGAAAACCTTAACTTTCTATGTGCTCTTGATTGTGGGATTTAAGGCAGTATGGGATGACAGAACCTCAAAATGATACTATTTATATGCAAGAAACATATGTTATATAATAATAAAATTATATGACAATGCTAAATGCATACTTACATTCATTACAAGTTTATACTAGTTTAAGAAAGTTAAGTTCATTCAACTAATGTTTATTGAATCCTTACTTTTGCCAAATCCTGTTTTAACAAGTTAGAGAAGGAGTTAGTTTACATTCCGGGGGGAATAGACAGATGTTTGATATGCCTTAAATATGCCCTAGAATTTCAAAAATATATAGTAAATTGTTTAAAACTGGTGGTCATAATTAGTTATAAGTGGAAACAAAGAGACTTGGAAAATATCAGAAGCATCATGACCCTCATTCATACATAGAGGGATTCTAGATACCTATAGATTATAGGAGCTGTTGGTATTGATTGGCGTTGAGTTAACTGTCCACCTGTGCCAGTTTAGTTGTCTTACTAAACTTTTTCTGTAGATCATGCCATGCAGGTCTCATACCTCATCAAGGAAACTTCTCATTACAACAGACAGAGGTCATTACAGAAAACCACAGCCAATCAAAATGCAGCCTTGTGGTGTCTCGTCCCAAAGAATACATGTACCAAACAATTCCCATAGCTAAGACTATGGGAACATTGAGTAGGGGCAGGAGACAGGGACAGGGTGAGGGTGGGGGAGCAGAAAGATCATATAAGCTAGAAGATTAGGGAGTTTGCTGTGAAACTATATCTCCTAGGAATGTCAGAGCTACACCCATAAAAATATCACTAACATGAATGCCTTAAAATGAGATGGATAAGGACAACAGCAATAAATATGCCAGAATGGACAGTAGAAAGACCAAGAGGCCTCAGTCCTACATAAAGAACTATGGGCAACTAAGGAATGCTGGCAATGGAAGAAATGGTCTTCCCCAAGGTAGAGTGTGCCACTTGGTTATCTAATACCAAATGGTCAGCCCTAAACTCATATCCATAAAAGTAGCATGATACAGGCTGAGCCGGCTATGTCCAAGAATGCACATGTACATATGCACATGAACCAACAATTAATGGAAAAGTATTTAGTCATAGATTTGAAAGAAAGCAAGAGGGTGGAGTCAGTTGAACAGTTTGGAAAAGAAATTGCACATCAGAGAAAAACACGGATTGAGCACTCATCCTATCTGAAAATTACTAAACACCCTTGTGCTGGCTGTCTTACATCAACTTGATACCAGCTAGAGTCATTTTTGAAGAAAGAGCCTCAACTGAGAAAATGGCCCCTTGAGATTAGCCTGTGGACAAGCCTGTTGTACTTTTTTTTTGAATGATGATTGATGCGGGTTAGGATTAGCTTACTATGGGCAGGGCTACTACTAGGCAGGAGGTCCTGGGTGTTATAAGAGAGAAGACTGAGCAAGCCATGAAAAGCAAGCCAGTAAAAAGAGCCATGGTCAGTGCAACAGTTCCTGCCTCCAGTTTCCTGTTGTGAGCTCCTGCCTTAACTTCCCTTAGGGATGACCTGAGAGTTGAAATAAGATGAAATAAGCCCTTTCCTCCTTACATTGAATTTGGTCATGGTGTTTTATTGCAGCAGTAGAAACCCTATGACATTCTTCATTACATGTCTTGGAAGTATCTCACGTAGTTACCCAGAGAAGGAAAGTATGCATCAGGTTTGTTCTTTCTGCTTCAATCCTTTAAATATCATCAACAGATCTCCTGTAAACTCCTATTTACTTGTGACTTTTCTCATTTGGAAGGGTGTTCAAGTTACTGAGTTTTGCAAGAAATAGAGACCAGGCATTGCCAGGGCTGTCCTTTTTCCTACAATTAGCATTTCTAATAGCATTAGACATGCTTTCAGTATCCACGGAGGATGCCTACTCCCTACAGCCATCATGAACCATTAACTTTAATTAAAATTTACAAGTCTAATGTTGTTACATCTGCTAAAAGCATTAACTTCCATGTTAATTACCAAAATGTTAATGCTGCATTAAAATAATGTTCCCATTTGACAGTTCATCTATACTTTAATTATTTATTTTGTTGGGGAATATGTTTTAAAAACTGAAAGGAAAAAAGACTACAAAGTCATTTTTTAAAATTTAGATACTGCTGCAAAACCAAGGCATAAACATCATGATGCATTGAAATGAGTTATTCTATAGATGACATGCCCTATGTCCTACATGGGAACTTCTTTTAGGTTACTTCCTCTTTCAATTCATAATGCTAGCTCTGCTATCCATGTCCTTTCCCTACATCCCCAAGTGTTTATGTGGCTGCTCAGTCCTTTATCCCTACTGATTATTAAAAGATGACTTCTGCTTTTAAAAAATATAGCCTTCTGTGTTTTCTTTTAAAATATTTACATATTCTTAAAAGCATGTTTACTTCAATAAACTCTCCAATACACCTCTGAGGAAATGAAAATGCTCCAAAGGAATTCTCAGTGATGTCAGCGGAGGCAGGAAAACACCACAGTGAGACCGTCAAAGCATCACCAGGGCACGGAGAAGGCTTGTGATGGTTTTCAGAATAGCAGTGGCTATTGTCTTCTCCTGGTCATTCTTACTGGACACCTAAAAGTTGAGGGGCACAAGTGAGTTTTCAATGATTACCACAAGAATATATGTACAGTTGAAAAAATGAGAATCTAGGGGAACAGGCACAGAGACCTTGCTTGAGTTTCTTGGTAGTGTCTCTGTCTATCTATGACCTTTCCCTGCATATAGTAAGTGCTTGGTGAGCACTTGGTGGTTGATTGAAGTCCACTTCAAAGTTACTTTTTCAAAATATTGTTACTGTGTACCTTTTCTTCCTCATTTTCTAGACAACTCTAGAAGTTATCAGAGTAAATATACAAGTCTGAACTTTGAACCAGGTCCTTTCCAAACCATAGTGATCACCTTCCTAGGAGCTCGCTATTCCTAAGTGTGTACATACTTGAAATGTTCACATATCAAATAAACTTGATTATTGGAAATCCACAGGATAGAATTCTTTCTATATAAAAATTAAAATTTTAAGCAATAAGCACTCGAGGTGTTTTTATGTCTGAGAAATTCCATTTTTCCTGAATCAATGAGCAGAAGGCAGAGCACTAAGTCCTCCCTAATCACAGATGGTCAGGTCTGGCCATTGCTACCTTCCTGGCCTCTTCTCCAAAGGACTGAAATAAAGGCTTACGCAGTTTAGCCGACTAGTGAGGAAACTTTATTTAAAGCAAAGTAATACAAAGACCAGCATATTGCAAAGGAACATCAGGCCACATGAATGAAGCTATTTGAGGGACCCCATTATTGCTTGGGGATCTCTTTTATAGGGTTCAAGAGAAGTAGGAGTTTAGTTGCTAGGGGTGTAGCAAGGGTGGGTTTCTGGTTTGTTAGATTAAGCCATATGATCATTTTTCTACTGAGCATGTCCCTTTAATAATACTCAGTAGACTTTTGCTTCTTTTTATTATATAGTTTAGAGATTATAATTTAATTACATTTCTCCCTTCCCTTTTCTCTCTCCAAACACTCCCATATAATCCTCATTAATCACATACACTTCTGATTTTACATAGGTATAAGATAAAAACAGGAGTGCTCCTTAAATTTCACTTCAAGATATATTGCCCTTACTCTGAATGCAAGAAAATTCAGGTCAGGCTGGATCTTACCATCTGACCAGGAAGTATTGGGAATATTCTTCAAAGTTCATGATCACTAAGAGGAAGAGAAGTTTACTCCCTTGTTGGGAGTGGTGCATATATGCACAGTACATGCAGGTGAAGCTTCTGTCAAGAGTATTTTTAAAATAGGGGCATGTCCATAGTCTAAACCAAGTAGAGTCCCAGGACACTACACTATTCTTGATAACCTTGCTGTCCATGGGCTATTGCCACATATGAAAAATGAGGACTGCCTGATGTCACTCTAGTTCTCAATCTACACTTTAGCAAATCCGAGAATATAGCTGGGTTGAAAAATATTCTTTGACTAGGTTAGGAACCGTATTTGTCTCTTTGTGGTCATACATTCACAGTTACGTCTTGTAAATGTTCCATATGCATTATCTATGATTATATGAAATTGTGTTTCGCAAAGGATCTGAGGCATTGACTGAAAACATAGGCAAAGCTAGAGCTGGCCATTTCTGCCACTAATGCCAGTGCTTGGGAGGCTGAGGTAGGAGAATCACCATGAGGCCAAGGCAAAGGACGAAGATCTTGTCCCAGAAAGACAAAAAGAGGAGGGAGAAAGAAAAGAAGAAAGGAGGGAAGGTCAAATAGAGGACAGGAGGGAGGCAGGAAGGGAGAGAGGGAGGGGGAGGGAGGTCCTGGGATTGGGGGAAGGAGGAAAGAAGGAAAGAAAATCCCTAAAATAACTAAACTAGCACAGAGACAACTGAAAGAGGTGGATAAAACTAAAGAAGACACAACGGGGACAAGTAAACTGGATGGCCCATACTGAGCTGGAATTTAGCCTTCTGCAACTATTAAGTAGGGGGTTGCTCTGATCAATTCTTATATTCCAATGATCAGAAGAGGAAGAAAACAGCTTTGCCATATTCAATACTTCAATGAAGGAGTCTCTTCCTGCCATCTCTGGCTTCAGAAGAAAATAGATTACATATGACTTTTCATTAAAGTACGATTTTCCAAACTGTTAACAAAATGAGAATTACCCCTTAGTACTATTATCAAAATGAAATGTTATACATAATCAAATATGTAAAATAAGAAGCTGAGTAAGGAGGCATACACCTGTAATCCTAACACTTGGGAGATGCATATATGTGTATATATACCTTTCGTGTGTGTGTGCGCGTGTGTGTGTGTGTGTGTGTGTGTGTATAATTGTTTAAAGATAAAAGTGATACTGTTCTCTTTGAACTAGATCCCTAGGTAGTGACTTCCTTAAGCTTCCCCCTCCTTCATCTGTGAGTTAGGAGCTCAGACGCCCAGGCTGCCTCTTTAGAGCTTCTTTCACTAGTCAGGCTTAGCATCAGAAAGTTCCTGCAGGACTCTGAGCATAGCTTCCACCCTGCAAGAGAGGAATGTGCATGAGACCAGTCTCTGAGTCATAAAGAAAAGACACCGAGAATGGTCCTGTGAACTGTGATTGTCATTCCAGGTGTAGAAGCAAACATGAACTTAGAGTCACACAGGCCTGCGTTTGAACCCTTACTCTGCTGTCATCAGTATTTAGGACTTGAGAAAACTTACTTAACTCTGTGAGCCTCAGTTTCCTCAAGTGGTAACCAAAGTTGATGATGCTGATTTTGCGCACTTATCAGGAAAAAATGTAACATAACCCAATAACCACTTCATACTTGTTATAAACTATTACTATGTATATACAACTAAAGTTATCTTTACAGAAATTTCTCTAGATTGCCCTGTGAAAGGGGCTAAAAATTTGAAACAAGTGAGACTGATCTCAAGTTTAAGAAGTAATCCTGGGTCACTCCTTGCTTGTAAAGCCTGGAAAAATGCTGGCGGAAAGGAGACATTTAGAGACAATTAATTAGGTGTATTGAGTGACTTTCCCACTGAGCAGCTGGTCAGTGGTTTGATCAGCACTCAAATGGAAACTGAAAGGAGGTGGCATCACATAGGAGCAGATGACACATGAGAAGAAGAAAGTGTGGGACACACCCGAGAGAGACACTCTGATGCCTCAGTTGAGGAAGAATAGGAGGTACCAGGCACAGGGTGTAGATAAACGAAGGGACAAGCCCAGAGAGGATGAGGTCATGGAAGCCGAGAAAATGGTGACATTAATGAGGAAAGAACGTGGAAGCAGGAATGTTGCTGAGCGAGCCATAACACAGTGGTTGCTCTAGACTGAACTGCTTAAAACAGTCAGTGGCTGTAGTAAACGCTGTTCCTGACAGGTGACTGAGAAAGAACAGGTAAATAATACTAGTAAAGGGGAAAGGTAATTGAACGTCCAGGCCTGAAGGACTGAAGTAAGCGTTTGCCTCGCGAAGCTGCTGTGAAGATCAAAAGAATGGATACAGGAAAGGGCTTAGAACAGTGCTCACCGTGTGGGAAGGACTAGGGCAAAGCTAACTCTTTCAGTAAGTCTAAAGATAGACAAAAGTAGCACCAGATGAAGATAAAGATGATGGGGGGGGGTTCCATTATACCAAGACCAATTAAAGTGAGAATAACAGAGGAAATGACCCAAAAGGAAAGGTGCCGCCGACTAGGGGCTTTGATTTCTAGGTTATTATATAAAACATGGAGCTAGTTTTGATGAAACTAAGTACAGAAGAGCAGGTCTCAAAGTTTACCTTGTGTGAGCAATCACTGGAGAGGGCAGTTAAAATGCAGATTCTCAATGTGACTCTTTTTCCAAAAAAATATGATCCAACACAGTTAGTATGGGAATCTGTGGCTTTTCTTAGACAGTCCTGCTGCAGCCAGTCCCTGGAGCACTCTTTAGGAACTGTGGGCTGGACAAGGTGGTTGATGTGCGTGCTGGGGAAGGGCTGGGTGAAGAGCAAAGCAGAGAAGCCTGAAGGTAGGATGACTCAGCGATGGGTGCAAAGGGGGTCTCATGACAGAGAGGAGCCGGAATGAGTGTGAGGATGCTGTATGCTGACAGGAATCTCATCAGAAGACCCAAGAGCAATGGTTCAGTGTGGATCGTGAAAGGTAAGTTATTCTCTTCAAGGAAATATAAGGAGACTAAGAAGCGTCCATATTAAAAGGCTGCAGAAGAAGCTACATACTTAGACACGTGAAAGTTAAAGTTTAGAAGGTATCTGAAAGCGTTGGATCATGGGAGACATTCCAGAAGGTTCATTAAAAGGTGTGAAGTATGAATGTGGATTGGAGATATGGAAGCAGCAAACACCATCTGACCAAGAACTTGAGAGAGTAAAATTGACTAGAGGCGTTGACCTTCCTATGCAGAGAATGCTAGCCACAGAACAGCAGACATTCGCATCAGGCAAGCAACCAAACCTTGTCTTCCCCTCTAGGCACTTTGGGGATGGGAATGAGTTTTAAATAGGAAAGATGACCAGAAGTTCCTTGAAAGTTTTCTTAAATTTATGTCTCATATACTACGCACTTTTCAATTCAGTGACCTTTACGAGTCAGCAATTTCTTCATGTTAGTCCTCAGGGTCAAGGAATTCTGTTTACTGAGTGTGTAGATCCCAATAAACTTAAAAACTTAATACGTACTTTGCAAATTATAGTATTTTTGAAAGTTGTCATTTTTATTAATTACCCCTAATCATCATTTACAAATGGCAATGCTGTCAATATGTTTGGGATACCAAACAACTGCCAAGTCTTATTGCAATGATTGTTCTGTCTCTTTAAGAGACAAGCCACGCCCACTCCCTCCCCCATCCACTGAGGCAGGCTGATCGCCAGCTTCCAGCCTGAGCTCTCTCTCTCTTTTCCGTCTTTCTCTCAGAGAGGCAGCTTCTGCCTCTCTCCCCACTTCTCCCCTTCCCCCACTTCTGTCTCTCTCTTCTCCTCTCTCTTTATCTCTCAGCTCTTCTCCCCTTCCCTCTTCCCCCTCCATAACCCCCCCCCAATAAATATCCAACCTCACTCTGCATGGCGTGCCTATCCATGTTTCTGTCTCTTGCCCGCCAGCCACCGCTCGGGGACCAGAAGCCTTCTCTGCCCGGGACTGGCTGCTCTCAGGGCCCACTGCCTGCGGCCACGTGGCTCGCTACCACCACTTGGGGACCTACAGCATTTCGGCTGCCTACTGCCGCTGGGAATCCTGCAGGATTTTTAATTTTTCCATTACACCTATGCCACACTAAATCTTACATAGTACTTTTTTAAGTTCAGAAATTGCACAAACCCACCTTTGCAAAATTATAACACCATCAAAAGCAATGTAACTGGATTTGTCATCCAAACTATTTATAAACTTGAACCAACAAAGCCTGTAAGAGATCTCACAGTTCACACTAATGCTTCTGTCTTTGTCTTCAAATTAGTACATACCCCAGTGCACCACTGAGTCACTGTCAGGCTTTCAAAGTATTGTGGTGTATGGTTGGATATGTATATAAGCTACAGAATCTGAATGTTATTCCTATCATAGAGACCCGTCAAAGGATTTTAAATCAAGCAAATATATTTTTAAAGAAATATTGGTCTGGGGAGGCGAGGAGGAACAGAGACAGGGAAGGTAGACATATAGTGGCAACAGTCCCGTTACTATAAGAAAGGCTTGAAGTTCAGTGCTGGCAGTAGCTAAATGGAAACAAAGGTAGCAACATGGAGCAAGGGAGCTGACAAGGGGAGGCAGTTACTGGTCAGGTCCCAGTTTGTTGGCGTCCTGCCCATTGAGAAGTAACTTGTCCCATGTCCTTGAATCTGCCTCTATGACTGTTTCAACAACAATATGATAGAAGCGATCGTTAGCCAATGTGTGGGCCAAGGAAACTCACAGTTTCCACTTCCTGACCTGTGGGTTGTTTGTTATGAGATCCACTTCCTCCCTCACGGTGTTTATCCTTCGTGCTCTGAGACAATCTAACAGGTGGAGAGGCCTACGATGAGATGACGTTTACATCATAAGGCGGCGGGAGAGACTGGTCCTGATGAGAAGGATGAGGAGATGCCAGCCGCCAATCCAAGGGTCAGTCCTGGGGATTGCAAACTGCCACCTAAACAGCTGCCAGAATTAGCCCTGAGACCAGACGGGAAGAGGCAGGTAGGTACAGGCACGACTTAAACTGTGGGTGGAAGACCAGGAATTTCAGGAATCTGGGCCTGGCGACCTCTGCTAGCTCTGCGGTTTAAGAAGGTCATGTGTAGAGATAAGAAGAAGGTGTTGCCTGGAGAAAGAGTGGGAAGCTTTCTTTGTTAATGTGGGAAGATTTGTGCCTCTGGTAAATCACTGGTGACAATATAAAGTTGTCCTGGGAGTAAAATTCCAATTTAATTTTGGTTTATCATGAATGTGTGATTAGGACACTCAATGAATAAAAGAAAATAGATATCAACTTAAACTGTAGAACTTAAGATAAAAATATGTTAAAGCATGAAAATATTTTCATTAACTTACTGGCTAGAATAGGAATTATTTTAGTGAGAAACCTTTGTTGGACCCGGATATTAATCCACAAACCTATGAACACCTCATATTTGACAAAGAAGCTAAAAGTATACAATGGAAGAATGAAAGCATCTTTAACAAATGGTGCTGGCATAACTGGATGTCAACCTGTAGGAGAATGAAAATAGATCCTTACTTAGCTCCATGCACAAAACTCAAATCCAAATGGATTAAAGACCTCAATATTAATCCGACCACACTTAACCTGATAGAAGAGAAAGTGGGAAGTAGCCTGCAAAACATGGGCACAGGAGACCACTTCCTATGTAAAACCCCAGTGGCACAGACAATAAAAGCAATAATGAATAAATGAGACCTCCTGAAACTGAGAAGCTTCTGTAAAGCAAAGGACACTGTCATTAAGACAAAAAGGCATCCTACTGAATGGGAGAAGATCTTCACTAACCTCACATCAGACAAAGGTCTGATCTCCAAAATATACAAAGAACTGAAGAAACTAGACATTAAAATTCTAAATTACCCAATTAAAAAATGGGGTAAGGATCTGAACCGAGAATTCTCAACAGAAGAAATTCGAATGGCCAAAAGATACCTAAGGTCATGCTCAACTTCCTTAGTGATCAGGGAAATGCAAATCAAAACAACT